>OY821521.1:192636574-192991574 GCA_963682025.1 Cordilura impudica | reverse complement strand
CATAGGCATAGGTACTATTATGCACAGGACTATAAGGGCATAAACCCTGAGCTTCTACATCACGTACAATCTCATAGGAAGGTGCGGATGATATATTGGGATGATCTTCATCTATGATGGGAGCATAATGACGACATCTGGGCTTATAGGAATTGCTGCCACACAACAGAATTTGACCAGCCTCAAGGCGGGCAAATACTCTGATATAATTATGACAATCCGAATCCCTTTTACCCTTTAAAGCACACAATTCACGATCTGCATCAGATGATAACCATTCTATGCGGCTAATTTCACGTAACCCCATTAAACTTATATTATATATAACATCTCTGAAGTAAAGGAAATATAAAAAACACAAGATAATTTAGATAAGATTGTAAATATAAGTTAAATAATCATTGTAAATAAAATCTTAAGAGTTTATATATAAAATACATATAAAAAAAATTAAGAAATATTTTTAAGTAAAGAGGATATATGTATGTATGTATTATACATACATATATGAAAATAATGATAAAAAAGTAGATTGAAAAAGTTGTAATTAAGATAAACAAGTAAGAGTGTTAGATTCGGCTGTGACGAATCTTTGTTACCCTCAACCCGTGTGCTAAACACAATATTTTAACCAAGAATGTCAACACTAAGAGACAAACAAGTGAGAAAATCACAGTCGGACTAGACCGACTATACGATACCCTATACCATGTGTTTAGACAGTGGGTCTCAGGTCCAACTAATTGGATATAGAAAATATGTATAAACCAAAATTGAATGGAATTGTTAATTTTTTTTGCCTGCAAAAGTTCATATCGGATGCTATATTTATATGGGGATTAGGTCGAAAAATGGACCGATCCTGACCATATTTATTATCTTTTGCAAAAACATATACAATCCAAATATGACCAACATGATGTGATAGTTTTAAGTGAAGATCGGAAAGCAGCTTTATATGGGGGCTCTAAGAAATCTCCTACAGGGTTTATTTTTCCACTACTGATTAGTGTGTGTAATAAATACAAACAAACCAAATTTGACCAAGATGTATATGATAATTTGGGTCTTATGGCAATTTAATTCGATCCAATAGGGGTCATTTGTATGGGGACTAGGTCTGAACATGCACCGATTTTTACCAATTTCAATACAGTTCGTTCTTGGCTGATAAAAGCTTATATACCAAATTTCATCAAAATATATTAAAAATTGCGACCTGTAGTTTGGTTACAAGGTTTACATGTATACGGACGGACGGACGGACATCGCTAAATTGATTCCGAGTCGATCGGTATAATAATAAAAAGGTCAAGTATTTTTGATAGTCACAAACATCAGCACAAAGTCCTTATACACTGACCACATAGTGGTATAGGGTATAAAAATGCTAAATTTCACATTATAATGCCCAGATTTTTTTCAATGATGTTAAAATTATTAAGATAATTAACAAAAATTTTATATTTTATTTTCTTTTAATTGCAAGCAATTATCAAATGATATCAGCACAAATGTAAATGCATATGATTGCATTTTTGTTTGTTTAAAGAGACTAACAGTAGAGCCATCTTCGTTTTTCTCTTACTTTCATCGATAAACCATTCGTTCACATAAACAAAAATAAAAACAAAACAAACATAAGAAGCAAACAAACATGTGTATGCATCGCTGATACATATCTACATGCACATGTTCTGTTACGTATAAACATTTTATACTATTTTTGGTTTTTGTTTTGTATGAAATTTTAACGGAGTATCATTTTTTGTACGTCATTTCACGGTTATTGGGTCTAGAGTCTCCAAATTCATTACCAACCTGCTGGAAGTAATGGCAAACAATATTATCCTAATTTTACACAGGTAATTGCATTGTTTTGTGAATGAGCGTGATTTCAACAGACATATGTACAGATGGATGACGGGCATCGCTATATCGACACGAGCTGTTATAAAGACCAAGATTATATACATATTAGGGCGGGTCGATTTGTAGGGAGGCAAAAAAATCGCTCAAGTGACAAGGAAAATCATATTCTAGGGATCAAAATAAGAAACTTTGCCCAAGGAACCTTATCTCTAAAACGAATTCCGATGTCCCGACTTTTGACCGTCTGTCTGTTTGTCTGCCATGGGGCAACCCCATTCCCTCCATGCAATTGACCTGAAACTTGGCCCATAGTCTTGTTGTGACTACAGATTAATTTTCGGGTAGTCACGCAGGGTCACGCATAGTCACGGAGTGATCTAAAAGTTATTTACCCTCATCCGATCGATCTTTTTGAATGACATAACACAGTCAAGGCGTATGATTATTATTTATTAGCAGAGTAGAATATACGTATACGTATGAGTGTTAATTTTAATATTAAATCAAACATAGTCAGCCCAACTCTAAACAAAAAGGGTGATTTTTTAAAATGTTTGTATGGGGAACCCCCAGGGGTTTCAGGGGGTGTGCCACTGGTATGGGTGGATCGGCCCTCCAAAGTTAGTGGGTGTCGATCACACATTTGCACTCGATTGGGACACTGTAAATGGGTTAAAGTGAGAAAGACAGACAGGTAAAAAGTCGGGACATCAGAATTCGTATGGTTCCTCGGCAAAATTTTCTTATTTCAATCCCAAGAATACGATTTTCCTTGTCACTTGGACGATTTTTAAATCGACCCGCCCTAATACATATACTTTCTGCAGTTGAAAATTAAATTTTCGATGCTTTGCACAGTGGTGTGGAGATATAATAATATGATAAGGATGTTCGGTCATATCTACGTATTCGTATGTTTAAAGGACAAAATTAAAACTTGAAAAATTACTTGATTTTTTTTGGCCAACAAATTATTTAGGAGAATTTGTAAGTTTAGAGCTGAAGTATTTTTAGGGGGGAAAAGAGCATGTCGAGAGTATTGTGTCAATATTTCAATAAAATCGGAGTAAAACTAACGAAGATACAGCGTTTCAAATGACCCGCCGCATACGGTATATCATATATAAATCAGTTTTTAAAAGACTTAATCGATTTTCTCGCCAATAACATGTTTGAAGTCCGTGAACATCATAACTCAAAATCGACTTGACCGATTCTTTTGAAATTTTATGCACTATTTCTACACATAAATCACGAAGAGTTTTTTTGACCATTTTTCACCGAAATTTTTTGGCAAAAATCGTGTTTTTCACTTCAAAATGCTGCCAGAAATAAAATTTTAAACTCTTCGTGATTACCTCGGGAAACATATCACCTTTTAAACACATTTCGATTTTTTATTTCATATGATCCGGTAACGAGTTATGATGTTCACCGCAAAACAACTTTTTTTCGAGGCGCCTCCGGAGATTCGCTGTCACGGACTTATTTATCAACATTTTTAATTGAAAATTTTTTCAAAGATACTTCAAATGCTATACTATAACGTGTATATGACATAAATAATCCGGCATTATTCATATCTTTAAAAAAAATATGAAAATACGCATTTTTAGCCTTTAAAAAATTAAGTTAAATTAAAAAAAAATTAAGATTAACCCCAACAATTTTATTTTTTTGTGAAAATTTTTTTAATCAAAACAATGTTTAACTAAAAATTAATAAAAACAAATTTAATGTGCCATTTCTCTATTGTTAATAAATATATTGATCTTTTTTAAATTTTATTAAATGAAAAATATTTTTTTTATAATTTTAAATAAAAAGTAAATTGTGTTTTAATAAAATCAAGAATTTTTTGAGAGAAAAAACCTTAATAAAAATGTTGATAAAAATCTAAAATCTTGCGAAAAAATTTAAATATTAAAAATATTTGTTTATACATACATACAATTTATATAAAAAATAACAAATTATATAAAGGCCCTTGATAGACTGAAAATTAAATTTAATTAAATAAATTTTTTTTCGAAAAATATAAAAACAAAAAATTATATTTTCGATCTACTCAGTCATAAAAAAAAATTGTTCGTGAAAACAATAAATATACGTATAAAAAAAATTTTTTTGTAAGAAATTTTTTAATAGAATAAATTTTAAAGTAAAAAATTTTAAGTAAAAAAATAACAAATAGGTGAAATATTGATCCATTTAAATCATTTTGTAAACAGCTGATAGCAAAATCTTCATCGCGATTTTAAACAAAATCTCAATATAGAAACGAAAAATTAAATTTTCTTATAATGTGTTTACAGTTGGTTTGAAATTTTGAGATTTTTCTCAAAATCTTCTTCAAATTCTAGTACCGTATACATTTGCAATTACGACATTTTGTTGGACGCAGCTGATTAATGTAAACAAAATGCGATTAATTTCAAGCCAGTACGATTAAATGCATAATGTAGTCAATTGGCAACAAAGCGTTATTTAAACAAAAAGAAATACTTTTTAGATATTGTGTAACCAAGGGGCACTTTGAGGCTCCTTGGGCACTTTGAGTCTAGTCAAAAAAATATTTTAAATCTTAGTAGAAATCGTGGTTTTGCTATATTTTTTCTTAACTGGCTACATTTGTTTACTTTTTCTTTACAAATAGAAAAATTTTCAATTTGTATTGTTTCATTAATCTTAATAATAAAATTAATAAAAAAAAAACCAACGCATAAAAATCAAGTTTTTATTATAATCCCTTTATTTGTAAATTAATTTACCATCAATTAATGAAATAATTGCAAGTTTGTTAAGCCAGATTAGAAATCATAACCACCTAAAAATGTGGATAAAGTCTTTGCAAAGCAATACAAGAATCTACAAGTCGCTCGACCACAACATTGGCAAAACATATTTTAAAGAAATATATGGAAGAAGCAAGATATCATGGATATTCAAGGCAAGATGTGGTCTTATCGTTCTGAATGGCAATTATTTCAACAGAAACAACTCTAATAATACATGTTCGCTATGTAATCTAAATGAAGTTGAAAATGTAACCCATTTTTTAGGAAGATGTCCGATTTTAAAAGAATATAGGAAAAGATTTTTTGGAAAAGGAGAATGAAATTATAAACGCTTTAAATGGTGTGGGAGATGAAAACTGGAGTAATTTAGTAAATTTTATTATCAATGCCTTATCATATAGGAAGTTAATATTAAATGAATTCCGCTGATTTGAAAAATTTTTAAAAATTTTAATTTTATATTTATGTATATTTATATTAAATTTATATTTATATTTATATTTAAAGAAAAAATTCAAGTCAAACCTCCGACAGACGACGTAATGTCATTGTCGTAAGTTCAACATTTCAATTTAATTTATAAATTTTATTGTAAATAATTTTATAAAATGAAATAAAGAACTATCTATCATCTATCTAATGAAATAATTGAGTGACTGAAAATATCTACGTCAAAAATTAAAAATTTTTTGCAAAAGAAATTTGTTAGATTTTTTGTCGTCGCCACGAGTCTACCCGCAAAGTTTCAGCTCGATTGGATCACAGGAAAAGGGTTAAGAATCGATCCAAAGTTTTGTCGACAAGCAGACACTACGAATTAATATAAAGGGACTTAAAAAAACTACAAAGATCATACATTTAACGGTTAAATTTTAGAAATGTTATAATATTGAATTTTAAGCATAAAATTTGTTTTCAAACTTCAATTATTAATTACACCATTAAAAGTCTAGCGGATATTTTTACTAGAGGTAAATACAAAAGTAATGATCAGTTTAAAAGTAATATGTAATTAAAGTAAAATTTCTATAAAGTGATAGGTACAAACAAATTTATGTATAATGTAAAAAAAAAATTTGAAAAAATACGTACCTAGCGCCAACTAGAAGCGTTTTATCATCATAATCCAATACTTTGAAAAAATCTGTTGTGTTGCCAAAGAATTTTGCTAAAATTTTATCTTGTTCTGTAAATAAAGAAAAAAGAGGAAGCAAAATACTTAAATTAAAACAAAATTATGTATGTAAAAATATGTTATATAAAAAACCTTTTGTTTGTATACTTTAATGTGACCAACCAACAAAAAGAACAAATTTGGAATCTCTAAATTTTTCTATAGAATATCATAAAAATTTAATATAAAATAAAAATGTTCTGCACAAAAACAAAATTAATTTGGAAATTAAGTCCATGATTTTATGAAATTTTAATGATTGAGTTATTTTTATTTTGTAAAAATATAAAATAATAAATTAAGATTATTTATTTTTATTTTGTAAAAAGAGAAAATAATAAATTGAAATTTTGATTTTTTTTGCAAAAATGTTTCTTAAATTAAATTAAAAAAAAAAAAAAAATTGAAATATAATTCTGATAACTAATTCTGAAATCAGGAATTATCCTATAAAATCTCATAATCAATATATAAATATGTACAAATAAATAAAAAAAATAATTACAAATTCAAAAATAAGTTTTAAAAAATCCTAAAAATAAAAAACCCAAAAGTTAATAATAAATGATTCCGGTTCGAAATGTCTTAAATTAAAAAAAAAAAAATAAATAAAAAATAATAATATTCCGAATTTTATAGCAAAATTATCATAAATTCTTGTATTAAAACAATATATTTCAAATTCTCAATACATACTTTTAATGTTAAATTTCGATTTCGAAAAATTCTATCAGTTTCTTCAAATTCTAGAGAAAAAAAATAATGTTGTTGAAGTTGAGGATTTCTCAAAATACGAAATGGCATTTATCCAGAGGAATCTGCGAATTCAAGTATGTTGCTTCCATAAATATGTTATTTGTAATAACAAAAATGTTATCAAATTTTCAGATCTTAAAATCAGTAACAAAAAATTTTTATTCCCTAAGGCCGAATTAAACAAATTGAAAATTGTAAAAAATAAATGTTCTCATTCTTAGATCGTATTAAGCATTGTTTAGTTAACGATTTACAGTGAGCTTTTGAGATGTCAGTTTAACTAAGTTTAGTCAACGTCACAATTATCACTTACACGTTTCAAACTATTTACCTAAAGAGTTGAAAATCGTTAGTTCAACTAAAGTAATTCGGTCAAAGATTGAGAGATTTTTTTTTGTTAATTTCCAAATTCTCTGATTCTTAGAATGAAATAAAATTAGTTTAGAAACTTTAACACTTTTAAACTATATGACTAAGATCAAGTATTTGGGCTGTCAGCAAAATTTAGTTTAATTAAGCTTAATAACCCTCAAACACTAATAACTCTCAAATTATTTGGCTTAAGTGTTGCAATTCGTGAGTTTAACTGAGCAAAGTTTAATTCACATACTAAAAACTCGTCGTTTTAGCTTTAAACTAAGTATTTAACTAAAGACTAAAAAACTAGCGTTAAATTGAATTAAGTTTAACTGACAACACAAAATGCGTTACAAATTGTGATTCTATTTAAACTAAGTTTAATTAAATCTAAGAATGAGCAAATTTTTTGTCGTGAATTGCCATATTCTCCGATACTTAGACCGATTTAAACTTAGTTTTATTAAATAAGATTTTTTAACAGTAATAACTTTTAAATTATTTGATTAAAGCGTTAAAAATCGTGAGTTTAACTAAATTACATATTTTAAATATAAATTAGTTATCGTACTGGAAGAGAATCACAGAGCCTAGTTGAGCTCACATGAAAGGATCTATCATATACAGACCAAGGTTTATGATAACAAACTATCAAAGAGTGTCTCTTCGATCTAGAATTCGAAATTCGCTAAAATGTATTCTGTAGTGTTGAGAGTTTTCTCAGGGAATGTTGACCGTGAAAGATAGGCGATTAATATCAATAAAAACAAGTAAGAAAATTACTTGCCATGCGTTGGGTCCAACTAATTAGATATAGAAAATAAGCATAAACTAAATGTGAGTGGTATTGTTATTAATTTTCTTGCATTCAGATATGAAAAAGTTCATATACAAACCAAATTTGAGAAAAATCTGTGCAATATTTTCGTTTTATGATAGATTTATGTGAAGATCGGGAATCAGTTTCAGTTTTATTTTTAGACTACTGATAAATGAATGTAATAAACATACACAAACCCAATTTGACTCAGATCTACATGATAATTTGGATATTACAGCAATTTAAGTCGATCCCATAGGGGTCATTTGTACGGGGACTAGGTCTGAACATGAGCCGATTTACCGAAATTTCCATAGCGTTCATCGTATGGCCAATGTGCAATATTTTTGCTTTTTGATAGATTTAAGTGAAGATCGGGAAGCAGCTTCATATGGGGCCTATGATTAAGAATTGCCCTATAGGGATTATTTTTGGACTACTGATTATAGGATATCATAAACACATACAAGCCCAATTTGACTGAGATCTATATGATAATTTCGATCTTATGTATGGGGACTAGGTCTGAACATGGACCGAATTTCACCAATTTCAATAGCGTTCATCCTATGGCCCATAAAAGATTATATACCAAATTTAATCAAAATATATTCATATTTGCGACCTGTAGTTTGATTACAAGGTTTACATGGACACACAGACGGACAGACGGACGGACGGACATCGCGACTCAAAAGTGCTTCTGAGTCGATCGGTATAATAAAAGATGGGCCTAGGTCAAATATTTTTGGCAGTTACAAACAGCAGCACGAAGTCATTATACCCAAACCACATAGTGGTATAGGGTATAAAAATGAAAAATAAAAAATGAAAAATAAAAAGTGAAAAATAAAAAATAAAAATGCAAAATGAAAAATAAAAAGGAAAAATAAAAAATGAAAAACAAAAAATTAAAAATATAAAATTAAAAATGAAAAATAAAAAAATGTAAAATGAAAAATAAAAAATATAAAATGAAAAATAAAAAATTAAAAATGAAAAACAAAAAACAAAAAATGAAAAATAAAATACGAAAAATTAAAAATGAAAAATAAAAAGTGAAAAATGAAAAATAAAAAATTAAAAATGAAAAATAAAAAATGAAAAATAAAAAGTGAAAAATGAAAAAAAAAAAAAATAAAAATTTAAATGAAATATAAAAAATGAAAAACGAAAAATGAAAAACGAAAAATAAAAAATAAAAAACGTAAAATGAAAAATTAACCAGTTGAAATAATAAATAACAATAAATATTTTTATATAAGCAGAGCCCCTGCAGTTGTTTGCTATAAGTGATACATAGATGACGTTTTCTGTTTGATCTTAAAAAATCTTTAATTAATAGATGTTTACACATCTCCCCTGTGATCGGACTCACATAATTTTGTATTTATTGTACATACTCGTACTTCCATAGCCATGTGACATCATTTTCTTTAAGAATGTCTACTAAGAATTTGTATAAAAAGTATTTTTGTTCAAGTCCATAAAAACTGCCTCATTTAAATAAATAAAAAAAAAACAAATACGCAAATACATCGAATTTGGATATTGTTAAGTTAACTATAATTTTTTTCAATTCTAGCCACGTTTAATATACGCTAAATTACCTAATTTCTTCTTTTGTAAGTTTCATTTTTTCTCGAATGGATTATTTAATTGGCATAAATTATTAAAAATACAATATTAACTTTCGAGGATTTTTTCTTTTTATATCTGAATTTTTGAAAAATTAATTTTTATAAAAAAGATAAGTGTTAACACCGGTTGACATTGGAAACTTTTACAAAATCCTAAATTCGCCAATATTATTTTTGGTGTTAAAACGATAAAAGTTTATTTTTTTCTGATGACAAAACAATAAAAACTTTTAAACTTCTGTAACAGAAGATGACATGAAAGAAAATGTATAAAAACTTAACCGTTATTAAAATATTTATAGTTTCTGACGTTTTCTTTCAACTGTTTTTCAATTCTTTTATCTTATAATTAAATATTATAAAATAATGGCAAGAATAAAGTTTAGTGAAGCGTTCAAAACTAGAATAAGATGATTTTACTGCTGGTCTTAAGCAAATGAAAATGCGTGAGAAATATGCTATTAATATATCTATAATATAAAAACTTATCGAGAAATGTCATGAAAGAGATACGGTGACGACTCAACATTTAGGTTGAAGACCCCATCAAAAGATTCTAAGACAGGATAATTTAATCGCAAGAGAGTTTAAAAATGTCCAAAAATGCTACTTGAAGAGGTCATTAACAATCTGACTAAAAATATGTGCTCGAATTGTTACCCGACGAGCAATTGAGGCTGATCTTGGTTGTTATCGTCCTGTGAAGAAACCACAGATATTAGAGAAAAATCGTATGGCTCGTATAAATTTTGTTAAAGAATAAATGAACTGGTCAAGACAGAATTGCAATATTATTCTCTGTTCAGATGAGTCCAAGTTTAATTTAAGAGGCCATGATAAAAGAACGTTCGTACGACGACCAAAGGGAAAAAGACTGAACCAAAATATAAAAATAAAACTGTTAAGCTTGGTGGTGGCAATATTCTGTTATGGAACTGAAATTGGATACAGGCAAATTCTAAATGACGTAATGTATCCATACGTGGGGGAAAATATGCCCCTGGTCTTGAAGTGCTAACATGACCATGAACCAAAACACGCCTCCAAAGTTGTAACCGAATAACTCCAATCTAATGCAGTTAGTGTTTTGGAATGGCCAGGCCAATCACCAGATCTCAATCCCATAGAAATTCTATAGGAAATTGTAGAACGAAAAATATGGACATGAATTTGCACAAACAAGACAGATCTGATAGAGGCAGTTAATTCAGAGTGGCAAAAAACTTCAATGGATATTATTAACAATTTAATTGTTTCCATGCCATGGCGTTGTGAAGCATTACTAAAAAATAAAAAAGTATTGTTAACAAAAATAAAGGGAAAGTTTTCAATTACTGCATAGTAAAGGTTTCCGTTGTTTCTTGAACAGCATAACAATGTATACTTTTAAGTTTTGTTATTTTTTATGTTAATATTTAATGTTAATATTTTTTTTTAAATAAGATATACAAACTTTTAAATTAATAAAAGAGTTTTTAATTTTATGGTCCAATTTTTTGAGATTGGCTGTTCAGTTCAAGACGTCAAAAATACACAGTTTTGTCAAATAATTCTTTGAAAAAAGTAATAGTTTTAATTTTTAAGTTGAAAATTCATTAAAAAACGGGGTTTCTTTCACTTTTTCTTTCACTTTTTCTTTCATTATATTATAAGGGTAAAATATGTATTTTGTTAAAAGTTTCCATTGCATTGGACTCACTGTGTGCAAGTAAATCGATGATATCTTTTAATCATATTTAATTCAATTTTTTTTTTTTTTTTATAATTAACTGCTTCCCAGACAAAATTTTCTTTATTTAGAGTTCAAGAAATAGATTCTTCATTTTGATTTGGCATAATTGGTCACATTATGTTTTTTTATTACAAAAAATAGAAAATAACTTAAGTTAAATTAGTTTTATTCTGTACTTACTAGATTGTAAATCTGGCCTAACATCAGGCATCCAAGCTTTGCTCGGGCATATTAAATAAGCCATACAAATTAGCAATAATAATGATACATTAACTGCCGCAGCTAACGATGATGACGATGATTTTTTTGTTGGCATGTTGTTGCTGTTATTGTTGCGCAGTTTAGTTAAACTAAATAGAGCTTGTAATTTAAACATTTTTACCTAGTTTAAAGTGTTTCACAAAAGTTTCCCGTAATTATTTTAATTTAAAAAATTAACAATAGCTATTTTTACGATTTTTTTTCCGTTTTTGTTCTGTAGATGATGACAATAGACAAAAAAAACCGAACCTTAAAGTTGTCGGGAGGGTGGTGATTTTTGTGGGTTGCTGGTTTTGTATTTCTATTACAATATTTTTTTATTATTTTTTTTTAATTGGGGTGTTGATGATTCACTTTATGAATTGCGGGTTTTGTTAAAAAAAAACCCCCTTTGTCTTAAAAAAAGCAAAGGGGTGTTTTAGTTTATTAACTGCATTGTTGTGTTAAAATTGTTTCTTACTCCTCGTTTTTTTTTTTTTTGTTGCGTAAAAGCATGTACGAGTATTTGAGGAATTGAAGTCAATGTCGTGTAAATTGAAATAAAAGGGTTTTTAATTACACTCAATACGGCAAACACAAATTAGCTAATACTTAAAGATTTCAAAAGAACCACAAAATAAGTTTAACACACAAATTATAGGTTGTCGTTTGGTGGAGCGAGTGGTCTGCAAAGAAAAGAAATATAAAAAAAATTTAAATTTGTATTTAACTTTACATTGACATACATTATACATAGTTGATTTTTTTTTGTATTTTTTTCTTTGGTTTTTGCAAATTATTTAGGTATTATAATATCAATTACAGCATTATTTTTTTCTATCTATATATTTTTTTAATTGTCTATAATTTCAAGTTGAACAAAATTGGCATATGGTATGGGTAATTGAGTTGTTAGACTATTTTTAAAGGAAATATAAATTAGCAGAAAACATACATATAATTAAAAAAGAGCATAGTTGTAATGCAAAGAATTAAATTAAAACGTGTGCCCAGCACACAGTATACTCGGGTATATTGATCAAACATATTTATATCAAACAGTAATGCTAGTTAAGCTTTTATGCACGACATATTATGTTGCCTCAGTAAGGGCTAATTAAAAGCTTTTAGCAAATATTTAAGATTAAATATTTACAAACATAAAAAATTATTCAGTTTATAAAACGAAACGTAACGCAACGTTTAAATTTTGTATGAAAAATAATGAAGTAAATTTTAAAAATTTGAATTTGTCTATACAAAATTTCAAGCGAAACGAAATGTAAAAATACAAAATGTGGGTCTATTACGTTCACTTTGTAAAACGAAACGTATTGCAACGTTTAAAATTTGTACGAAAAAAAATTAAGTGCATTTTTAAAATTTGAATTTGTTTATAAAAAATTTCAAACGAAACGAAATGTAACAATACAAAATTTAGGTCTAATATGCTCACTTTGTAAAATGAAAAAAAAAAAAAAAAATTGAGGTGAATTTCTAAACTTTTAATTTTCCTATAAAATTCATAATGAAACGCAAACGCTAAAGATACAAAATGAGGGTCTAAAATAAATAAGTAAAAATGATTTATGTGCTGATTTTATAAAACGAAATGCTTCAAATTTACATTAAAAACTTTAAGGTGAATTTCTAAACTTTTAATATTTCTACAGAAATTTCAAACGAAACGCAAACGTAAAATCTACACAATGTTGCCCATATAGTTAGTCAAATCTTCTAGAACAAAACAAAATTAAATATCTGAAGAAATCTTCATTACCATTATTTTTATACCCTATACAGAGTTCAGAAAAAAACACACACTGAATAAAAAACTCGTACATATATGTAAACAAACATAACTTAGACCAACACACACATATTTTTATTTTCATATCAATTATGTGCGTTTCTATATTTTCTACGGTGCCCAACACAACCATGACTGTGTTCGTTTTAATATTTCGTTATTTACACGAACATTTTTGTATCACATACTTTTTGTTTCAATCACACATAAAGCACACATTTTTGAGTGTTGCTTTATTTGAAGTTCATGTTCTGCTACGTGTAGTGAAAAAAAACACAGAACATGTACAATAAACAGGTTCGAGTTCAGTTATATTTTAAGTCGTGTTTAAAATATAACTGAACTCGAACCTGTTTATTGTACATGTTGTGTTTTTTCTTACTACACGAGCCACAACACGACTTAAAATATAACTGAACTCGAACCTGTTTATTGTACATGTTCTGTGTTTTTTTTCACTACACGTAGCAGAACATGAACTTCAAATAAAGCAACACTCAAAAATGTGTGCTTTATGTGTGATTGAAACAAAAAGTATGTGCTACAAAAATGTTCGTGTAAATAACGAAATATTAAAACGAACACAGTCATGGTTGTGTTGGGCACCGTAGAAAATTTAGAAACGCACATAATTGATATGAAAATAAAGATATGTGTTGGCTGCTTTTGAACAGAACATTGTGTGTTTCATGTGTGTATTTTCTGAACCTTGACCCTATACCACTATGTGGTTTGGGTATAATTATACCCTATACCACTATGTGGTTTGGGTATAATGACTTTGTGCTGCTGTTTGTAACAACCAAAAATATTTGACCTACACCCATCTTTAATTATACCGATCGAATCACAATCACTATCTGATTCGATTTAACGATGTCCGTCCGTCCGTCTGTGTGTCCATGTAAAGCTTGTAATCAAACTGCAGGTCGCAATTATGAATATATTTTGATGAAGTTTGGTATTTGATCTTCTATCGGCCATGGGATGGACGCTATTGAAATTGGTGAGAATCGGTCCATGTTCAGACCTAGCCCCCATACAAATGACCCCTATGGAATCAACATATATTGCCATAAATTCCAAATTATCATACAAATCTTAGTCAAATTGGGTTTGTATGTATATATTACATCCATTAATCAGTAGTCCAAAAATAATCCCTATAAGACAACTCTTAGTCATAGTCCCTATATAGAGCTACTTCCCGATCTTCACTTAAATCTATCAAAAAAGAAAAATGTTGCACTGATTCTTCTCAAATTTTGTTTGTATATATTTTTGCAAAATACAAGGGACCTTACCAAACATGGTCAGGATCGGTCCATTTTTGGGCATAGTCCCCATATAGATATAGCATCCGATATGAAATTTTTCATATCTGCAGCCAAAAAAATGAAGAAAAATCCCACTCAAATTTGGTTTATGCCTATTTTCTATATCCAGTTATTTGGGTCTGAGAGATAGGGTCTCTAAACGCATGGTATAGGGTATCATATAGTCGGTCTACACCGATTATAATTTTCTTACTTGTTGTAATTGTTTTCGTTTATAAGTATTGTTTATTTTTGGAATTTATTATTTGATTTGTGACTTTTAGCTAAAAATAAAAATTAAGTGCATATTGCAATTGTTCAAAATAATAGCCCTTTTCTAATAATTTTGTAAAATTAGAAACTTTCTTCGTATTTTTTTCAATAAGTTTTGTTTTAAATTACTAACTAAGAGATATGAGAAAAAATACTATGAAATTTAAATCTTATTTGTTAAAGATGGGTTGAAATATACATTGCACTGCCGAAGAACGTCGAGTTGCTAAACAATTAAGGAATGACGGAAAAACAATATATTTCAATGCTAGATCACTTGGGAGATCTGAAAATGATAAGAAATGCGTTAAAATGGAAACCATCCGCTGAAACTCGGGGTAAACATTGAAAAGGCACCGCAACCACTGATTCTGGTATTTTATTATTAGGCAAAAAGAATCCATTTATATTATCAGAGGCAATTTTTGCAAAAATAAATAGAAGTCAATGCAGTAACAGTACGTCGGAGATTGTTAGAAAACAATTTTCCCGGTAGAGTCGCCGAAAGGTTGAATTGCTAAACAAGAAGAACAAGAAATTTCGCATCCAATTTTCTACCAAGCTCGGTAACAGAAGCATTGGTGATTTTATGAATAAATGTACTATGGTTCTGACAGTCAACGTACAGTCCGCAGACCAAAAGGTAAAGCACTAATTGATCGATACACAAGAAAAGAAAATGTCAAATACAGAGAAAGCAATATCATGGTTTGGGGAGCTTTTTCGTGATACGTTGGGAGTTCGACCATTATGCAAAATCACAGATACTATCAATATAAGCACTGGTGAAGGCTCAATGCCAGAAACCGGTCTGATTAAGAATACAGAGTAGTTATGATTTTAGAAATGTATGTTTTCTTCTTCTCTACCACGGGCTATTAAAAAACAAAATCAAAATCTGCTTATTAATTATAGTATTAATTATAATCTGTTTGAAAAAGTGACATTAAGTCTAACAAAAGTAAATTGAGTTAACTAAATCTTATTTACGAGATAAGAGCTAATATCCCATTTAATTTTAAAACATAAAAAAAAAAATTTATTACTCAGCGTGGACAATATTAAAAAAAGATTATTAATTTTATAAAATAATTTCTAACAGCTTTTTGAAATTGAGAACGTTTTCGATTTCGATTTCGTTTTTTTTTTCTTTTCCAAAAACTTTTATAAAATTTATAACATTTTTATGTGGTCCACATTTTGGGCTTCGAATACCAGATTCACGTTATTTTTCCTGATAAATTTGAGCCAAGTATAAAATATAAAAATTTACAGTAAATATGGTTTTTGAAATCATTTTACATATTTATTAATAGCGTCGCACAGTGTCGTGAGGGCGGCCAAAAAATAAAAAAGTCTAATATCAAATTTAAAAAAAAAAATGTTAATACGGTTTTTTTTAAGTACATTCCAGTTAAAACAAATCTGAAAGAATTAAAAAAAATTGAATTTTTAAGAAAGTTCTGAGCATTCAAAGTTGAAAGTTATAAGTAAATACACAATTATTGAAAAAAATATGAAAAAAATGCTATAAGTTATAAGGGTTAATTGGTAATCAAAATGTCAATAGAGCAGAATAATTTTAACTAAAATATAATTACAGTGATATTAAAATATGGCAACGCTGCTTTTTACTACAATGTGATTGCCGCATGCGATGTACTGTTATTCTGAACATAAACAAAGAGAAATAAGTGATATTAGAAATTTTTAACTTCAGTGGACAATAAAAAAAAAAGATAAAAAAAGGTATTTTTATACTTTAATATAAAATTTCTACAAGTAAGTTTATTTCAAAAAACTTGGTTTTACTTCCACTTTCGTCCACCTCTAATTTTTATTCGCAATTTTCAGTGGCTAATCAGGTTCAAGTTCGTCAATTTTTTGACATTTGGCTAAAGCATAGTACACAAAGTGCAGCAGAGTGTGAAGTAGTATATTATTTAGAAAAATTATACAAAATAAAACTGGATAAAAAGAAAATTAATGAAGTACATTCTATATTATTAAAAATTCAAAAGGAGTGGAAAAAGTGTTATTATGTCAAAGAACGATTTGAGAAAAAAATCTTGTTCGTGGCTAGATACACCATTTGTTGTTACTGATAAAAACTTGAATTTTTTAAGTATTTAATATAAGTTGAATTTCTTTGTACTAAAGTAATACCTTTTAAAGGAACCAAACACAAGTCGAAGAGACAGACCTGCAGTAAACTTCGAAAGTTGTTCCGAACGTACCAAAAGGAGCAAAGTTGAAGAGCTTGTGGCATCAACAAGTTCAACACTTTTACAAAAAGCTGTAAAAAGAATTTCAAATCCAACAACTTCATCCACTATTTCTGTATAAAAAGCATTGGCATAATAGAGTATAATATGATGAGAACAGTTGTTAATGAAGACTGCTTTCCATCCTTTATGCCTTGCAAAATGCGAAACAAAAATACATTCCAGAACCAATTGTTGTTTCAGAAACGTTTGCTGCAGTTCCATTACAAACTTTTCTCAATATGACTGTGAATAGTTATTTAGATCTGCATCAGTTTGAATCAGAAAATGATGTTATCTGTGAAGTAAAGTGGGGTTCCGATGGCAGTTCGGGACACAGTACTTATAAACAAAAATTTAACGATCCTAATTCAAATGATGAATTTCTTTTTATTGTCTCATTCGTGCCTTTAAGATTCTCATATATGTATATGGTTTTATTCATCCGATTTTTATAAAATTGAACAGAATTAATTATGTTTACAAAATAATAAACATAGTTTTAGCTAGAGGTTAAATTTTTCGATTTTATTTTTTTCAGGATATATGAGAGGTGGGTGAGTCCTTGCTCAAAATTGAAAATTTTTTTTTTTTATTAATTCAGAATGTTTCATATACCAAAAAATACAAATTAATTTTATTTTGTTTACAATTTCTCTTAAATTTTCGAAAAATTACATTTTTGAACTGTGCTTGTCTCTACTATGAATTGGACCAGATTTGGCCGAAACGTTAAAGTTGTTTAAGGTAATCAGTGTACAAAATTTCATAATGGTAGAACTTTTTTTTCTTCTGTTATGACATTTATAATTTTCAGGATATATGGGAAGGACCCGAATCCTTGCTCCGAAATTTTTCATATTTGAAATCTGACTATCTTTCACCAAGTCAAACAAGTATTCCAAATTTCGTAACTCTACTGTGCGTCGCACAGTGGCGCCATTTGAGTTTTTTCGTTGCAAATATTATAACTTTGGAATCGATTGAGATAATCAAATAGGTTAAAAGGCATATGATACCAAATAAGAATTTGAACAAGGTTCTACGCCCTATAGATGCTTACTTATGGGTTATCACAGTTGAAATTTGTTAAGGGCATGAACAAACCATGTTTTGTTTTGTTTCCTGATGATGCTTGCCGACGGTAGGCGAAATATTGAAATTAAAATAAAATAAAGTATTATAAACACAGACCTCGAGCCTGATCACTTATTTAGTTTATTTAAAAATTAAAAGGCCAAAATAAAAACATATTGAGAAAAAACATGATTTTTAACAATTTTATATTTTTTATGTTTCTTTTTCCATCAACGTTGAAAAATATTGAAAAATAGACAGTTCGTAAATAGCGATTTACCTGGAGAAACACAAAGCATACAGTAAAATTGTAAATTTGGAGGGAAGTTGCGCTAAAGCCCTAAAAAATAAAAAGGAAAAGCACCAATTCAGCGCTTTTTTAAAAAAGGCGCTAAATGAAAAAATCGCTTTTAGGGTAGTTAAAGTCGCTAAATCTAGCGCTAAGTGCATCGTAGGTTTAAAATTGCTTTTAATATTATTTAAATTTTAGTTTAACCAGAAGTTAGTTTAACCAGTTTGAAGAAAATGAATTTAAGCAACTTTTGATTTCAGTTTGTCGCACTTTGTGCAGCGATTGAAAAACATGAAGTTCATGGTAATACTGCACCTTTGCCTGAAGCTATGAATTTTTGTTGTTGTTTAATATTTTATCAAGGAACACCCTAAACGACTCCAAGTAAAAATTACAAAATTTTGAAACATGAGCGCATATTTACTTATAGAACAGATAAAATGTGTTAGGTGCAGCAATGTTTGTTAACAAATAGAACGACAGCAATATGACCACAGTTCAATGTTAAATTACAAATTGGATCATATAGCTCGTTAGCATGTTAAATATTTACAATATCACAAACAGAATATTTACAATTCTCATCGAAATCTAGAGTGACGAAATTTCGAAAAAATCGGACAAATTTTTTGAAATTACATATGCGTCGAACCTCAACAGAAATTAAGCCGGAAATAAGAGCGCATTTAAGAATCAATTTAATTTAAAAAAAAAACTTAAAAAAGAGCATAGTTCTAGAAATTACAAAGACATCACAAAAATTAATTTTATATCTTTTTTTATTTATGTTAAAAGTATATAAAATAAATTAAGAAACCCGCAAAATTGTTTCACAAAATATAAATTTTGAACACTTACAAAATTGTTTTTTTTTAACAATATGTGAAATCAATGATTTTTAAAGTACATAACTTTTGAAATTGAAAAAACTGAAAAATTTAATGGCAATACAAAAATAAATTTTAGTTTTTTTAATGATAAGTATGTCCACTTTAAAACACAAGATTTTTGTTAAAATCAATTTTTGTAAGTGTTCAACATTTTATTTTGTGAAACAATTTTGCGGGTTTCTTAATTTTTTTTTATATACTTTAACATAAACAAACAAGTTTAAAGTTTTTTTGTGATTTATTTGATATATGTAGGTATTCTTTTTTTTTTTTAAATATCATTAAATTCTTTTTATGATTTTAATCATTAATCCAAGTAAAAATATGTGTGTATACCATGTGTCACAGTTCAATGATTTTTTTATGATTAATTTTTTATTAGGTTTTTTTTTTTGGTTTTATTTCAATTTGAAATCTTATGAACATTATCTATAAATCTTCACTCAACCAAAAAACGTCTTAAAATCAAAAATAATTGCTATGAATCAAAAATAATCTGAATGATTTTCTGCCAAAGACGTTTCTACTAATATCAAAAAGATGCCTGTTAATCTCCTCGGTCGACTAAAAGAAAAAAAGTATTTACAGTTATGCAGAAAGCGACCGAGACGTTTAAAAGGAAACATTTTTAATTCAAAAATGGTTCTTTTTGAAAGGCTCCGTTGACAAAATAAAAAAAAATTTACAGTTAATTTTGAACCGAGCCTTTCAAAAAGAACCATTTTTGAATTTAAAAAAGCGTTCTTAATTCAATACTGTTCCATTTTAATTTTAAAACAATATTTTTATTTTAAGTACTATACATTTTTGATTGGAAAATATAAATTTTTAATTCAATTTCATTATTTTCATACCAAAAATTTAATTTTAAATAATAGTATTTTAAATATAGTATAAAAGTATGTTATATTATTCTAATTAGAATAATATAACATACTTTTTCTTCTTTTTTTCGTCTTAACAAGAACTAAAAAATTATTTAGCCTCCGGCACTTGTTATTTGTTTAAGTATTAAGAACTTTTTATTATTTTTTTTTTTTTTAAAACATAAAACAAAAGCACTTGTACTCTGTAGTACGAATAAGAGTAATGAAAAATGATGTTTTTTTATTAAGGTAGGTTGACGGCTATTGTCTTTTTTATAGTTTTTTTTTATAATTTTTTGTTTCTTTGACTTCCTTATAGCACCAATGACTTTTAACAACTACTTTAAGGTTGTTTACATTTTGTCCACTCATCATAATTTTCTACATATTTTTTTTAGTTTTTATTTTGCCATTATTTTGGTGGTAAGAAGACAGATAAACAAAAATTAACAAACAAAACTTACAACAACAACAAGTGGTTTTTGTGAAGAATATAGAAAAAAATGCTATGATAAGTATGCATGTCTGTAAGTACAGGTACATGTTGTAAGTAAAGGTGGTTGGTAGGTAAATTAACCATAATAAGCATTATTGTCAAAAGTATCATTCATAAAATGAGGACAGAAGAGAGAGTGAGAAAGTAAAGAGAGTACTGTTAAGAATAGTATTAACAGGGTTGCCAAAAATGTATAGAATACTTATTTTTTTCTTTTTTTTTTTTTTTTTTTGGATTTTTACAACTCTATTGAAGTAAAACACTGAGAATAGTGGAAATTAGAGGTATAAATTCATAAATAAAATAAAAATTGAGAAAAGAAAAAGATTATAGTGCTTGCTAGTGTCACAGCTTCTGAAATTAATACATAATAAAAGCTGTATGGTATGCAAACTGATTCTTAGCCACACTGTTCGAAAAGGCCTGTCTTTTGGTGAGTGCATTAAAGCGCATGACCAAAAGTGTAAGTACGTGTGTAAGATAGACGTAAACCTCACGGCCACCTTAAGTAGAAAAATTTCATATGGAACCAATCTAATGAATTATAACAAAAATTATTACATTTCTTCTTCTATATATGTAAGTGAAAGTTTGTGTGTTTGAAGTTTATAGCAAGCTATACCTATCTATAGTCACAGTGTCCAAGTGTGACTATAGGAAGTAACATAGGCTTTAAACTTTTAAATAAATATGGTGGGCGTGGCACCTTCACTACAAAGCGAATTTTTAATATAAAATATCTGTGGTTTTCTAGAATAACCGCGTATGTCATAAAATTAAAATGTTCAGGGGAGCCAAAAAACGTTATATTTGAAATTATGGGCTCGATATAAAGATTTTAGAGCTTTTTATTTAACAGTACTGTAGGAATGGGCAATAAATACTTTACTTTTCTGTAGTTTTCTGGAATAACCGCGTATGTCCTTTTTTTCAGTTTTGAGTTAACGATGTCAATTATATTAATTTTTAACGCTCTTTACATGTGTTAAATTTTTTTTTTTAAATATTGACCATTTCTGAGTTTTTTCTTTAAATAACGACGTAACTTAAATGTTTATTAAATTAATTTGCAGCACTAACGACGTATGTCAACCTACATTTGATCGCCGACAAATTATTTTCTCAGAAAAAAATGAAAAATAATTTTGGATTAGTTTTCAGTTTATAACTATTTGTAAAAACTTTTGTGTTTATTTCTGTTATTTTTTGTCACTATTATTCTTGATACGTTGTTATATTCTCATCCTAAGTCCCGTTAACTTTTTGTTGACGAACAAAAAAATCCATTTTTCAAGCAACAACTTATGTCTACATGGGTGGTAGCATTGGTAGTTTTCATTTTCAAAGAAAACGACGTTTGTCGACATCTGCACACACTTTAAGTGTAATTTACATATTGTTTTTTTCGTCCTTCTCCAGGATCCATTCCTCTGAAGATTTTTGATTCAAAATTTTATATAAAGTATATATTGCCCATATCTAAAGGACTGTTAAAAAAAGCTCTCAAAACTTTATGTCGAGCCCATAATTCCAAATATAACGTTTTTGGCTCCCCTGAACATTTTGATTTTATGACATACGCGGTTATTCTAGAAAACCACAGATATGTGGATTACTATTATAGTGAAGGCTTTGAAACTTTATGAAAGTCTATAATTTATATGTAGATGTTAGTATTTAACCTTAAAAATTTGCAAGAGCGGACCAGTGTTCTTGGAACCTTCAGTGGACATAGGCAAAATTGGTTAGGGAAATATATATATATGTATCAATAAAATAAGTCGTAGCGAAGTATGACAGGGCATACTACTGTTTAATATAATCACTGATGAAGGCTTAAGTCCAGAAATCGGTTTGATTAAGAATATTTAAAGAGTGGTTATGATTTTTAGAAATATATGCTTTCTTCTTCTCTACCATGCATATCGGATACTATATTTATATGGGGACTAGGTCGAAAAATGGACCGATCCTGACCATATTTGACAGAGTGACTTATACTTTGAAAAAAAATATACAAACCAAATTTGAGAAAAATCTGTGCAATATTTTTGTTTTTTGATAGATTTAAGTGAAGATCGGGAAGCAGCTCTATATGGGGCCTATGACTAAGAATTTTCCTATAGGGATTATTTTTGAACTACTGAATAATGGATGTAATAAACATATACAAACCCAATTTGACTGAGATCTATATGATAATTTGGAACTTATGGCAATTTATGTTGATTTCATAGGGGTCATTTGTATGGGGGCTAGGTCTGAACATGGACCGATTCTGACCAATTTCAATAGCGTTCATCCCATGGCCGATGAAAGCTTATATATGAAATTTCATCTAAACGTATTCATATTTGCGACCTGTAGTTTGATTACAAGCTTTACATGGACACACAGCACAAAGTCATTATACCCAAGCCACATAGTGGTATAGGGTATAAAAATCATATATATTTTTTTAACTACAGATTCAAATTTTTATTAATTTGTTAAAAAATAAAAAATATTTGACCCAGACCTATCTTTTATTATACCGATCGACTTAGAATCACTTTCCGAGTCGATTTAGCGATGCCCGTCCGTCCGTCCGTCTGTGTTTCCATGTAAACCTTGTAATCAAACTACAGGTCGCATATACGAATATATTTTGATGAAATTTGGCTTATAAGATTATGTCGGCCATAGCATGAACGCTCTTGAAATTGGTGAAAATTGGTGCATGTTCAGACCTAGTCCCCATACAAATGACCCCTATGACCCCTTAAATTGCCATAATATACAAATTATCATATAGATCTCGGTTTGTGTATGTTTATTACATCCAAATATCAATAGTCCAAAAATTTGGTTTGTATAAATTTTTTCAAAATATAAGTGACTTTACCAAATATGGTCAGGATCGGTCCATTTTTCGACCTAGTCCCTATATAAATATTTCATCCGATTTTCACCAATTTCAATAGTATTCATGCTATGGCCGATAGAAGCTTATGTACCAAATTTCGCATAGTGGTATAGGTTATAAAAAAAATGAAAAATGACCCGAAAAAATGAAAAAATCACAAAAAAAAATTTAATTTTGTCCAAAAAATATGAAAAATAGAAAAAAAAAAAAGATTTTTGTGTTTAATATTTCATTAATTATTATGGTTAAATTTCACAGAAACCTTGAAACCTTCGGGTATTTTTGTTACAAAATCTTATAGAATTTTATTAAAAAATTACCTATTTCAAGAAAAGTAATTACTAAAACTGAAGATCGAAAATACAATTAGTAAATAACAATAATTAAGTTTTGTAATATATTCATAAAAAAATCAGATTGCGGCTTATATTGTTATATAAAATCTTTATGGCATTTATACATAAATAAAGCAATGAAAACCTATGTTAAAAAAAATAATTTAACCGCATATTAAATATTAATAAAACATTTGAAACTAAAAGAAAAGAATATTGTTTCCATAAAAATCACTATATTATTAATATACCAGACATTTTTTTAAATATTCCTAAGGAAATCTATTTATTGAAAATAAATCTCTTAAGCATCGGAATTAATTTTAGAAAAATAACATCAGACACTAAAGTATTTTTAATAATAAACTCATTGAACAAGTATTAAGTATGTATTATTCCTATAGAAATTCTATTTCAAGAAAATTAAATAATAACCTCATATTGTTAGGTATTTTTCTATAAAAATCATTGTATTATTAGTAGCGAGTATTTTGTAGTATTCTTATGGAAATACTTTAGAATATGACGATTGGTATGTATGTATATAAAAATATTCCGGTTGTAAAATAAAACTCGTCATAATCTGAGAAATTGCCATAACGATATTACAAAATATCAAGTAGTTGAAAACTTTACCAAGAAAAAGTTTTTTATTTTCAAAAAGAAAATTATGTCTTACATTGGAATGTACAGGGACCGAAAATAAGAGTTAATTTAATTAACATAAAAACCATAAAAAATTAAATATTGGAGAACTGATTCAAGCATACAATTTTGATCCTTGTGAACTAGTCTTTCAGAAAATGCTGGGCTTTTTACAAATTTGATTTTTAATCTTTCGAGCAGAAATAAAAGTTATTTTTTGATATCGAACAGAAATAAAAAAAAGTGACAAATATGAGAAAAAATTAATTAAACAATCGCTGACATTCTTATATAAAAAAATTCCAACGCAGCTCACTTTTTTGAGAGATTTCTGGCTTTTTTTGTTTATGCTTCATTTTTACATTTGCTCGAAGAAATAAAAATCAAAAAATAACTGTTAGATTTGCTCGAAAAAATAAAATAAGTATACAAATGAAGAAAATAACTGTTTTGCTCGACAAAATATAAAAAAAAATAACTTTTATGATCAAAGATCCCTGGAAATATCCAAGAAGTATTTAAATAAAAATTATAAAAAACAAGTAAGAAAATTATTGTCGGTCTAGACCGGCTGCACGATACCCTATACCATGCATTTAGAGACCCTATCTCTTAGGTCCAACTAATTAGATATAAAAAATAAGCATAAACCAAATTTGAAAAGTTCATCATATATTTATACGGGGACTAGGTCGAAAAATGGACCGATCCTGACCATATTTAATAAGGTCACTTATTTCTTGCAAAAACATATACAAACCAAATTTGAGAAAAATCTGTGCAATATTTTTGATTTTTGAAAGTGAAGATCGAGAATCAGCTTCATATGGGGGCTATGACTAAGAACTGTCCTATAGGGTTTATTTTTGAACAAACACAAATCAAATTTGACCGAGATTAATGTGATAATTTGGATATTATGGCAATTTAAGTCGATCTCATTGGGGTCATTTGTATGGAGACTAGGTCTGAACATGAACAGATTTACACCAATTTCAATAGCGTTCATCCTGTGGCCAATTGAAGCTAATGTATTAAATTTCATCAATATATATTCATATTTGCGACCTGTAGTTTGATTAAGGTTTACATGGACACACAGACGGAAGGACGGACGAACATCGATCGGTATAATAAAAGATGGGTCTAAGCCAAATCTTTTTAGTGGTTACAAACATCAGCACAAAGTCATTATACTCTGATATAAAAAGGTGGCACATATCGGGAAAAACAAAAATTTTATTAAATAAAAATTGTTAAAGTAACAATTAAGAAACACGTTAAGAAATTCATTAATATATAACATTTAAGACTCGCAACAGGCATTAAAGGCTTGATAAAATAATGTAGACTATAAATCCATGATCAAAACTTAGACTCATTAAATCAGGATTAAGGCGTAGAAAATACCTAAACACCAGACAAATCCCCTTAAATGACAGCTTATTTATACAAAAATGAAAATTAAATGGGAAACTCTCTTTCACAAACTCTGCGTCTATGAATTTGAGAAAAGATAGTAAATTTGAAGTTTTCTTTTGTCATGAATGAGATGAAAATGAAAATGAAAGAGAAATAGAAGAAAGCTATATCAGCACCTACACACCACAAACATACACACACATACGCACACACACACGCGCACACACATGTTATTTACAAAGGGTCTTATTCATAATAAACACATGAATTGGAAAAACAAATAACGAATTGGGAGAAAAAAATCATAGGGAAATCACGTGCGGGAAAATTTTTTCGTTAACTATAAAGCTGTTTTATAAGCATTATATACATATGTATGTATGTACATAGTAATAGTACTTTATCAACATTTTTTTAGATAACTCAAAACTACTTTAAATACGTGACATTTTCATGGCTGCTGCTTTAAAAATTTGGCCATTAAAAGATCTTTCACATTTTTTTTTTGAATACAATGCTTGCTAGAGTTTAAGTTTAAGACAAAAAAAAAATTGAAACACGAAGTATGTGTGTGGGAATTCTTTAATTTATAAAAATGTGTTAAATTTTTCGTTTTTGGATAATTGTTTGAAAACACGTAAAATCCACTTGATTTGTGTGGATAATAACTGCATGTAGTACAAATGTAGAACAACAAATCTTTCAAGCAAATAAATTAGTTTTGCTTGGCTTGTGTGTGTGTCACAGTGATTGTTTTAATGCAGCGATTCTTTAACGGTGATGCGTACAGTTCTCAGGTATTTGTTATATATACATACATGCAATTTTATATTAATTAAAATTGATTTATTTTGCTGGAGGATTATTATTTAGATGCATACATCTATCTATGATCGCGAAAATAGCTTAAGTGACATGATAATCGTTTTTCGTTTTTTGATTAAAATCGATGATTTACAATCATTTACATAATCTTTAAAAATTTCATGGTATCTTTACGAATTTATAGCCAAAACAATTTTAGTTAAGTGCACATTCTAATGTATTTTTATACAAAAGATAAAGCAGAGTTAATTAAAATCAAGTCAGAAAATTATAGTCGGTCTACACCGACAATGCGATACCTTATACCAGGCGTTTAGAGAATTGGTCTTAGGTTCAACTAATTGGGTATAGAAAATAAGCATAATCCAAATGTGAGTCGAACTTTTACAAATTATATGAAAAAAGCTTATATGAAAAAGTTCATATCGGACGCTATATTTATATGGTGGTTAGGTCAAAAAATGGACCAATCATGACCATATTTGATAAAGTCACTTATTTTTTGCAAAAAGCTGTACAAACCAAATATGAGAAAAATCGGTGCAATTCTTTTGTATTTTGATGGATTTAAGTGAAGATCGGGAATTAGGTTCATATGGGGGTTATGAATAAGAATTGTCCTATAGGATATATTTTAAGACTACTGATTAGTGGATGAAATAAACACACACAAACCCAATTTGACCGAGATCTAAAGGTTAATTTGGATCTTAAGACAATTTAAATCGATCTCATAGGTGTCGTTATATGGGGACTAGGTCTGAACATGCACCGATTTTCACCAATAGCGTGCGTTCCATGACCGATAGAAGCCTATAACCAAATTGCATCAAAATATATTCATGTTTGCGACCTGTAGCTTGGTTACAAGGTTTACATTGATACACAGACGGATGGACGGACGGACGGACATCGCTAAATCGAATCAGAAAGTGATTCTGAATCTATCGGTATAATAAAAGGTGTGTCTTGGTCAAATATTTTTAGTAGTTACAAACATCAGCACAAACTCACTACACCCGGATCACATAGTGGTATAGAGTATAAAAATTTTGCGCGGCAAAATTTTGATTTTTGCACTTAAGCTATTTTCACGGTCATAGTAGAGAGAATTCTTTCATAGGTTCTATTTTATGGAAATTAATTATTTTTTTTACTTTTATCTATTAAACTAAGTAAATCCATACTTCTACAGTGACCGAAATAATAATAGGTTCACATTAAAATTTTCATTTTTATACCCTATACCACTATGTGGTCAGGGTATAATTAGTTTGATATGATGTTTGCAACTACCAAACATATTTGACCTAGACCCATCTTGTATTATACCGATCGACTCAGAATCATTTTCTGAGTCGATTTAGCGATGTCCGTCTGTCCGTCCGTCCATAAACCTTGTGATCAAACTATATGTCGCAAACATGAATATATTTTTATGAAATTTAGCTTCTATAGCCCATAGGTTCAACGCTATTGAAATTGGTGAAAATTGGTTCATGTTCAGACCTAGTCCCCATACAAATTACCTCTATGAGATTGACTTAAATTCTCATAATATCCAAATTATCATATAGATCTCGGTCAAATTGTGTTTGTGTATGTCTGTTACATCCATTTATGAGTTGTCTAAAAATAAACCCTATAGGACAATTCTTAGTCATAGCCCCATATAAAGCTGCTTCCCGACCTTCACTTAAATTTATCAAAAAACAAAAATATTGCACAGATTTTTCTGAAATTTGGTTTGTATATGTTTTGGCAAAATATAAGTGGCCTTACAAAATATGGTCATGATCGATCCATTTTTCGACCTAGTCCCCATATAAATATAGCAGCCGATATGAACTTTTTCATATCCGAAGCAAAAAAAAAAAAAATAATAACAACGCCACTCAAATTTGGTTTATGCTTATTTACTACATCCAATTAGGGTATCGTATAGTCGGTCTAAACCGACTATAATTTTCTTACTTGTTTTTATTGCATTTGTGATTTTTGTAAATATGCTTCATATTCAATTTATGGATTTGTTATAGTTCACATAAAATTCAACAAGCAATTAAGATAATTATGATAATGTTTATAAGGTTAATTATACACAAATTTAATAGTTAAACAAGGTTAGTTAGTATGAGTATAAGGTTAGTATAAGCATTCAACTCATTTGTTTTTAAATCGTATGTTGTGTAGTTCATCATCATTCATTTTAAATAACAAAGAATTTTTTGTGTTTTTGTTTTATTATTTATGGGGGCGTAGCGATAATTAAATAATTTCTGTTGTATTTGAAAGGAAGATTTAGTTTTTGCTCATATTTGTTTTAATAAATAGTTTTTCAAGTAATTTGCATACCCAACAATAATTTTTAAGTACATTTTGTTTTTAAACATTAACATACACAAATTTATTTATATTTAAGCGTGCTTTAAGTAATTGTTAGAAATACAAAAAAAAAAAAAAAAAGAAATCTTGAAAAATAAGGCGGGTTATTTATTTATTATATCAAAAAAAAATTAAAATTGTGTTAACAATTCTTTTTTTGTTTGGTATTAAATATACATTATGCCAATCAAAGAAAAAAAAATAGTACAAAAGAATAATAAAAAGTGAACAGAAATAAATAAAATAAAAAAAAAATATAAAATTTTTTGGTAAACGTAATATTTAGCACAATAGCGTCTATATATGTACATAAGACTTGAAAAGACTTTCAACAATAACAGACAGGTAGAAAAAACTACACTAAACGAATACAAATATTGAAACAAACAAAACAAAAAAAAAATAAAATTATTAATTTATAATAATTTATGGATTAATGGAAGCCCTCGATTTGCCGAGTATTAATATTTGTAGTGTTTAAATATTATTAGGTGAACAAATATTTTTTGAGATAGAAAATTTTTTTCTAATGGAATAATGGAAAAAAATTTTAAATGAAAAAAAGCAGCTTATAAAAAAATACAAAAGAAAAAATGTTTGTTATGGAAACAAATTTTAAGATGAAAAAAAATTATTTTTATTTTATACTAGAGGACCCCTGCTGCTCCGCAGCATTATATTATATTATATTAATTTTTATAATATAATACCAAAATTTGGCAAGAAAAGGTAACGTACAGTAATACCAAAATATGCCAAGAGAAGTTAACGTACAGTAATACCAAAATTTGCCAAGAGAAGTCAACGTACAGTAAAAGCAAAGTTGATTCTCCACGCATAACTTTCCTCAAACCCTCAAACCGAATTTAAGCAGTTAATAGCTCAAAAGAAGGAGCTTGATCCAATGAGTGTTCTTAGACCTATGTCAACAGCGTACGTTAATTAGAACTCTAGTTATAGAGGTTTGAGAGAAGAAAAATATTGAAAAAAATCTTGAATGCAAAGTTTATTCATAAATTCTTTTAATATACATACATATAAGATTAATGAATTTTCTTTTGAGATGAAAAAAAATTAATTATGGCTTATTACTTTTTTACAGGCCTTCCATAGTTCAATTAGATAGGATTTAATATAACATAGTTTAATTTATTTTAGTCTATGGATTAAATCCTTTCACATTTTATAATATACATTAGGGTGACAGCATTTTCGAATTACAAAGTTCTCCGGGCAGAATTTGGTTACAATTGGCCTAAAAATGGTCAAAGGTCAACCCCATGCAAATTTCCCATTTTATATGTAAATGTATAAAATTTTTTCCGTATTCTTTATGCATATTCTAAATTAGCTTTAGAAATTTGTGTTTTTATATAAAAATTGAAAAATTAAAATCAGAAGTAATTTTTTCGTTATATAAAACTTAAAATTTAAGTATTACACTCAAAAAAATGTTAGTAAAAAATTGAAAAATCGTTTTCCATTTTAATTATCGTTGAATATACTGATTTTAAACAATTTATTCGGCACAATTTTTATTGCTCCGGGTTTGGAACAAATTATAAATATGCCTGCTATTCCTTCTTGGACTGACCTATTTAGATTGTGTATTATATTATGATCAAATAAATAAAGCTCTTCGGCAGTATATGATGCTTTCGAAGAAAATTAAATTTTGACCAGAACGAAGGAAACCTTTGTTTTTGACACAACATCGTCTAATACTGGCCCATTTAAGGATGCTTGTGTGCTGTTAGAAAAACCTATTGAGCGGGATATTTTTTTTCTTGGCTGCAGGCATCATATTTTGGAAATTGTAATAGCTGAAGTGTTTTCGGATGCAAATGTCGAAGTATAGCAATTTTTAAAATGTTTAAAAAACATTGGCTTCAAATCCAGTAAAGCAGTTTTGTGACGGGTGTAAGTCATTCGAGAATTAATAATTGGCAATGAATCAACAGAAATTTTTAACTTTGCTTACAAAAAACTTGATTAATCCTTCCCAGGATGTGACTACAAGGAGTTTTTGGAGTTTATAGTTATACTTCTGAGTGAAACTCCCCCTAAAGGTATTCATTTTTCTAAACCAGATGCTATAGACTACGCTCGATGGATGGCTATATACAGCCTAAACATTATAAGCTTAAGATATCAGTTCCCAGAAATGACAGACTCCGAAATTAATGGTTTGATTAAAGTGAAGTGATGACACCTAAAACAAACATACATAAAAATATATAAAATTCTAAATTTATAAAAGAAAATTGTGAAAAAATAAGCAAAAATCATTTAAGAAAATGGCTAGATACACTATAGCCATGTTTTAATGGCTAGATGAAAAAGACTAACTTGGCAACCTTGCCTTGTCTCCCCTAGGGTTATTACGTTTTTGTAAATGTCAAAATTTTCTTTCTCTCTCTCTCTCTCTCTCTTAAACATTTAGAAATTGTAAAAATATTTATGACCTTAAGTGCAGCTAAAACAAAAGGTTCAACACCATAAATATTATATTTGAAAGAACTTTACATTAGATTGACATGCTCTATCGACATGTGGTAAAGTTTAGTTTTATATTTATCTCTATTGTTCCGATTTCTTTAGATTTATTTGGTTCTAGTATTTTTGTTGTTGTTTTGTTTTATATAAGAGATTGTTTTAACAACAACCTATTAAAGTTAACCAACTATGAGTCAAGTTTTAGTTTGCTGTTCGTTTCTAATGAAAAAACAAAATTTATTGTTAATATTTATAAATGTATTTGATTATATTAAAGTACATGTTTGAATATATAAATGTGTACATGTTACACACATGTACATACATAAATATAAATTTGCTGGAAATAAAATAAATCATTTAAAAAATAACACGTTCAATATGGTTGTAAAATTTGTACAATTCAATATTCGAGCATTGAAACAGATTCTGAAGAGAATGTTAAACAATGAAAAAAAAAAAAAAAAATTATAATCAAAACAATTATCAAAAATTTAAATTTAATTGTGTTTTATTTTTTTTAAATGCCATTTTTATCTCAAATGTCATGTTAATCTTTATACTTTTTAGTATTTGAATTTTTGTTTTAATTAAATGAATGAATGTAGTGAAAAGAGGCCGGTGGTATGCATAAATTGTACTTGTAGATTAATTTATGGCCGAGTGTACTCGTATAAGTAATTATTTTGTTGCTAAATATACATATGAATATAATTCTTAATTGCTGTTTTGCATTAATAATTTTAAAAACTTCTAGGAATAAGTGATATAAACAACGCATGTGTTGTTTTGTTTATGAGGTGATAAGTTTTTAAAAAAGGAAAACTGCTGTTTTTAATTAAAATACGGAAAAGGTGTGCAATGGAATTTTTTTCTAGACTTGAATAGAACAAAAAATTTTAAATAAATACAATTGCTACTTTTTCAGGTGTTATATATAAGTATGAAAAATTTTAAGAGCCAAAAAAAGGTGTGAATATAATTTTAAACAGTTGATAAAACCTTGAGAAAATTGTAAAGTTGAATTGTTAAATTTGAACCAGTTTTCCTTTGAATTATATTTTGGTAGCAGTTAATATAGCTTACCGAAATAATTTTTCTTTTCTCAGTTATATAAATGTTTATAATTTCTTATTTTATTAAAATAAATCTATATTAACCCCTAACCGTTGAATAACTCATAACCTTGCTGTGATAAAATTTGTAAGGCATTTTTTCTTCTATAATAATTCCTACTTTATAGAAAATTCCCTCGAATGTCATTTTGCTATATTTGAAAAAAAAAAAAATCATTACCACAAATCAGTAGGTTGTCAATAGTGATGACCTCCTTATGACTTTGAAATAAGACATCTTTAAGCCACTCTCAAATCATTAACACATCATATGGTTATTGTAGTGTTGCCACAAAATAAAATTCCTAATTACATATCGTTAGCTTAGTGAGCAACTGTGCTCAGAAAGAACAAAAAACGCAGTTTTTTCTATTTTTGCCTTGTTTCAATACTGATAACTGAACAATTCAAAAATAAAGCTGTTGCAGATGAAAATATTTTTTGTTTAAAGATTTTTTTGTTACAATATAAATAATAACCAAGAACAATGTTATTTTATTGCTGTTAAGAAAAACAACTAATGTAAGCCATAAATGTTTGTGTTATTTATAAGGTCAATGAATGAAAAACAAATCATTGGTGAGGTAAATCATCATGAACTTTTTGTTTAGTTGCAGCACGACAGTAGTGAGACTGCTTTGATGACAGAGAATCAAATAACTAATTTAAACATTTTCTCTCCTCTGCTGTAACAGTGTTCTTTAAGTTTGTTTTTGAAACTAATGGTTTGTTCACCCAATCAATAACAGTTCGTTGACCGATATTCAAAGTATTTTAGAAAGAAAGTTCTGCATGATATAAAACTTTAAGGTTGAACATCTCTTGTATTCATTGTCCACATTTCTATTTCAAGGTCTTAAAGTAGGAACAGTTTGAATCAAAGTATTTATATAAAACAAGTCATTTGCCAATATTCTTTAAATATTAAATTTCTATCGTTATCAGTAATCTGTGCTTATTTCATGACATTTTTTACAGCTACATTTTTCTTTCAGCGTCCATGGGTCTTTCGTTCTTTCATACCGACTTTTGTTTTCCCAAATAACTTTTTCCCTTTTCTATTCGCGTTCTGTTTCTGGCCGCAAACCAAATAGAATCTTCAACATGAATTCTTTCTTCAGATGAGTTATCAGAATCACTATTAAATTCATAGCGAACAAGTCCTATAAATCCGTCATCTGATTCAATCCCATAACAACCTCGATTAGTGTTATTGTCATCATCAGAATCCATGACAATCTCTTAATAAAATAAATAATTTAACAATGTTTTCACAAAATCAGGTTTTTATCTAATTAACAAAAGATCAAAATTGCATTCGATATTCAATTATATTGACAAAATTTATAGAAATGAACAATTTGTTATTTACAGCTGGACTAACCACGTTCTTTTCATATTTTTTGTTGGGTTGTGGACTAAGCATATTTGCGTACAACTGCACATGAAGGAGTGAGAACGTTATAACAGTCACTTTTTCTTTTGTAAATAATATATTTTTAGTTCATATACTATCATACTGCATAAAAATATAAATTTTCATAAAAAGTGGACTTGGCACGTTTGCACACACTAAGCTGGCGATATGAAATTTTCATTTGATTAAAAACTTACAAATCTATAATTTAAGAAAATTGTGAAGTTCAATTCTGCCATAATAGATTTTTTAAGAATTTTTTAAAGAATTAAGAACTTACTAACTCGTATAATAAATGATTCTTTATAAAAAGAAAAATATTAAGAATATGGAAAGTGATTTATGGAATAATACTGTGCCCTAATATGGTGACTTTTCACCATAACACTGTACAATAATTTTCGGACTGTTGTTCAGTGTAATTAACTTTTAAGTTCTAATACCATTTCCTTTTTTGACCACTATTTATAATAATTTATTTTTTTATTCTGTGTTTATAAAAACAATTATGTTTTTTGATGTGTAAACATCTATGTATAACCTGTTTGAAAATGAGAAATGAAAAATGAAAAATAAAAATAAAAAATGAAAAATAAAAAATGAAAAATAAAAAATAAAAAACGAAAAATTAAAATTTAAAAATGAAAAATAATAATGAAAAATTTTAAATGAAAAATAAAAAAATTAAAATTAAAAAATGAAAAATAAAAAATTAAAAATGAAAAACGAAAAATTAAAAACGAAAAATAAAAAATTAAAAATGAAAAATAAAAAAAGAAAAATAAAAAATGAAAAATAAACAAGTAAGAAAATTATAGTCGGTCTAGACCGACTATACGATACCCTATACCATGCGTTTAGAAACCCTATCTCTTAGGCCCAACTAACTGGACATTGAAAATAAGCAAAAACCAAATTTGAGTGGGATATTTATTAATTTTTTTGGCTGCAGATATGAAAAAGTTCATATCGGATGCTATATCTATAAAGGGACTAGGTCCAAAAATGGACCGATCCTGATCATGTTTGGTAAAGTCTCTTGTATTTTGCAAAAATTTGTACAAACAAAATTTGAGAAGAATCAGTGCAATATTTTTGTTTTTTAATAGATTTAAGTGAAGATCGGGAAGCAGCTCTATATGGGGTCAAAGGGACCATTTTTGGACTACTCATTAGTGGATGTAATGAACGCATACAAACCCAATTTGAGTAAGATTTATATGACAATTTGGATCTTATGGCAATTTATGTCGATTTCATAGGGGTAATTTGTATGGGGGCTAGGTCTGAACATGGACCGATTCTCACCAATTTCAATAGCGTTCATCCCATGGCCGATAAAAGCTTATATACCAAATTTCATCAAAATATATTCATATTTGCGACCTGCAGTTTGATTACAAGCTTTACATGGACACACAGACGGACGGACGGACGGACGGACGGACGGACATTGTTAAATCAACTCAGAAAGTGATTCTGATTCGATCGGTATAATTAAAGATGGGTCTAGGTCAAATATTTTTGGTTGTTACAAACAGCAGCACAAAGTCATTATACCCAAACCACATAGTGGTATAGGGTATAAAAACGAAAAACGAAAAATTATAAATGAAAAATGAAAAACGAAAAATGAAAAATAAAAAACGAAAAATGAAAAATTTACCGGTTGAAATAATAAATATTTTTATATTAGCAGAGCCCCTGCAGTTGTTTGCTATAAGTCTTGAGTTTATAGGTGAGACGGGAGAGAAGAATGGCAGGGGGTACATACTTTCATGCACTCTGAAATTCTCTTTTGTTTCTTGCTTCGCAATTGTCAAAGTGAAGTTATTTTACGTTTTCTTTAATTTTTATGTTTTGTTTGTGTTAAGAAAGATAATAAATAAAGTTAATTTTAATGAAATAAAATGATAAAATAAATAGATAAAATGATAAAGTAAACATGAATAAATCTTGAATTTCAATACAAAAATTTCAGTGTGTAGACACGGATGAAAGTTTAAAAGAGAACAGTTTCAGAAAGAAAAATTTTATGTGTAAACCGGGACAAACAGCAGCACAAAGTCTTTATACCCAAACCACATAGTGGTATAGGGTATAAAAATGAAAAATGAAAAATAAAAAAAAAAAGAAAAATTAAAAATGAAAAATAAAAAATTTAAAAACAAAAATAAAAAATATAAAATGAAAATTTAAAAATAAAAAATGAAAAATAAGAAACGAAAAATTATAAATGAAAAACGAAAAATGAAAAATAAAAAACGAAAAATGAAAAATTAACCGGTTGAAATAATAAATATTTTTATATTAGCAGAGCCCCTGCAGTTGTTTGCTATAAGTGATACATAGATGACGCTTTCTATTTGGTTTTAAAAAAGGGCAATAAAAATCTTTAATTACTAGATGTTTACACATCTCCCCTGTGATCGGACTCACATGATTTTTTTAAAGACAGAATTAATTTCTATCTGAAAAATGCGTTGTCTGTGGCAAATTGTGGGTCAATATTTTTATTGGTTCAATAGTGAAGATAGTTTTTGCAAAGTACTGAAAAATCTATAATTTAACAAATCTATAATTTAATTTTAACAAAGTTCCATTAAATTTTGTTTGCGGAATGAAATTTCTGCTACAGAAACGTTAAGGATGTTGTAGAAGAACTTGGTTGACCAGCCTATATCGAAAAAAATATTTCAAAGTGGTAGACACAGATTCAATAAGGCAGAAAAAGTGTTGAAGACAAAGAACGCCCCGTACAAGAAAAACATCAACACATGAAATAAATCAAATTTACAATTAGAGATCTTGCTGATGCTGTTGACATTTCAAAAGGATCATTCAACAGCATTTTAAACGATATAATGAGCCTCAAACGAGTCAAATATCGATTAGTTTCTAAAACACAAATTTTTTTTGCAAAAGAGCGTCGCATTAATATCTCGGAAACAACGATTTCTGACTAACAGAACGAAGCGAAGCGCATCAAAATGAAATGAAATCCAAAAAACCGACCAATTAACCGAATCTCGTGCAAAAGGTGAAGCAAGACCGAAAAGATCACACCAAAGTCGTTTGAAAATCAAGATCATATTAACTTACACACTGAAATAGCCATTCTGGGCTGGTGAGAAATTCCAAGTCAGGATTTGGCGTTCTAATAATTAGTTACAACTAAGTATTAAATAAAAAAAATCATATTCATCATATGCTCCCTAGTTATACCCTATACCACTATGTCAGGGTATAACGAATTTGACCTGATGTTTGTAACTACCAACATTTTTTTTACCTAAATCCATCTTTTATTATACCAACCGACTCAGAATCACTTTTTGAGTCGATTTTGCGATGTCCGTCCGTCCATTCATCTGGGTGTCCATGTAAACCTTGTAATCAAACTAAAGGTCGCAAATATGAATATATTTTGATCAAATTTAGTATATAAGCTTCTATCGGCCATAGGATGAACGCTATTGAAATTGGTGAAAATCGGTTCATGTTCAGACATAGTCCCCACACAAATTACCCCTATGAGATCGACTTAAATTGCCATAATATCCAAATTATCATATACATAGATCTCGGTTTGTGTGTGTTTATTACATCCAAATATCAATTGTCCGAAAATTAACACGTTAGAACAATTCTTAGTCATAGCCCCCATATGAAGCTGATTCCCGATCTTCACTTAAATCTATCAAAAAACAAAAATATTGCACAGATTTTTCAAAATTTGGGTTGTATATGTTTTTGCAAGAAATAAGTGACCTTACCAAATATGGTCAGGATCGGTCCATTTTTCGACCTAGTCCCCATAGAAATATAGCATCCGATATGAACTTCTTCATATCCGAAGGCAAAAAAATTAATAACAATGCCACTCAAATTTGGTTTATGCTTACTTTCTATATCTAATTAGTTGGACCTAAGAGTCTCTAAACGCATGGTATAGGGTATCATATAGTCGGTCTAGACCGACTATCATTTTTTTACATGTTTTTATGATGTTTTTTTTTTATTTCTAGGTAAACTAAGCAAACAAACATCAAGATATTAAAGGTCTGAGAACGTCAAACCCTTTGGAGGTATTACTATACGGGCCCAGTACTTTCACCCTGACTTGGAATTTCTCATCCCCCAGAGAATGACCCCTAAAATGTTCCACAGTGTTATCGTATTGTGGTACATTATTGATCCCTTCCCCCGGGGCCAATATGTTAACACAAAATATTATTTGAGTGTTCTGCGTCGTTTGCGTGATACTATTTTGCCAGAATTATGGACAGACAACTCTTTGCTTTTGCACCACAACAATCGCACTACATTCGTTCTTCGAGACCATTTCGCACAAAATTCGACTCATATCCCGTATTCGTACCGTGTAACTTCTGGTTATTCAATAAATTCAAAAACCACTCCGGGGACACACCTTTTTGACTCGACTGAAGAGATAAAAGCCGAATTGCAACGAGCTTTGAAGTCCATTCCGGAAGTCGACTATAACAATTGAGGATTGAAACAAACGTTGGTATAAGGGTATTGTATCGGAGGGGGAGGATTACTTTGAAGGCCATGAACCTGATTTGGAAGAATTAATAAATGTTTTTCATTTTATAATAAAAGTCACCTATTCATTTGAATGAAGAAGTTGTATTTGCTGTTGCGTTTATAAAAAATTTGCTTATTCGAAATTTAAAAATTTTTTTATGAAAAGAATATAATCAAAGCTGCGCAAAATGTATAAAAATTAGAATAAATCTATAAAAATTAAGTGAATTGAGTAAAAAACTTATTAAAAAGTTAATCAAGATTCTAATCAAGGTTGTATTTATTTATTTGAAAGTAATAAAAAATAAATTAGAAACAGTTGATAAAAAGCAATTCATTAAATTTACAACTATCTTGATCTTAGTTGAACTGAGACAATCGTTTCAAATATATAAAATTTTGTTAACGGTAAAATTATTAAGATCAACTAAAGTAGTAACTAGTTAATGATTTTTTAAAAGATGAAAAAAATGTTATAACTTTGCTAAAAATCAAGATAAAAGTAAAAAAAAAACCAAAAATTAGGTAATTAACCTTTGTTACGTCCACAGTAAATTCTATATTTTTTTTTATTTACTTTTGTCTTAATTTTTAGCAAAGTTAAAACGTTTTTCGTCTTCCACCCGACAACTTGTGACAATCGATATGTAAAACTTTTTGCAATTTTTAACAGTTGGCAACTTTGTTATGCTTAAGTTAAGCTTGATTGGAACATTTTTGACAAATGATCAACTCTTGTCAAGCCTATATGTGACCAAAGGCTTTTAAGTCATAATTAATCAAGATGTACATATTTAAAACTTATAAACCGTTACTAAGACTTAATTATATCAAATGAAGTTAATATTTCTAATAGCGCAAAAATAAACCTAAACCACATAACGGCAAAAGCTTATAGAAATGTTCTTATATCTATATGAAAAAAAAATTGTGTCTATTATTTTAAGTTGCTTCAAACATCAACTTAAATACTCGTAGTACATGTCTAACACAAGTAAACATAATTTGCATTTAAATATAGTAACAACATAAAAAAAACAGGTCTTTGTCAGTGGTTGTTTGTCTGTCTGTCTGTTCCACCTATACGTTTGTGCGTCTGTCTATCTATCTATCTGTCTTTAGTTCATTGGTATTGTGGCTCAAAATCAACTTATAAGGTTGCTTGATTTTGATACCTCTCAATATGTTGTTGATTCCATATTGAAAAGAATTAAAATAAGAAAAAATGAGACGTTTTTTTATAATAGTTTGATAAGCCTATACATGAACATTTAATTGGGTTACAAGCATACATACTGGATAAAGCTCACTCTTCAAGATACTTTACCATACACACAGCGAAAAAGTTGAAATAGTATGTAACTAAAAGAAAAAGAAATCAGTTTGATCACTATTTAAAACCAAAATCCTTGTTAATCCTTTTTCAAAAAAATTTGGTTTTCGGTTATTCGAAAAACAATTATTTTGAGACACTTAGTACGAATAAATCCGAAATTTAAAAACTGGTTAAACGTTTATTTCCGACACGTTTCAATTCCAATAAATCCCAAAATAAAAAACTGGTTAAATGTTTATTTTCTTATTGAATACGATGAGATTTAGAAAATATCAAATTTATTCAAAACCCGTTTAACTAGCACAAAAAACAGGTTTGTCGAATATTCGAAATAAATATTATATGATAACTACAATAAAAATAATTCACACTTGAAATCCTTGTAAATCCTTGGTCATATAAATTTGTTTTTCGGTTTATTCAAAAATTAATCCTAGTTAAAAAAAAAAAAAAATGGGGTTTGGTTATTCGAAACATAATTTTTGGAGAAACAGAATTCGAATAGAATCGAATTTAAAAACTAGTTAAACATTTATTTCCTTATTGAATACGAATATAACTAGATTAAAAACCGGTACAAAAATCCGGTTTGTCGAATATTCGAAAATGTATATTATTCGAAACCTTCGAATAACTACAATAATAATAACGAATTATAAAAAAACCGGTTAACCGATAAAAAAACAGGTTTGTCAAATATTCGAAAATAAGTATTCGAATAACTACAATAAAAATAATTCATACTTAAAATCCTTGTAAATCTATATTCAAAAACATTGGGCTTCAGTTTATTTGAAAAATAACTTTTTGAGAAACCGAGTTCGAATAAAAACGAATTTAACCGTTTATTTTCTTATTGAATTCGAAGATAGCCAGAATATTCGAACATTTGGAATGAAAATAATCTAAAATCAAAATCTTTGTTAATCCTGTTTCAAAAAAAAAAAAAAAAAAATCGGCTTCCGGTTTATTCGAAAACTCAAATTTTTTTTAGACCCCAAGTTCGAATAAAACCAAAATTTAAAACCCGATTTTCTTATCAAATACGAAGATAGCGAGAAGAATTATCTAAAGACCGGTTAAGCATCACAAAATCCCGGCTTGTCGAATGTTTGAAAACAAAGATTATTCCAAACCTTCGAATAATTGCATTAAAAAATAATCTAAAATGAAAATCTTTGTCAATTCTTTTTCAAAAAATCGGTTTCCGATTTACTCGCAAAATTTTTTTTTTTTATGAAACCGAGTTCGAAAACTGAAATTTCAAAATCGATTAACCGTCTCTTTTCTTATTAAATACGAAGACAGCATGAATATATTGAATTATCAAAAAAATCGGTTAAGCATCACAGAAACCTGGCTTGTCGAAAAACAAAGACTATTCCAAACCTTCGAATATTTGCAATAAAAATTACCCAAAATCAAAATCCTTGTTCAAAAATATTGGTTTCCGGTTTATTCAAAAATCATTTATTTAAAAAACCGCATTCGAATAAAACCAAATTTATAAACTGGATAACCGTTAACTTTCTTATTGAATTCGAAGATAGCTAGAAGGTATAAAATTAAAAAAAAAAAAAAAAACGGTTAATCGGTAGAACCAGGTTTGCCGAATATTCGATAACTGCAATGACAATAATTCAAAAACAAATAGCCCTGTTCTTGACACGTTGTTATTTGAATAAGAGTGAATTTAAAATCACATGAAATTGAAATTTTGGGTTTCTTGAAACCACTTTTTTTATTTATTTAATGGAAATATATGTTTGAGTTAAGAACCATATGTTATATAGAAACCGAGGTGCCATATGGTTCTTTATTCAGTTTCACAAAAAGCTTTTAAGTATTTTGTGCATGTTTTTTTCAAGTTTATAGAAAAAGTATAAAGAAAAATATTTTCATTTAAAATAACAACTTATTTGTTCATTTAATTGTTTTTGTTCTTCAATTTTATTCTTTTCTATTTTTAAAAAGTTAGGCATCACCAAAAAAAATTTCGATATTCAAATAAATTGGATTTGACTGGCATCACTACTGTTTCGAACATATGCAAAAAAAATAAAAATATGTGATTTGATGAAAAAATTTTTTGTTAATTCCTTTATTTGCAATAATTAGTGCATAAAGAATCTATGTTATAATTGAAAAAATTATAATGGAAAATAGATTGTGTAAATAAAAACTTTTTATTATAGTTATAGAACAGCATCATCGCAAAAAGTGTGTTTTATTAACATCGACCACTTATTACGAGTTTTTTTTTTTAAATCAGCGCAAAATGTAGTCGTTTTTTAAAATCGTTTTTTTTTTCATAAAATTAATGCTTAATTTTTTAAAATAATGACAAGGTTCAATAAAAAACATGTTAGAGTTTAAATATCAATTAGTTTTTTTTATCTCTTAAGACCTGCTTAGTAGAAAAAAAGGGCATTTGTTTTGATTTCACAAAGCCTTTTCTATGTTAATTAACGCGAGAAAAAATATTCTTATTGAAATTAGAGAACAGCAAAAAACTCGTAGATTTAAGAATTTTTTCATTTACGAGTTTTTTTTTGTGATAGTGGTTTCAAGAACAGGGGTGAAAATAATTGTTAATACTTGTCCAAAAAAAATTTATTCGATACGTCAATTTTTTGAGGGTTAACCGTTACTTTTCTTATTAAATATTAAGACTGCCCAAAAAAACTGGTTTGTCAAATATTCGAAAATAAATATTAAATATTTTGGGTTTGAAATATGTATTATACTACTGAAATTATGATTGATGATATTAATTTTTTCTAAAACAGTATTTAAATAATTTTGTTTTACAATTATTTTTTTTTAACAAAAATTGTATCATTTACCTAAACAATAAGAAACTTAAGTATATAATTAAATAAAATATGTAATCTAAAATACTCAAATATTTTACTTTGTTTAGTACAAAATATCACATATTACCTAAATACTGTCTGAAGTCTTGCATAACATAACTATTTTGTTGAGTGTACTAACAAACTAAACAACACTATACAGTATGGTGTAAAAATCAAACAAACAACAACCAGACTGAAAAGTAACACTTGAGAAATTTTCAATATGTTGTGTTGCTTTTTTTTCGGTCTTGTTATTTTTTACGTGTAACGTCAAGAAACAACATAATGATTATTGTCGAAGATGAAGAAATATACGACTATACAACAAGAAGGAGAAAAGACGAAAAAAACGTATAAGAAAAAACAACTTTAAAGAAAAACTTGTTCAACGGAAGTTGTTTGAGTATGATGATGTTGATTTTTATACTAAAACCAATTTAGCGTACACTCACACAAGTTAATGATTTTCTTTACGCTAGAGTGTTGCCAGAATAAATGGATTGATTGTAATCATTTTATTTAGTAAAATCCCAATAGAATTTTCTTTGTATATTAAATCTTTGATTTAAAATCAATCTTTATGCAGAGTGGAGATGCTACAAGTTTGACAAATGACAGTTTTATTTTTTTATTTGTGAAGTGAACAGATGCAGAATATACGTTGGCAAGTCAAGGAACGCGATGCTTCTCAAGAAAGCGGACAGACAGAAACGTAAACAAACAAATTTTCCACTTCTGCCGCACTGATAATCTACGTATCATTCACGAAGAGCCATTATGTCATCGGACTTTATCTTTTCGAGGACGCTGTGGTAGCACGGTTACTGCCACTAGTGAGCGATACATAACCATGAACAATGAGATTTTATTGCGGCAAATTGATGAATTGTGACTGGAGGACATTTGTACTTGAGCTTTCGAGCAAAAACTTTTATTTTTATTTTTTCATGAAATTGATTTATTCTTAAACTTAAAATTATAACCAATGTTGGGTGCGGTTATAATTATAATGCAGTTACGTAACCTTTAAGTTCTAATACCATTTCAATTTATAGTTAATTGTTTTTATTTTACCAGTATTTGTTATAACTAGCAGATTCCAGCACTCGAAATTCAAGTGCAAATTCTAGGAAATTTTAATTTTTGATTTAATAAAGACCCTAAAGGTATGCTTCACAATTCAACTCATTTTAAATTAAGAAAACAAACTCAACCCAATAAACATTTTTGTTTGCTATCAACTTGAGGTGCAGTTGAGATCAAATATATTTCTCAAATCTCCAACGTTAATTCTCAAATGCACCTCAATAGTCCGATTATAGTCTTCTCAACTTAAAAGGCACATTTTTTATATGGTGATTTTCTTAATTATCAAATTGAAAAATTTGTGATTCTCAACTTGATAGCAAAGAAATTTTCAAATTTTAAAATATATCAATTAATTATTTGTACTTTTTTGGCATTTTTTAATTTAATTTATTATTTATGACATATTTAAATAATATCTCAAACTTAACACAAATCGTATTCAAGTTGAAAAAAATGTTTGGTCTCAAGTGGAGAAAAGTGTTGGATATCCAATTGAGAGTTAAAATATTTCTCAAAGATTGGAAAAAATGTTAAGGCTCAACTTGATGTCAAGTTGAAAGCAAACAAGGAGAAAAATTGTTCAACTCAAGTTGAGAATTACATTGGACATCAATTTGAGAACTTAACTTTTCTCCACATTGGAGAAATAATATTTCAATGCATACTGGGAACAGATTAACACAAACACATTAACAAATTTAATAAACACACACATAGCATTGTATAATTTTAATTTTAAGTCCAAAAAAAATATTCCAGACGATGAAAATCTGTAAATCTGGGTAACAGCTAAAACGAAATACCTTTCAAATGATAAATTTTTGTCAAAATCGGGGTAAAACTGTGAAACATACATCGGTAACAAAAAATCGCCTACCCTATTAATATTATAGATTTATTATAATTTATTATTTTTTATAAAGCCAAAAATTGACCTCTACCTGTAAAATTGCATTATTCTGTTATTTGAGTAAGCTTTTCATTACAGGATCAGAGGTAAACGAGAAAACAAATCGTCTAAACCCTAATACAATAAAAAAAAAAAACAGATATTTGTCTATGACAATTTAAAGTACGTCTTGGCGCCGGCGGCGCTTTAAACCTTTACACTAATAAAGCAAATGCTACAAACACAACTACCACAACAACAAGAACAATTACAGCTATCACACACAAGAACAAGAAACAAATATTATAATAATAATAACAACTGGCAGATTCCAGCCTCGAAATTCGAGTGCAAAAACTAGGAAATTTTATTTTTTCATTTAATAGTTTATAAGAAAATTTACAAAATTATTTTTCAATTCAACACTATTTATCCAAAACTATTTTTCAATTCATCACAATTATTATTGTGAATGAAGAAAACAAACTCATTTTTTTTACAAACATATTAACAAATTTAATAAACACTCTATGTGTGTGTGCATAATTTTGTGTATGTGTTAGTAGCAACTTTAAATGCATTTTACTCCAAAAAAATGTTGCAGACGGTGCAAAGCTGTAAATCTGGTGGACAGCTAAAAAGAAATACGCTTAGTCAAAATCGGGAGAAAACTGTTTAACAAATCATCGGTAACAAGAAAAATCATTTTGGAACCAATTTTGATGATTTTAAATAGCAACGGAGCAACACAATTGTCCTCTTGAGTGCAGACGGACAAGAATATATATATTTTATGGGGGTCCATATTTTTTTTCTCTAATTATTACAAATGGAATGACAAACTTATATATCCCCACTGCATACAGGTGTGGAGGGTATTATTAGGTTATTAAACATAATTTGCCCCTGGTGCATTATTTTCACAAAACCATATAAATCACTTCTGAAGAGTACTAGAATACTAATAAAAACTATCCGGGGTAATAGTTACTAGTTTTAGGGACACTTTGATGATTAAGTGTTTCCCAAGTTCAAACCTCAATTAAACGAGAAATTCGCATTATTTTGACGTAAAATTAAATGCGTTAGATAAGTCTTTCAAATATGTGCCTATCATTTGAACACCATCATGAAATTTGCATATTTTGGTACACATCCCATATTTTGGAGTAATGAAATGGGATAAAAAATGATTTTGTTTTATTTTTTTTCAATTATTTTTAATACTTCTCCTATATTAACTTTAACAGGTGTTTTGAAGGCCTATCTAACGGATATAATTTTTTGCAGATATATTGCATATTTCATTGAGTTATTGAGGTCATCTAAGCTCCCCTTAAACTAATAATTACAGTAGATAATTTTTATTAGTAGGCTTGGTATTCTTACTTTAAGATAAAGCATGACATAAGAGAAATAACAAAAGATAATTTTCATACTCAAATTTTATGAATAAAATCGATTTCTGCGAAAAAGTCCTTAAAAATTTTTTGGGCTATAAATTTATTTTAAGTTGCAAAAATAAATAAAAAAACAACGGTTTTGGTTATACGCCCTCCTAATCTGTATGAAAAAAAAAATCATGTGAGTCCGATCACAGGGGAGGGGAGATGTGTAAACATCTGGTAATAAATAAAATGCAGAAAACAGCGACAAAAAGGTTATTTCATATAATAATATTTTCACCAAACAATCATAAGTCATACCGATTTGTCTTAATGGTCACATCTTACGCGTAAGATGTGACTCTCACATGTACGCTGTTTTTGTGATTGTATTGTGAAATAGAAATTCACCCCCCTGCGCGTATAGATGTTTACACATCAAAAATTGTAGCTATCGTGGTTCAGTTTATAATATTTCGTACCGCTTAGATTATGTTTATACTCTGACGTCTTGATTAACTCCTTTGAAAAAATAATTTTAGAAATTTTCAAAATGTAAGTTATTTTTAAGGGGGGCTTATTTTAGAGGTTCACAACTTTGAGCTGGTAACTCTGCTTTATTTGCCAATGGATTAACAGCTGATAGTTGATTTTTGTTTAGTTTGGCAACACTTGCAAATTGTTGAAATTTTCCATTGAAATTATTCTGTTATGTCAAACTTATCGGACATTTCATTTTTATGGTAGAGCGGCTAATTCGAATAACTATGGATCGCTTACTCTTAATGATAATGTGCATCCCGTAAGATGCGAAACAATGCTCACCGAACAATCTGTAGCCGCTGTACAGCAAAGAGCGGCCCTGTTCTCAGCAAATGAGGATGTGTCCATTCACTTTATGGAAGTTTTTCCGTATGCCGCCAACTCGGCCAATTGACTGACTGAAGCACCAATTAATATTGATTTTGATTTTCCATACAAAATTTTGTTCAGCGATGAAGTTAATTTTTTATTAAATGATGGGCACGTAAATAAGCAAAATTGTCGCATTTGGAGTGAAGATAATCCAAATATCATTACATCCATAGAAAATTAATGTTTGATACGCTTTATGGGGCAGCGGTGTCATTGGTCTATATGTCTTCAAAAACGATGATCGGCAGAATGTTACTGTTAATGGTGAACGGTATAGAGAAATGATTAAAAGTTTTTCATACCTCAACTAGCTAGCATTAATCTTGCTGACCTGTGCCACACAGCGAACGCAACAATTAATTTACTCAAAGAAACTTTTGATGAACAATGTTTTTTATTTCCCCTGATCTTAAGTAATAATTTACGGGTTAGTTTAAATTCATAGTCATGTCATAAATATTAACCGGCACCTTTCCATGACACAAAGTGCGATTGACAACTATAAATATAAGTTTCCTGCAATTAACAAAAGTTAAATTGACACTATTAATGAGAGACTTTTTAATGCAGTTTTATGATATATATATAAATAATAACAAGTAAGAAAATTATAGTCGGTCTAGACCGACTATACGATACCCTATACCATGCGTTTAGAAACCCTATCTCTTAGGCCCAACTAACTGGACATTGAAAATAAGCAAAAACCAAATTTGAGTGGGATTTTTATTAATTTTTTTGGCTGCAGATATGAAGGGACTAAGTCCAAAAATGGACCGATCCTGATCATGTTTGGTAAATTCTCTTGTATTTTGCAAAAATATATACAAACAAAATTTGAGAAGAATCAGTGCAATATTTTTGTTTTTAATAGATTTAAGTGAAGATCGGGAAGCAGCTCTATATGGGGTCAAAGGGAGCATTTTTGGACTACTCATTAGTGGATGTAATGAAGGCATAAAAACCCAATTTGAGTAAGATCTATATGACAATTTGGATCTTATGACAATTTATGTCGATTTCATATGGGTAATTTGTATGGGGGCTAGGTCTGAACATGGACCGATTCTCACCGATTTCAATAGCGTTCATCCCATGGCCGATAAAAGCTTATATACCAAATTTCATCAATATATATTCATATTTGCGACCTGCAGTTTGATTACAAGCTTTACATGGACACACAGACGGACGGACGCACGGACGGACATTGTTAAATCAACTCAGAAAGTGATTCTGATTCGATCGGTATAATTAAAGATGGGTCTAGGTCAAATATTTTTGGTTGTTACAAACAGCAGCACAAAGTCATTATACCCAAACCACATAGTGGTATAGGGTATAAAAATAATAAAATCACCACATTATCCACAATTAAAAACAAAAACTTTACCAAAAGATTCCCATTTATTAAACAAAAATTCCTCATATCTGGCAATTTTGTTACACTCCAAAGAGGCGTACTATGAGTAATCGTTGCGATGTTTTCTTTTCTTTTATTTTGTAATTCATAGTTTTAATTTAATGCATAAATAATTATATTAAAGCAACAAATTATAGTAAATAAATTAGTCATTTTATGAATTGTATTACAAATGAGACAAGTATTAATGCCGCACATAAACTAAAGGAAATTAGATAACATATATTTACTCGTATTCGACAAACAAAGTACTTGTGCAGATGATATGTAGAGTACTTAGTTTAGAAACTACAGGAAAAACAAAGTTTATGAACATAGAAGTTTAAAAATTAAATGTATAATGACAATTTTACAAATACAGGTCAATGTCAATAAATAACTAAGTGCGAGTTAGGCCAGTTTTTAAAGTTTGTAAAAGCTACAACAAAAAATAAAAATTATATATTTGAGAACTAACATATGGTATTTTGTTTATTAATGATTTTTTGTATTAATGGGTGTTATGTTTATTTCCGGATAAACACAGGAAATGCCAGAACAATTCGGTTTAATAGTTATCAGAGTAAATATTTAAATGACAAATCAGAGAAATGCAGCAATTGATTAAAAATTACCAACATTTACATGCATAAGTATTTACCGTCAAACACGACAGCGTTTAATAGTTTTTTGTATTCATAACATTCATTACATATACATACATAGGTAACTTTTAAGTGATACCACCATAATTTTCGTGACTTTTTAATGTTTTCATAAAATACCTATACAACGTTTGTTTACACACCAGAATGATCAAATTTTGTTATCAGATTACCCGCTTATAATGTGAAATTTTTTTTTGCGTATAAACTGATCTGTTAACACGAGAACTCTTCAAGTTACTACATCATTTTTTTATTTATTTTTTTTTTTTTTTTGAAACTTTGATTTCATTATTTTCAGTGTACTATTACGGAAGAATTCTATGAGATTTAAGTTTTTTTTTTGAAAGCTGAAATTTAAAGATTTTTTGTAATTAATTAAACTTCACCTCAAAGTATAAACACAATAAGAACGATGCAATGCTTTTCATATTGAACTGACATAAAATATATATTTTTTATTTTCATTGTAGATTTTCCCATGTTCTCTCTTTAATGTTGCCATATTTTTACAAAATTACTGCGGTGAATACCAATTTGGTATACAAACAACATATGTTTTTGATGTTTATGGGAATTATTGTGAAATAAATTATTTCGAAAAGAACATAAAGTAAATTTAAATTTAATGTTATTCATTCAATTTCACTTACACCAAATAGACATTAACGAAAAAAGAAAACTGTGTATCTATGGAAAGCTAGAGACCGTGGCTAACTGCTGGTGAAGGAACTAAATCAATTTCGTCAAATGGAAATTTTTTTTTCTAAATTTTGTGAAGTGGCCACCCTTCGAAACCTTGGAAAATATGAAGAAAAACCACTACGAATATAGAAAAACTTAAAGTTTATTTATTTTCAAAGCCTTCATTGGCATTATTATTGAGAAAAACTTAAAAGTAAATAAAAAATAAAAATGATAAATAAATGGCATTATTCGTCTTCCGAATCACAATTTTCGCGTTTGAAGCAGCTGGCTCGTGTGCCAGCACACTTCAAAGGAACGGGCCGATCGCATCCGAAACAATTGATGGAGTTATTATTGCTTATATGTGTTATATTGCTTACTGGGTAGTTATTTTGACATCTACGACGATATTCACCATTAAAAAAAAAAAAGCTGGCCACAACCCAACCAATTTCAGTGGCCACAACCCAATTTTGCAGCCATCTTGAGATGTCGTGAAAATTTTTTTTGGTGTCAACATATTGGTTGCAATCGATATTTACTCACAAAGTATAATAATTATACTGAATAAAAATGCATTGCACTCACATTTTTGATTGATTCACTTCGATTTCTAACTCTATTGAAAGGAGGTAAATTTGTATTATTGGTCTTTTTCAAGCACAGAAAAATAAATTTGTTCCTAGCACAAAGCAGACGCGTCTGCCCGTTTCGGTACTCGGTACAAAAAGAACGTGCTGCCATGACACACAAATGACTTTTGCAAGAAAAACACATATGCTTTAGGTCAAAAGATACGCTGGGGTGGCCACAACCGAACCATGGCCACAACCCAACCTCTTCCCCTATTCATATTAATAAAATTTTAAATTAAAATCAGTTTTTTTTTTCATATTGAATAATTCCATAAATTTAACTCAAAAAATTCACGTTAGAAACATTATATTTTTTATTGATGAATATAACAAAAATAAAAAAAAGTGTCATGGCCCAGTAGCCCACACTAATTTCCTATATGTGTTTTATAAATTAATCTTTGTAAAATATTTTTAAAATAAATAAAAAAATAATAACAAAAAAACATTACAAAAATATATTTGAAAACAATTAAAAATCAATTGTTAGGCGTTTTTGTTTCTTTAAATCGTAAGATCTCATTTAATCATTTTTAACTTGATTTATTTCATAATTATCATTTACTTCATAATCATCATTAAATTCATTAAAATAATCTTCATCATGATCATTGCGTCGCCATTATCATTTTCATTGTGGGAAAGAATTAGTAACTGCAATGCAGACTGTGGCATTTGCTCCACTTTCTTTTTACAACTATTGTTCACGCTTGTAATGAATGGATCATAACTTAAAAGATGTTTCATCTTATATTGTCTTTTGCCGACTGTATTTACCTGAAAAGTGCGGCCTATAACTTTTGAAGTCCTTATTTCTAGCTTCCTAAGATTCTTCAACTAATTGACCAATAGGCCATATGGACTAAGCTTTATTAATTTTTGCATTAATTTTCAATTAAATAAACATTAACTATTTACCAGATAATTTCGTGCACGTGAGTAAAATTCAAACTAGTGCTGTCGTTATAGTATGAATATGTGTGAAAATTATTCTTCGTTGTGAATAAACCAGAATTATTTTTTCGTGAGTGTGCACGAGTTAAATCTACTCATACCCATCTCTTAAAAAAAAACACAATTATTAGCTATAAAAACAACTACCATACGAAAAATAAATATAAAAGATATTAAAACACTTGATTTTTTGAACAACGATTTTTAGAAACCGGAGTTCTATCCAAAATACCGCAAAAAGATATTGTAGGATTAATTAGCTGAATCTCATATTTAAAGAGCATGCAAGCGGGGTTTTCCCGATTTCACGCGGAAAGTTGTGAAACTTAATAAAGTTTTTTTTTTCAATATTTCCAAAACATTTATCTAAGCAAAATATACTTTTAGAAATCTTAATTTAAAAATATAATCACTTGAAATATGAAAATTTTCACTTTTAACCAATGCAATCAAAACTATTAATAATTATAGAACTTTAAATACACACATCAAATAAAGTTAATTTATAATTTTTATTTTTGCAATTACTTTAACCCGATACCCGAAACACGATTGTGAAAGTTAAAGTTTATATTTTAAAATAAACGTGCAACGTTGTCCGTTGTTGTTTTGAGTATTTTTTTTTCGCAACGAAAAAACGTTTCGCACCGGTCTGGTTATGCTTATACTCTCATTTGACAAAAAGTAAAAAATTAAAAAATCATTAACATTATGGCTATTTTCGTTGTTCTTGCTTAAACCTTCCTTTACAAAAATAGAAAAATTTGTTTAAGACTTTTAAAGATTTGTAAAATGTAACAGCTATTTAAAACTTCCGTTTCATAATTACCTTCTTCATTATATTGAGCAATAAAATAATGCTAATATTTTTAGGGTTCTTTAGAAAGGAAATCAAACCACAAAGCTGTAAAATTTTAATACTCTTGATAATTTAATAACTGGGTCTACTAGTATCAGCTTTGAAAACAAAATATGACTCATAGTTTATGTAAAACATTGTGGAAAATATTATGTTGGCAAATATTAAATTGACAACATTATTTACAGGATATTTAAACAAACTGTGGGATACGAGATAAAAGTTGCAGCCAAGATTTAGCATAGCCAACAGGAAAGTTTTTTTAAAGTAACACATGAAGTTAAGTAACTTCAAATTGGTTTTGACACTTATGTATGTGTGTTTTGCCTTAGTCATTCGACAAACACAAAATGTTGGCAAACCCAATTGTTAAAGAAATCTCCGTTTCACAGAACCCATAACAAAAATATGAAATTGGGAACCAACATATAGTATATATGTATGTATACATTTAATACACAGAGAAAATAGATTACATTTGAAAATCAAATTTATTGTTAATCACATAGTTACATTGCAACATTTGAACTATTTGGGTATCACTGCCAATTTTCTGTTGTCACAACGAATTTTTTTTTCTTTCTTTTAATTATCGAAAAGATTCGACTGACAATAAATTCTGTTTTCTCCGTGTATTTAGCAATAATAACTTTTTTTTTAATCATAGGCACTTAAAAACTCAGTATTTCCTTAATCTTTGCATGTGCACAATCGCTCTGGATGGGATTTTCCATTTTCAACCATTGATTACTTAGAGAATTTTCATCACACAACATTTTACGAATTTTTAAGACGAGAAGATTAAGCCAATTATATCTAAAAAATTTGGCAGCACTTATCATTAAAACTTTGTTAAAAAATATTTATTTCTTATAACATTTCATCACAAAAATATAAGTTTAAATCGTTTATATTTTAATGTTTCTTTTTAATGGAAAAAACAATTGATTTGACTAACAATTCAAAGAAATTATTGTATTTATTTATTAATTTTTATTTGAGGGCGTAAATTCTATTTCTATTCCTATTACTAACTTACTTCACTCCTCATGATCATGTGGTTGGTGGTGGGACATGGCATGGAAAAGTTATAATAAATTTGTTAAATAAATAATAATAAAAATCACTGTTCGATTCAATCTTTCTTTATATTTTTTTTATAAGTACTCGTATTTCTCTATCTAATTAACTGTTTATTTTACGCTGCTGTACAAAAATCAATAGATTTCTTTTCTCCCCTTTTTCTGAGTTTCTTTTTTTCAATTAGGTTGCTTAATCATATTGGTATTCTACAAATCTGTTTGCTTTGTTTTAATCGAATTTAACGGTTTTCGATTAGCAGAACAATGATAATAAAATGTAGCTGTTTTTTATTCAATTCTGGATTTTAGATTTATTTGTTTTAATTTGAAAAATAAACCTTTTTTTCAAAGAATTGAATGATGTTAATTTGAAGGCTTGAATGTCTACGAGTACCAAAATATCTGAAGTTTTAAAATTGTTGTTTACCGAAAACTTGAAATTTTTCAGTGGATAATAAAAGTATAAGCACGAGCAGGCCGGTGCAGGACGTTTTTTCGTTTTACCCCAAACAACAGCAAGTTTTCTTCCTTTAATTGTTTAAAAATAAAATTCCCTTTTTTCGTTAACTGAAATTAAATGAATATCAATAAATTTAATTTTACTTTTTATTGGCATAACCATTTAATTTTTTTGTATTCTGATGTTAAATGGCAGAGGTGCGTAACCAAAAAGTCAGGGTATCTTAACGCGTTTAGCCCTCCTACAATACTATTACTTACGCAATGGAGGTTAGGCTGAGCTATTTAATATACAAAAACCTTAAACTAAATCGAGAGGTTATGAAGCATTACCAGAACGCATGCAGAATGCTACAGTTAACCTAACTGAATGCTGAGCGGCAACCACATGGACCACAAAACAAACACAGACAAGTTAGTTTCTCTTATTGGCGAATAATTGAAGCAACGAAGCGTTGCTTACTCGATGGATCGTGGCTGACTATCTGCGATTTTTTAAGGTTAATTTTATATGAAAAACACAACAACGGTCTATTTGTGGTTATACTCTTAGTCCTCCAAAATAATCTTAGTGTGTTAATTATTAAACGTGAAGCCAAATTTGGCAATCACGTGTACTTCTAATGTGAATTTAACATTTTTCAAACAGATTTGCGGTGTTAAGTTTTCTATTCCACAAAAGCCTTATTTTTTAATTATTTCTAATGTTTTCAAAATTTGCAGCTTTATAAAAAAAAAATTTGGCAGCTTAGTAAGCTTTTCTTATTTCTTGCCTCCACCCATTATATCAGTAATAACATCTACCATCTGTAGATGGTACGAGAACAGACTACGAGAACAAGTTAGGGACGACAATGCTTCCGAAAATGCCTCTGATATGGGAACTAACGATTTCAAGCATTCACCCAATTACGTTAAAAATTCGTTCAGTGAAATAAGCAACAACTTTAGAAAAAGATCAGAGATGTGTGATTTTTCAATACCGCCGAAATCTAGTCTTGTGCAGCAATACGACGGAAAGGAGGAATAAGTTTAATTAAGCTGCGTTCACATTATGTGTTTTGCTTGTGTTTTTCTTAGTTTTTTAACACGTGTAATTTGTACACATAGTGTGAACCCTTTCAAACATTGTTTATATACAACACATTTTGCAAGACATATGTAAATTTTTCAATTAGAGCAGGTTCTATTTTGGCAAGACAAACATATGAAAATACAACACTGCTTGTGGCGAAAGAAAAACAGAGTAAATTATAAAGATTAATATTGAAAGAAAAATAAATTGTTTAATATTAATTAACAATTAAAAAATATATAAAATATATTACTTTATTTTTAACAATAAATTTTTGTAAATTCACAAATTAAATCAGCTGTGGCTTACATTTAGAGGTTATGTCATACGGAAATACATATGTAAGTTTGAACGCAAAAATTATGAGTCGTATGTAAAACGCCAATTTTGACACACACACGGAATTACGTACGGATCGTAAAACTGAATTTACATGTGGAAAATACACATAGTGTAAACATACCTTTAACTGTTTATTAAAAGAGTGTTGAAGTACATATTTCTATTTTTTTGCTCAATATCAATTTTACCAAATAAAAAATATAAAAAATTTAAATGTTAAGGTCTTAGTACTCTAGCTAGTCGGGGAGTTGCTGAAAATTCAATTAGAAAAGCCACTTCAAGGTTAACCGCGAGAAATAATAATCATTTTATGCACAAACTTATTAAATAATGTCGATGAAAACTCAGTTAGTAAAAATTGATAATTTTTTTATGTTTCTTTTAAGAATATTAATATGTATGTATATTAAACAATTGCATCCAAATTGTATTAAAAAAAGTTAATTAAAAAAAAAAGGTGAAACTGCTTGTTTCTATAATTTTTTCCAACACTGTAATTATGGACAGGATTTAAATGTGACTAGTATGCTAAAACATTTTTCAAAATTTAGCTTGATAATGCGATTTAATCTGATTGATGTTCTTTAGTTTACAACCTTGATTTTAAAGGTTAGTTTAACCAAGTGATTTTTTTCAGTGTTCAAATTTAGAGTGACATTTAGTTGATCTGTCAATGTTTAATGATTTATCACTTTGGTTTTAGTAAAGATGAATGCTAAATAGCGGTTGCATGAAGAAGTAAAGCAAGATAAGAGAGAATAAGTAACATATGTAAGATGTTTACAAAGGATGACATTTGTAACTGTTTTGATAATGAAAAAAAAATATACCTACTTATGCCAACTTTGTTTAAAATTAATATTATTGATTTATTTCTGATATGTGTATGTAATTTTTTCTTTAATTAACATTTTTGATTTATTATTTTAATAGAATTTTTAATAAAATTACTACTTTTTCAATTAGGTCAATATGCATAACATTATGCATTTCATTTCTTTTAAGGGTTTTTCTTCAAAAATTTCCCCTAATTTTTGATAGCACTGTGGGAGTATATTGTTTTAAAATAAATATTTACACTTCACTGACATGATTTGGTAAAATGGTTTCACTTTAATTTTCCCAGTATAACTTTTTTCTGTAGTTTTTATGCTTCTGTTTCTTTTGTATTTTTTTTCGATTACGTTACGGTTTAATACACGCTCCCTTGTTTTTGGTTATACTTTTGATGATATTGTTGCTGCTTTTCGTACAAACTTTATATTTCAAAAGAACTATTAAATACAACATAAACTATACCAACAACAATAAGCACAGAACAGAACTCTGCTAAGTAGAGTATAGCACAAAAATGATAATAAATATTGTAAACAGTTTATACACACAACAGCGCACACACACACACACATTTTGACAATACTAAATGCAGTCAGCTTAAGTAAACACTATGTACTTTGTTCGTTGTTATAGAACAGACAAAAAGTCGTCTTGTTTTTGAATACAAGAGGGGGGTGAAAATTAAAATTTATTATAAATTTCTAATATCATGTTAAGCTTCTTATGATGTTCTTTAATCCTTTTTTTTTACATATTCACATAAAATATTTTCTCTTTTTATCTTTTATTTTCGGAGCAATAAAAATTGAGGCCATCAGCCGTAATATAAATTTAAATAAAAAAAAAAAAAAAACAATATACACCTGTAGCTTCACTTTGGTGACCAGTTTCGGTTGTAAGTTTTTTTAATAATATTTTTCTGTGTTCGATTAAAAACACTTTACAAATGGTTTTGTCTATAAAACCTTACTTCTACTGCTATTTTGTGGTATTATATGATGTTGACGTAGAGTCTTTCTGGTATTACTGGTCTTTTTTATTTGTATTCTGCATAAATTAAAAACAACTTAACAAACATTATAAACACATACACACGAAGAAAAAAAAAAATAAAGAGAAGCATTGGTAGATGCTCTTTTAGAAGTCACTATTAAGCACCATAAGTGATGCCAATTAAGCTGTTATTCTTAGTGATATTTTATGATCGGTTGGTGATATTTATCTTAATAACACGAATGTTATGGTTTGAATGAATATTTCTGGCTATTTCATGTGTTAAACGTGAGACTTCCATAAGTGATGCCAATTAAGCTGTTTATCTTAGTGATATTTTATGATCGGTTGGTGATATTTATCTTAATAACACGAATTCTGTGGTTTGAATGAATATTTCTGACTGTTTTATGTTAACATATTTTTTCGATGCAATTTCAACATAAGAAAGGTATTAAATGTGAAACTTGCTAGTGCTTTTACAAAATTGCAGCGCAAGATGTCTTAATAATATAGCAGTTAAGATATAACTTAACATCTTAATGATTTATACTAGAAACGCAGCAGGGTCATAATTGATTACAACCACATACATGTTTTAAATTTTGGCACTTGAGTTTTTTTTTTGCCATGAGCTCTCAATAGGCATCACATCAAATTATGTACAATTTGTGAACTATGCCAAACAATTAAGGAACGTTATGTCAGCACTTATAATGAATGTATCTCAAGAGGCGTAAATCTATTCTAATAAAATACACTTTAGTTAGGAAAATATTTAAGTAAAGAGAAAATTGTATGTCTTCATTAACGGTAACTGTTTTTACACTTTTTCTAATCTAGTTTAAAAAAATTTATAAAAAGAAATTAAAGACTGCTGCCTAAATTCAATAATGTTATAGGGGCAGTAACCGATTTTTTGGTTCTTTTTAGCCATATGGGATTTTGGGGTGATTTAGAATTTTTTTGTCGGCGTACTATATTTTCTGAGATATGGACCTCCAAAGTTTTGACATTGATTTGTATATAACACTGTTAGTTTGCTATCTGATATGTGCTATAATATAATATATCATTTAAAAGCGTACTTAAGTCTGGGTGCCTTTTATTTGATATTTCGGTGTATGTATGTACATATTCAGCCCAATTCTGAATATTCTCGAGGCTTTTTCTCCCGAGCAATTTTATTATCTTGAGAAAATAAACAGACAGAATATAAAAATAAGGCAGAGAGAATTACGAATTTTTATTTGACTGCAGCACAAAATATTAGAAATAATATTGGAAATTATAAATAATAATATAATAAACAATAATTTATAAAACTTTTTGGCATTTTTGTACAAAGGGAAAAAATCCCTGCAGATTTCATATTTAGAATTGGACTGATTCTTTCATATAAATGCATTATTTTGAAAAAAAAAAAATTATAATAATAAACAAAAAATAAGTTTTTAATGTGTTAATTTCCCTAACAAATTAAGTAACCAGAAATAATAATTAAAAAAAAAACTTAAAAATGTAGGTAAAATCCCTAATACATCCGGTTCTGAAAGGGTTAAGTGGTCAAAATATACACACACCAAAACAAAGCTTGTGGTACTAGCTTTTATCTAGATTTTGTAAATACACAATTTTTAAATGTCATTTTATGAAATACAATTGAAATACTTATTATTAATTCGGTTCACAATGGATTAATGGATTTCGAATTCCGAATTATCAAATAAAAGGCACTCAAGTAGGCTTATATAATGATATATTTATATTTCTCCGATACTAAATAACAAACTTATATACAAATTAAAGTAAAAACTTTGGAGGTCCAAACGCTAACAAAAAAAATGTTTCACCTAAATTTACCCAAAAACCCGTACCCCCTCAAAATATCAAAAACTCGGGGTACTGCTCCTAAAGAGTACTTATGTACGTCATAGAGATTTACTAATCTTTATGGTAAATGTGATCGATTAGGTATTAAATCACAAAACTTTTAAATAACTCCAATCAATGAATTTAAACTATGCCTATTTATACCCTATACCACTATGTGGTTTGGGTATAATGACTTTGTGCTGCTGATTGTAAAAACCAAAAATATTTGACCTACACCCATCTTTAATTATACCGATCGAATCAGAATCACTATCTGATTCGATTTAACGATGTCCGTCCGTCCGTCTGTGTGTCCATGTAAAGCTTGTAATCAAACTGCAGGTCGCAAATATGAATATATTTTGATGAAATTTGGTAGTTAATCTTTTATCGGCCATGGGATAAACGCTATTGAAATTGGTGAGAATCGGTCCATGTTCAGACCTAGCCCCCATACAAATGACCCCTATGAAATCAACATATATTGCCATAAGATCCAAATTATCACACAAATCTTAGTCAAATTGGGTTTGTATGTATATATTACATCCATTAATCAGTAGTCCAAAAATGATCTATCAAAAAAGAAAAATATTGCACTGATTCTCCTCAAATTTTGTTAGTATATATTTTTGCAAAATACAAGAGACTTTACCAAACATGGTCAGGATCGGTCCATTTTTGGGCCTAGTCCCCATATAGATATAGCATCCGATATGAACTTTTTCATATCTGCAGCCGAAAAAATTAATAAAAATCCCAATCAAATTTGGTTTATGCTTATTTTCTATATCCAGTTAGTTGGGCCTGAGAGAAAGGGTTTCTAAACGCATGTTATAGGGTATCGTATAGTCGGTCTAGACCGACTATAATTTTCTTACTTGTTTTTAAGTATGTATGTAGATAATAAAAGTAGAACTAAATGTCACTTACGTGCCTTTAGGTTTTTGAAAACATTTAATCACAACTTTTTGTTAAGATTTGCTTTAAGTATTCCATAAATATTTTACTTTTCTTTCATTGTCATGTTTTAAATCATGTTCAGAAGTTTATATGCTCTCAGTTGTTTGTATCTGAAAAATTCTTATTGGATGTTAAAATTGCGATTCTTTAAAAAAATCGCTTAAGCGGTATTGGCGCTTTTTTTTTAAGGAACATTGAATGATAAGCTCCGTATAATTAAACAAACTAATACTCCATCAATACACAACAGAAACAGATTTATCCAAAACAGAAATAAATACACACACACACACACACGCAAACACAAAATACACACAGCTTACGACCACATCAAAAAACTGGAAACTTGCTTTGTAACCAAAAGTGACTCCCAAAAACCTGTTTGCTTTTTTTTATAGTAATATCATAACAAACGTAGTAGTAGTTTTATTTTATTTCTTATGCTACCGATATTGCATTTTACCAACGTTTTCTTATTCCTTTGCACATAAACACACTTATACAATTACAACAGCACTTTAGAGCGACGTACGTACGAATTTTATTTTACAAGCATCATTTTATACACGATTTTTATTATTTTTTATGCTGGTTTTTTTTTTCTATATGATTTTCTTCATTTTTATTTTATGTGTATTATGTGAATTTGTTTTTATTATTTTATATACATATATATTTTTTTGTTTATAACTCACCAATTTTTATTTTAAAAGTATTTTTTTTTTTATTTTTATAAAATATCCATTAGAAATATAAAATTAAAATATAAATAAACACAACATAAAATGTTTCACTTTTACACTAGTTTACTCTACACTAGGCGGCCATTACTAACTAAAAAAAATATTGTGGGTATACATAAAATTAGTATACACAGTTATAAATATAAGGTACTGAATGCATAAAAAATGTAGCAGAAAAGGTACTTTTTAACAGAATAACGTCAATAAAGTAATGCCAAGTTAAAGAAAGAATTTGTAGGAGACATTTTTATATAGGAGGAGAAAAAAAGTGGAGAAACGTAAAGTAATAACTACTTTTAAAGAGAGAAAAAAAAAACACTTTATTTATGTTAGGAAAAATAGAAAAAATATCGTATACAGAAATGTAGCTAAAAAATGTGATAATTAATCTAATTTTAATTATATCTATTAATAAAAGATTTAAATACTATTGTTCAATATAAATTTAATATTGTTAACACAATTTACTACCCATAAAATGTATTGTTCAAAAGCTTTTTAACAGGTTCCCTGTTCAATGTATCACATAGGATACAAAATGATTTTCTTGTACCATGTTTACAGAGTCCACGTATCATATACGATACAACTTTATAGGTGATTTAGATACATATGCCATATACAGAAATACAGGATGTGTACCTTTAAAAAATGTATTTTTATATGGGGACATGAAACCTGTTAATATATTAAAAATATTTAATATAAGTTCCAAAAGAAGAGATAAGGAAATTTTTAGGGACCGAAAAACAGTAATTTTAAAATATTTTAACAGAAAAACGAGTGCTAAATCTTTGATATCCTCCACCTGGGTTTTACGTTTGTATTGGACTTATTGCATTATATATAACAAATACTAACAAAATATTTTAAAGTTACAAATTTTTACAACAAACACTGCATTTTTAACACTTTTGAGAGGTGACAGATAGACATCGCTACATCGACTCGAGTTGTTATAAGGATTGAGAATATATAAACTTAGTGGGACCGCAAATGGAATGATTCGGATTATTTTGAACTAGTCTTCCAGAAAATTGTTTGCTTTCATAATTTTTATTTTTTCGAGCAGAAAAAATAGTATTTTTTTTTTATTTCGTGTTTTAATTTTTGAAAGCAGAAAATTAAGTAATTTATTTATTAATTTTTGTTTTTCGAGTGCAAATAAAAGTTTCTTTTTTATTTTTCGAGCAGAAATAAAAGTTATGGTTTGGTTTTAATTTCTTAACTGTTATGGTCGCTGGATGAAATTAATCACACAAAATCTAAAAAAATACACAAGTGGTTCTCAGTGATGGCTCTTCCATATAGGCAAATTAGGCGGACGCCTAGGGCGCTAAACGGAGCCAAAATCCCGGAGAAAATAAAAAGATACTTTTTTTAGTTATAAGTTTTTTTTTAATACTATTAAGGGTGAAATAAAAATTTCTAGAGAAAAATTAAAGCTACTTTTTTAAATTATACATGATAGCAAATATCCAAATTTAGAATTTTTGAATTGAAATTGAGTGAGTATTTCTTAGGCGGCCATGACTAAAAGAAAAAGCTATCAGCTTATGAAAATCGAAAAAGAAAAGTTGAGAAGGAAAGAGAAAATGTGAAACAAAGTAGTTCCCTTTTAACATATGTTTCAAAAAAATAAGGAAGGCGATGCTAATTACTCCAGCTGCAGTTTGACCGCAAGCAGTACAACTATTGTCAACTTGGATGAAAATGTTTCCATATTAGAGAATCAGTAATCCGATATGGAAGTAGATGCGATAGATTCAGAACTTGTGAATCAAAATGAAGTATGTGAAGAAAATTTAAGATTAGAGTACGATTACAAGGATTCTGGTACATGTCCTATTAAATGCACCAATAAAGTTCATGATATTTAGTTCAAATTTGGGCACAAAACATACATGACATTTCATACCCAACTAATTCTAATAATCGAAAATTTTCAAACTATCATTACAAAAGAAGACTTATTAATGGCGAAGTAATCATAGGAATTGGTTACAATATTCACTTCTTAAGGATTAATTGTGTTCTTTTTGCTGTAAACTGTTCGCAAATGAAAATAAACAATCTTCGCCCATTATAACTGGACTGGAAAAATAAATCTGCGATACTTTTATTACATGAGAAAAATAAAGAATATTTGTAATGTTTTCAGGTATGGAAAGAACTGGAGTTGCGCCTAAAAAGAGGCACAACTATTGACGATGATAATTTGCGACTTATTAAACAACAAGAAAATTATTGGCAAGAAGCATAAGTACGTTTGATCTCTTTAGTTCGGGTTCTGGGTCAACCAAATTTAGCACTTCTGGTAGCGGCGGAGAAAAATTGTTTACTCGTGGCAACGGAAACTTTTTAAATACGTACGTAAGGTTACCGCTGATGAAATCCATAATCACTATTTTGGAAAAAATATTCAAACTGATATGATTTAACTTCTACAAATGTAATTAAGAAACAATTATTGATAGTGCTCATCTTGCAAAATATTATTCAATAATTTTAGATTGTACTCCAGATGTGAGTCTTCTCGAGTAAATGACGGTTATCATTCGGTTTGTAGATATAAGAAAATTATTAGATAATGAATATTAGTTGAAGTCAGCATTAAGGAACATTTTTTGGGTTTCATACCGTTAAAATCCACGACAGGTCAGTATATGACAGAAACTGTTTTATAAGAGTTTAATGATATGTCTTTGGATATTCAGCAGATACGTGGACAAGGTTATGATAACGGAAGTAACATGAAAGGAAAGGAAAATGGAGTGCAGAAAAAATATTGAACACCAAATATAGAGCTTTTTTGGGACTTGCAATGTGCATTCATTAAATTTGGTTGTTGATGATGCTGCTAAGTGTTGCATAGAAGTAGTACATTTTTTTGATGTCGTACAATGTGCATATAAGTTTTTCTCAGGATCGTCACGCAGATGGGATGTGTTGGTGGGTTATGTAAAATCGCTTGCCTTAAAATCATTAAGTAACACTAGATGGGAACTAGGAAATATATATAATTTCCTTATAGATATTTCTGATGATAAAAGTTTTATTGGCACTGCAGGGACAGCAGCACGTTCAGAAGCGCAAGGATTATCAATTGGAATTTCGAAATTCGTGTTTGTTGTTTAACTTACAATATGTTATAATTAATATGTTTGAAATTAATATAACTAGCAAAATGCTTCAAGAAAAAAACTTAAATATTCATTCTGCTATCAAACAATTACAGAATACGAAATTCGTTTTAGAGAATTTAAGGAGTGATATCGGATTTGGCTATCTGTTAGTAGATGCTTCTGAACTTGCTAAAGAAATTGACTTTCAAAGGAATTTTGATGCAGCACCAGTTCGCATTCGATTAAAAAAGAAACAATTTTCATATGAAGGGCAAGATAATTTCATCCAGAACTCTCAATGATTTATAGTGAATTTTTACTTTGCAGTCCTCATCACTGCTATCAACTCCGTCAGTGATAGATTTGGGCAAATTCAAAATCTTGAGTCAGTTTTTGGATTCATTTTTGACATTTACAGGCTACAAAACATAACAACACAAGACCTATATGCATCATGTGTTGAGCATGAATCTACATTAAGTCATGATGTCTCTAAAGATATCGAAGCAGTGGATTTGTGTACTGAGCACCAATCTATTTCTACACGCATTAAACAGAGTTCGTCGCCAAAAGATGTCCTATATTTTATTTGTGAACAAAAAGTTGAGCGGTATTTATCCAAATATTTTTATCACCTTAAGAATCTTTTTAACGTTACCTGTTATTGTATCAAGTGGTAAAAGAAGTTTTTCGTAATTGAAGTTAATTAAAACTAATATTCGTTCAAAAAATGGCTAAAGAATGTCCTGTAGGCTTGGCAAAACTATCAATTGAAGGTGAGATAGCACTTGACATTGATGAGTTTCTTACAAATGTAAGTTATGGTATGCTAAGTCTTCTAATACATTATTTGTTATTTACAAATGAATTCTAATTATTGTTATTATTTACATAGATAAAAATAACAAAGTTAAAAGAAATCTAATCAGGAAAACGAGGTAGACAATATAATCAGAAAAAAAATTAAAAATTGAAAAATACTTTTTTTTTTAAAGAATTTTATAAAAAAATTTTTTTATTATACCATTTTTCTTTTTTAATAATTAATAAATATATGTATATATTAATATTATTTTTCATCTATATTTTTTTTTACCCTAAAATCACTATAAAACCAAGATTAATTTCATTACATACCTGTTTTCATTGATAAAAAAAATATTTTTGAGCCACCACTGGTGGTACTATTTTAACGGCCACCATGTCCATATGTGATATCTAAGAAAAATATTTCGAATAAAAAAACTTCTAAGGCAGTTAATAAATGATAAAATTCAATGCTTTATATGCCTTTCTTTGGAAAATTTCTGTGATCTGAAAGTTAATGTTTTTCAAGATTTAATATTAGTTGTTGCAAATCATAAATATTTAATATGTGACCACACTAGATAAAAGATATACCACACTTAATGGTGGTGAGTTACTTATCCGTTAACAAAATACAACGCTGTATATACTGCTATTTTTATCAGTTACTAACGAAGTTTTAAACAACCCTGTGAAACAACAACAAAAAGCAATAAAATACCTATAGTGCAATAACATATACAACACAAAACACAAGTGCAGTGGAATTTTATTGATAAAACCAAAGAAATGAAATAAATAATTTTAAATAAAAAAACTTAAACAAATTTTAGAAATTAAGAAAAATTTTAAACGATTTTAACACTGAGACACTAAAACAAATAAAAATGGCGAAGTAAGTTGAAAAAAACACTAAAAAGATTAGACAAAAAACGCCCCTCCCTGGTGTAGAAAAATTGTTGGTATATTTTTGTTTATTTTCTAAATCTGATTTAACTTATTAATTCACTAAACTCATTTTATATTTACAGATAATTTATTTAACGATTTAAGCAATGCTTTCCTTTAAGTCAGTTTATAATAATTTTGTTGATTTAATGGACAGTTTGTTGTTGGATGGCGATGATAAGAGGTTGTTATTTTTATTATAATTTCATTGATTTTTTGTTTTTATTTGTTTTGCAAAAACATGTTTTTTTTTAAATTCATGTGTATATGAGTATTTATGTTTATAAATGATAAGTTGAATATATATTTATTAATGAGACTATTCATTATTTTCTAATTTAAAATTGCTTTTCTTTTTTTTTTTTGCTCTTAATATAAATTAAACCGACAGATTTTTGTTTAAAGATAAGAACTTAGAAAAAGTTACTCTTTTCATAGGTCAGAATATTTTGAACATATTTATACCCTATACCACTATGTGGTTTGGGTATAATGACTTTGTGCTGCTGTTTGTAACTAGCAAATATATTTGACATAGACCCATCTTTTATTACTCCGATCGACTCAGAATCACTTTCTGAGTCGATTTAGCGATGTCCGTCCGTCCGTCTGTACGTTTGTGTGTCCATGTATTTTAATGAAATTTGGTATATAAGCTTTATCTGACATGGGATGAACGCTATTGAAATTGGTGAAATTCGGTCCATGTTCAGACCTTGTCCCCATACAAATGACCCCTATGAAATCGACTTAAATTGTCATATGATCCAAATCATCATATAGATCTCGGTCAAATTGGGTTTGTGTGTGTTTATTTCACACATTAATCAGTAGTCCAAAAATTAACCATATAGGGCAATTCTTAGCCATAGCCCCCATATAAAGCTGCTTCCCGATTTTCACTTAAATCTATCAAAAAAACAAAAATATTGCACAGATTTTTCTCAAATTTGGTTTGTATATATTTTTTCAAAATATATGTAACTTTACCAGATATGCTCAGGATTGGCCCATTTTTCGACCTATTCCCCATATAAATATAGCATCCGATATGAACTTTTTCATATCTGCAGCCAAAAAAAGTTAATAACAATGCCACTCAAATTTGGTTTGGTCGGTCTAGACCGACTATAATTTTCTGACTTTTTTTATTTTGAGATAATATTCCTATGCAAATACATTTATCTTAGTTTGAATCATTAAGTTTTGGTATTTTTATCCCAGATTTTGAGACTAAAAGTATAAACATCTAAATCAAAGAATTTAAGAACTAATGACTTAATTGTAGAAAATTATTAAATAATGTGTTGTCTTCCACTTTACGTAAGTCCCGCTAAAAATTAGAAAGCTCTAGCTAGTCCGCCTCAAAGAAACTAACAGACAAAGAGCGAGTTAGATTTAGATAATTGCTATAGTGCTTAAATTGTACTAAAATTTGTACTATCTAAAAAAAACTACCCTGAAACTTATATCTGTGGTCACAAGCATTAACCGCCTAAGTCGAAAATCATGCTTTCGAGAAAAATAACTGTTATATAAATATAATGGGGCTTCATTGCGACTTAGGTCAGTATGTTTTCATTAATAACTTTTTAAAAAATAGTTAGTAAAAAATAGTTAGCGTTGTTATAGAACATGATTAGCATACATAACTCAAATCGTTCTTAAGTCGACCTGGGCGGTTATCGCTTGTGAATTCGATAGAATTTGTCATAAAGGTTTTGCCTAAGTTAAGAAATAAGTATCGTGGAATATGACAGCGCGAAAGTGAAAAAGTTATTAAAAAAAACTCAACGAGTTCAAAATTTCTTAGCCTATAAGACTAATAAAAGTCTTAATTAAAAAGTGTTGACGACATTTTTACAATGACATGTGACTAAAATTTGTTTGATAGGTCAAATTTCATAAAACATGATCAAAATATTGTGATGGAACATCTTAAAAGTGATATATTTTACATTTTGTTTTGAAATATACATATGTATTATTACTGAGTTTCTTCGCTACAATTATGCTTATTTTCATAAGCGAGTTTCTTTTTTATTGGTTCCCGAAATATAAATAAAATCTAAACCTAAATCGATTTTTTTTATAATTGATTTTATATTTTTGTATTGGTTAAGCCTTTCGTTTTGCAAAATGTTAAAGCTAAATAATGTAAACAGTTGGAATATATATATATTATATATATACAGTGAGTGCAAATACAATGATAACTTTTAACAATATATATTTTTGACGACTTGGACGGTAAATACCAAAAAATTGGATCATAAAATTAAAAAGTCTTTTATTAATTTAAAAATTTCTATGTTTTATTTATTTAAAAAAGCTTAACTTCAGAAAAAAATAACAAAACTTAAAAATATTAATTTTTATGCTGTTGACAAAACACTGGAGACCTTTAGTACACAATAATTGAAAACTTTGCCTCTATTTGTTGTTTCAATATTTTGTTGGGCATTTATTATTTTTTTTTAGTACTGATTTACAACGCCAAGGCATGGATGGAGTCAATTAAATTGATGATATCTATTGAAGTTTTTTGCCACTCTGAAAAAACTGCATCTATGAGATCGTCTTGTTTGTGTAATTGTTTTGGCATCACTAAAAAAATTATTTCTTTTCGTATTTTTTGTAACACATTTTATTTTATATTTCGACACCAAAGTGATTTCGCAAAAGAGACATGATTTTAGGATTTAACGCGAAAGTATGAGAAAACAAAATTGGCGAATTCAAATTTTGTAGAAGTTTCCAATGTATTAATAGTCTTTGAATTCCTATGTGAGAGATAGGGTCGTAAAAAGTTGTAATAGAGCTTCAGCAACCATTTTTTTTTATAAATAAATTAATTAATGGAAATTTAATTTAAATTTTTTTTTTTATAAACATTTCAATTTACTTTTTTTATATAAAAATTTATACTTATTTTTGGATTTTTTATTTATAACTCAGGGACCAATAACAATTCACTCTTTAAATTTAGCACAATCAGCAACATTATATATTTTGGTTTTAAATTTATCACTTTCTGAGCTTTGAAATTTAATAAAAAACTTAATCGATTTGTCATACTAAAGCCATTTTTAATACCTTCGAAACGACACTTCAACTCAACTTCTAGGCAAACTACTTTTGTAGATAATCGTTGGAATGTTGAGCCATCTTTTTGAGTTTTTAATAATTTCTTCATTTTTGTAGCCGTCGTCATATTTCGGAAACTATAAAATACAACATTTGTATTAATTGGAAATAAATTCTGAGGTTATGCAACCGTGCAGCTCTGCCCAGAAATTTATCAGAGAATTTTCTGCAACATTTATAGGATTTTTGCATACGTTTTGTTGTATGCCGTATACACTTTCCCATATACACTTGCTAGAAAAATTATCCGTACAAATTTAACTACGCTGGATTATTTTTTTCTTCTAATAGCTTATTTAAGGTTAATTATACCCTATACCACTATGTGGTTTGGGTATAATGACTTTGTGCTGCTGTTTGTAACAACCAAAAATATTTGACCTAGACCCATCTTTAATTATACCGATCGAATCAGAATCACTTTCTGAGTTGATTTAACAATGTCCGTCCGTCCGTCCGTCTGTGTGTCCATGTAAAGCTTGTAATCAAACTGCAGGTCGCAAATATGAATATATTTTGATGAAATTTGGTATATAAGCTTTTATCGGCCATGGGATGAACGCTATTGAAATTGGTGAGAATCGGTCCATGTTCAGACCTAGCCCCCATACAAATTACCCATATGAAATCGACATAAATTGACATAAGATCCAAATTGTCATATATATGTTACTCAAATTGGGTTTGTATGCGTTCATTACATCCACTAATGAGTAGTCCAAAAATGATCCCTTTGACCCCATATAGAGCTGCTTCCCGATCTTCACTTAAATCTATTAAAAAACAAAAATATTGCACTGATTCTTCTCAAATTTTTTTTGTATATATTTTTGCAAAATACAAGAGACTTTACCAAACATGATCAGGATCGGTCCATGTTTGGACCTAGTCCCTTTATAGATATAGCATCCGATATGAACTTTTCATATCTGCAGCCAAAAAAATTAATAAAAATCCCACTCATATTTGGTTTTTTGCTTATTTTCAATGTCCAGTTAGTTGGGCGGTCGGTCTAGACCGACTATAATTTTCTTACTTGTTTTTATTTAATTACGAAAGGGTTAACAAATTGTATGCTGGTAGAAACGTAAAAAAATGAAACAAGAAGAATGTTAAATTCGGCTGGGCCGAATCTTTGATACCCTCCAACTGAATCTTAAACTCAATATTACAACCAATATTGGGTACGGCTACCACTTTAGAACTGTTGTCTGTACTGCAATTTAAATTTCGAATACCAATTAAATTTAAAGTTAATTGCTTTTCTTGTTGGCCAGTTTCTATTATAACTCCGATAACTTCTATAACTTCTATAGAGCGAATTCGTTACTATTTGAAAAATGGCATTATTTTTCTTTTACTAGAGTAGAAAACCCCTAATGAAATTAAAAGTTTGATGATAATTAAAAAAAAAATCAACGATTCTTGGCTTAAAATTTCCAGATATTAATATTAAAAAAGCAAATTTTAAAATATTTTCATATGAATTAGCTAATTTTTATTTTTGAATTTTTAATTTTTAATTTAGAATTTTTAATTTTAAATTTTTAATTTTTATTTTTTAATTTTTAATTTTTAATTTTTAATTTTTAATTTTTAATTTTTAATTTTTAATTTTGAATTTTTAATCTTTAATTTTTAATCTTTAATTTTTAATTTTTATTTTTTAATTTTTAATTTTTAATTTTTAATTTTTAATTTTTAATTTTTAATTTTTAATTTTTAATTTTTAATTTTCAATTTTCCATTTTCCATTTTCCATTTTTAATTTTTCATTTTTCATTTTTCATTTTTGATTTTTCATTTTCCATTTTTCATTGTTCATTTTTAATTTTTAATTTTCAATTTTAAATTTTTAATTTTTAATTTTTAATTTTTAATTTTTAATTTTTAATTTTTAATTTTTAATTTTTAATTTTTAATTTTTAATTTTTAATTTTTAATTTTTAATTTTTAATTTTTAATTTTTAATTTTTAATTTTTAATTTTTAATTTTTAATTTTTAATTTTCAATTTTTAATTTTTAATTTTTAATTTTTAATTTTTAATTTTTAATTTTTAATTTTTAATTTTTAATTTTTAATTTTTAATTTTTAATTTTTAATTTTTAATTTTTAATTTTTAATTTTTAATTTTTAATTTTTTTTTAATTTTAAATTTTTAATTTTTAATTTTTAATTTTTAATTTTTAATTTTTAATTTTTAATTTTTAATTTTTAATTTTTAATTTTTAATTTTTAATTTTTCATTTTCCATTTCTCATTTTGCTTTTTCCATTCTCCATTTTTCATTTTTAATTTTTCGTTTTTCATTTTTCGTTTTTCATTTATTAATATTTTATTATTATTTTATTAATTTTTAATATTTAACTTTTATTTTTTTATTAATTTTTAATATTTAATTTTAATGATAAAAAATATGTGGTAAAACTTGATTAGGCCAATGTGACACAACATATGCAACATATCTTAAGAAAAACAACAAACACACTGAAAAATTTTATTTTCTCAAGAGTTTTTTCAAAGTTTCATACATAACTCGTGACCCCTTTGACCGATTTTGACGATTTCAAATAGCAACTCCTTTGGGATGTTAATAAACGATTTTATACAAAAACGGTCTAGCTTAGATATTGACGGCGTGATCGTGATTTCCACAGACAGACGGACAGACGGTCATCGGTAAATCAACTTCCCTTGTTATAATGATCAAGAAAATATATAGTTTTGGGATCTCAGGAATATATTTCGATGCGTTACAAACGGAATGACAAACCTATATATACGCTTTGCCACTGAGGTGTGGAGGGTATAAAAATAGCTAAGAAAAGTAATCGTACATTTGAAATATTAATACGAAAAAACTAAATTTACATTAAATATTGCTTAAGCTATTGTATTGAATTAAGCTAACATGTAGGATATCCTTTGCGGGGTGATTGGGTGATGATTCACATTGATTTTTAGTATTGTATATACACCACAGCTTGACATTGTTGTGCGCTTTGTTTTTAATTTTGTTTTAAACTGTTTATGTATCCAATTTGATCCATTATATGCACAATAAATACGAGTTAACTAGCTCCGTTGTCTTCCATGCAACCCCCCAAACCATAATGCCGTCGACAAAAAATTTTCTTTATTTTATGCACTTAATTTTTTTTTTGCCAAAATAACTTGTTTCCTTTAATGCCGAAAATGAAAACATACTTTCATCTGAATATAAAACACAATCCCAAAATTCTGTAGCCTTGTTATTTACTCATTTGCAAAGTCCATACGTTTTTATACCCTATACCACTATATGGTAAGGGTATAATGAGTTTGCGCTGATATAACTGGCAAACAATATTTGATATAGCCTCATCTTATATTATATCGATCGACTCAGAATCACATTCGACTAAGAATCACTTACTGAGTCGATTTAGCGATGTCCGTCCGTCTGTCTGTGTGTTCATGTAAACCTTGTAATCAAAATACAAGAATTGGTATACAAACTTTCATCGGCCGAACGCTATTGAAATTGCTGAAAATCGGTGCAAGTTCAGATCTAGCCTCCATAAAAATGAGCCCTATGAGATCGACTTAAATTGCCATAAGATCCAAATTATGATATAGATCCCGGTCAAATTTGATTTTCGTGTATTTATTGCACCCATTAATTAGTAGTCCAAAAATAAAACTTGTAAGACAATTCGTAGTCATAGCCCGATATTAAGCGGCCTCTCGGTCTTCACTCAAATCTATTAAAACACAAAAAATTACACAGATTTTTATCAAATTTGGTTTGTGTATGTTTTTGCAAAAAATATGGCCAGGATCGGTACATTTTTCGACCTAGACCCCGTATATATATAGCATCCGATATGAACTTTTTCATATCCGAAAGCAAAAAAAATTAATAACCATGCCACTCAAATTTAGTTTATGCTTATTTTCTATATCCAATTAGATGGACCTAAGAGGAAGAGTCTCTAAGTGCATGCAATACTTTAATACAATGTTAGAAATTTATATAGTTGAAATGATAGGCAAAATATAATATCAATTAAAACCCCGGGATCACGCTGTATATAAACTTTAGTGCCACTTAGAATTACGTTAATTGCTTATAATTTTCATGCTTAAATTTTCTATTTACAAATAATCTTAGTTAATAGAGCCTTAATTATTGACATAAAAAGATTTTTCATTATGGTTACATTTCTCCACACTCATAAAGTAGTAGGGTGTATGTAGACTTTAGTTCTTAACTGTATATTGATATGTAGAGCGAATACATATGTTAATTTATATTTAATTATTCTCTTAAACTTTCTATTTTTTAAAAGATATCAAGTAAGAAAATTATAGTCGGTCTATACCGACTATACGATACCCTATACCATGCGTTTAGAGAAAAAAATAAGCATAAACCAAATTTGAGTGGCATTGTTATTAATTTTTTTCCTTTGAATATGAAAAAGTTCCTATCGGATACTATATTTATATGGGGACTAGGTCGAAAAATGGACCCATCCCGATTATATTTGGTAAGTCACTTATTTTTTGCAAAAACATATGCAAACTATATTTGAAAAAAATTTGTGCAATATTTTTGTTTTTTGATAGATTTAAGTGAAGATCGGGAAGCAGCTTTATATGGGGGCTACGACTAAGAATTGTCCTATAGGGTTTATTTGGGTGTAATAAACATACACAAACCCAATTTGAACGAGATCTATATGATAATTTGGATCATATGGCATAGCACAAAGTCAGTATGTGGTCAGGGTACATATTGGTATAGGTATAAAAATGTGTTTAATAATACCCCAAGTTTTAGTTAGGTTAAGTTATAAAGTTTTGTAGGTACTTAACTTAAAATTCACAAAACGTAATGATTAACAGAAATAAAAATCAAAATAAATTAACTTAATAATTAATGTCTCCACAAAGTCTAGTCCCCTTCCACCACCACCACATACAGCTGTTTTAGTCTGTCGACATTGTATTTATATGAATGTAATTGATATTTTTGTGCTATAAAATTTTCACTCAAGCATGTTAAGTGTATCAATCACAAAATAACAAAGACTAATGCTGTTTAAACAAACGGTTCAGCCAGCATATTATCGTAATGATGATGATGATGATGATGGTGATGATGACGATGATGATGATGAAGACAGATAGTTTGTTATAGTTAAATGAGCGGTTGGCAATATTGGTCTACATTTCGTTAATGCTATCAGTTAACAGTCGACATTTGAATGTGTTAAAACAGGAATTCTTGTATTTTATTTTTATCATTTAATGTGTATAAACAAAAAAAGAACAAGAAAAAAAACGAAAATAAAAATAAGATAAGATTTGTTGTCATTTGTTGATTGAGAGCAGAACGATAAAAGAAAAAAAGACTTTTTAATGGAAAACATTTTTAAAAACTGGCGTAAATTGGAATTTAAAAGATGGTCTTCTATACAACAAGAATTACAAATAGAAAAAACTAATAAATTAAATAATGAAAGGTCTTTCTTTTTTCTTATATACACTGTCTTTTTTTAATTAAAATAAAAGCCTAATTAACATTCTTCTTGTCTTTACCATAATTTTTTTTTTAGGGAAACAATGATTGTTTTTGTTTATGATACGGAATGTTTAAAAGATGAAGCCGACGATCCCGTCAATGCAGTTTTATATTTTCATCCCAGCTGGGTTTCGGATACCCAAAAAGTGGCTTTGTGTGGCCAGTTAATGGGTACATCGTATTTCCTCAAAGATTGTTTTTTTAAGCCACGTATTATAGCTTTACAAAATGGCAAATTTGTTTTTAAAGAATTTGGTCGATTTATATTGGTGAGTCTTGAACTGAAATTTTAATCTTTATATATACAAAAATAATACATGTGTTTGTTTACTGTTTAGGCCGTGGGCACTGATCGTAATATTTCGGATTATATACTGCAACATCGTGCCGATTTATTGGCTTCATTGGTGAAATTTTATCATCGTGATCTTCAGTTGATCTACGATCAATTCCCTTTGCAGTCTCAGTATAAGAATTTATCGGAAAAACTATATCATATATTTGAAACATATCTACCAATTTTACAATATAATGGAAATATTTTTCAAAATATCCCCAAACTAAGAATACCCAAAACGGCCAGTAATATATTTTTGGAGGCCATACAAACATTACAGTGTTGCCAACAGACCAAAGGAATTTTGGGTGGTGCCATATTATATAATAACAAGTGAGTAAAATAAGAAGGCTTCATTTTATCAAAACGATTAACTCCATTTGCTGATTTATGAAAATTTTAATGACAAACCTTTTTATCTATTAGTAAAGATCAATATCATTAACACCTCTTCATTACAGTGATAGATATTTATTTGGACGCAATAGATTTTTTTTAATTGTGAAGAAAATCACTCTTTTTTTTTTAGATATTTTTTGTTATCATAAATGGTTTTTTTTGAAGCCCAAGAGAACTTGAAATTGTAAAAAATAACACAAAAAATTAAATTTTAGTAAAAAAAAAAAATTTAATTCGAAAGCTCAATATATGGCACTAACATTTGAAAATGATTTCGGGCATAAGGCCACCGCGGCTGTTCTTGGCGAAGCACATTCTGGACGTAAAATTTTGAGCCAGTTTTTCGAGCATAACACGAACAATGTTGGTTTCCAAGGTGTCAATTATTGCTGATTTATCAGCATAATCCAGTGACTTCATGTAACGCCATAGGAAATAATCGAGCGGTTTCAAATCGCACGACATTGGAGGCCAATTCACAGGTCAAGTTTTCCAAATCAACTTATCGTCAAATTTTTATTTCAATAAGTCACTGGTTGCGGTCGCCGTATGGCACAAAGCGCCATCCTATTAAAAACACATGTTGCCCGAATCAATGTCATCTACATTTTTAAATAAAAAAATCTTTGATCATGGTGCGGTAACGATCTCCATTGACCGTAACGCGAGCGCCGGCTTCAATTTCGAAGAAATAAGATCCGATAATGCCACCAGCGTGTAAACCGCACCTAACGGTGCATTTTCCCGGATATAATGGGTCCGTAGGGTCTGTTGTGGATTGGTGTTACTCCATATAAGGCAATCTTGTTTATTAACAAACTTGTTAACCCAAAAATGAGCCTCATCGTTGATCACAATTTTGCGATGAAACAACGGGTCAGTTTCCAACTGCTGCTCTAAAGCCCAATCGGCGAAAGAATGACGCATATGATGGTTTCGTGGCTTTAATTCATTTGGATAATTTGGTAGCGTTGTTCAACCGTGAATCTATTCATGATGATTTGTCAGAGTATACTGATCATAAATGTCAGAAAGTAAGCGCAGTATGACAGTTCGTTTGGCAGCTAACCCATTCTTAAGTTCTATCCAAGCAAAAAGAACACCCTTAGTTATTTACTGATATAATAGATTCGAAATAAATAAGTAAAAAAATTGTAGTCGGTCTGGATCGACTATACCATACGTTTAGAGACCCTCTTAGGTCCATCAAATTAGATATAGAAAATAAGCATAAATCAAATTTGAGTGGTATTATTTATTTTTTTGCCTTCAGATATGAAAAAGTTCATATCTAATGCTATATTTATATGGGGACTAGGTCGAAATATGGACTGATCCTGACCATATTTGTTAAGGGCACTTATTTTGGCAAAAGGTTATATAAACCAAATTTGAGATATATCTGTGCAATATTGTTTTTTGATAAATTTAAGTGAACATCGGGAATAAATTTTATATGGGGGCTATGTCCAAGAATTGTTTTATAGGGTTTATTTTTGGACAACTGATTACTGGATGTAATAAACATACACAAACCCAATTTGACCGAGATCTATATGACAATTTGGATATTACGGCAATTTAAGTCGATCTCATAGGAGTCTTTTGTATGGTGACTAGAGGTGAACATTAGGCATATAACTTTTTACAATTTTTGCAAATACGGAAAACGGCATACCATAGTCGAATAGAGCGTAAAAAAGTATGAACCCCCATTAATTTTTTTTTTTTTTTTTGCGAAATTGCAAAAAAGTTTCCGCGCAAAACGAAATTACTTTTTTATCAGAACTGCTGAAAAAAACAAAAAAAGTTTTGTACAGTGTACACGTTTTTCTTCATAATAATAGATATTTATTTAACTAATAATCTTCCTATTATTCCAAACGCCTTTTAATGGACCCAAGGGAAGTGCCCCACCCACCCCAAACTAATTTTTCTTTAGAAAATTCTGATTCAATATTAAAAAATTTAAAAAAGAAAAAGCAAGTTATTCAAGAACTCGCATAGTCAAATAATAATAACACAGCTGTGCGCGCGACAATGCCTTTACATCTGACGAGACGAGAGCGTAGTTACATACTTCTTCTCTTTTATTTAATGTTCTCTATGCAAGAAGAAGAACAGTCTTAAAAATGAAAACTGGTGCTTGCATTTTGACGGGAAAAAAAATTGGAAAGAAGGAATATCAGGTCGTAGTACTGAAAAATGCTTCTAGGGAAGTAAAATTAGGTGTACTAGTTCTGAATGATGGAAAAGCGTCGACGATATTTCACGGCATAAAAGAATTATTATGTGATTTCGACTTGTTGGAATCAATTAAAATGATAATTTGCGATACAACCAGTGTGAATACTGGCAGACACCATGGTGTTGTCACTCGTCTACAAAATTTTTTGAAAATCCTTTTCATTGCCCGCTCCACAGTATATTGGTTGTCAACATCATGTGCTAGATTTGATGTTAAAACATGTCATGGATGAACTTTTAGAGGGAAAAACATCATCGCCCAATATTTCATACAATTTTATTCCAAATTTAATAGAAAATTACGACGATCTAAAAAAAGAGTATGAACAAAATAAAGAGTGTATTAAGGTTAAAAGCATTAAATGGCGAAATGACATGCAATACTTATATGAATTGGTCGAAGCTTTTAAATACTTCGAGAAAAATTAACGTTTTCCCTACATAAAATTTAAAGCAATACCAGCACTCAGTAATGCCCGTTGGAATTCTAGAGCTATTTTGGCACTTTTAGCCTTTATACTTATTCCTGAATATCGTTTGCAATTATATCCTATTTGTAAGTTTGTGTGCGGTGCTTGGAGCGAAATCTGGATTTCCGATCATACTTTCAACAAAAATAATTTCGCCACACTACAGAAATCATTGGCCGGCTTCACAAAAGCAAATGAATGTTTTCTCAGACATTGGGTAAATAAACCATCAGCTATTGAGGAAGTTCAGCGAAGTAACATCTGCGCAGAGCGTGCAATTAAAATTGTCCAAGACATTTTACCATTGTGTAAATCATCACATACTTTAAACTTAAAACTTATTTCATATAACAATTGACAAAAATTTAAAAATAAAAATATTAAAAAAAAATTAAAAAATATTAAAAAAAAAATCTGAATTTTTTTAGAAATCCATTTTTGCGCGGAACGGTTTTGAACCGAAATCACCTAAAAAAGTGATATTCATTACTTGTACAATATTTGCCACCACGTGGTGGTATGCCAAATTTTTCGTCAACATTTGTTATATGCCTAGTGAACATGCACCAATTTTCACCATTTTCAATAGCGGTTATCCTATGGCCGATCGAAGCTTATATACCAAATTTCCTCAAAATGTATGTATTCATATTTCCCTAATGATATAAGGTATAAAAACAATCTTAAAACATATTTTACTTATACAGCCCTGTTCTTGAAACGTTGTTATTTGAATAAGAGTGAATTTAAAATCACATGAAATTGAAATTTTGGGTTTCTTGGAACCACTTTTTTTATTTATTTAAAATAATTTATTTTTTATTTTTATTTTAAATAAAAAGTTTTTATTATAGTTATAGAACAGCATCATCGCAAAAAGTGTGTTTTATTAACATCGACCACTATTACGAGTTTTTTTTTTAATCAGCGCAAAATGTAGACGTTTTTTAAAATCTTTTTTTTTCATAAAATTAATTTTTTAAAATAATGACAAGGTTCAATAAAAAACATGTTAGAGTTTAAATATCAATAAGTTTTTTAATCTCTTAAGACCTGCTTAGTAGAAAAAGGGCATTTGTTTTGATTTCACAAAGCCTTTTCTGTGTGAATTAAAACGAGAAAAAATATTCTTATTGAAATTAGAGAACAGCAAAAAACTCGTAGATTTAAGAATTTTTTCATTTACGAGTTTTTTTTGTGATAGTGGTTTCAAGAACAGGGGTGATAGTAAAAGTAATTGCAAAAAAAATAAAGTATAGCGAGACATTCTTTTTGAAGGGTTTATTTGAATGTCTATGTTAGACCAGCATTTCTTGATTTTGAACTCAAAATTGCTTTCCTTTCTCGTACACAAGCATTCCCACAGATTTTCGATTGGATTACAATCTGAACTGCATGCCGGCCATTGCAATAAATTAATATTTTCGGACGCAAACCATTCCTTTGATTGCCTAGAAACGTGGCTTGTCGCGTTCTCCTGTTGAAAATTTATTCCTCTTCAGTATTTTCATCTAGTTTTGTAATCAGAACATCTAGAAGCTTCAAATACATTTCTGAATTCATTCTTGTTGTTATAAAGCAATAATATGCCCTGTCGTGCTTCGCTTCAACTTACCGAGACGTATTGATTTGTATATTTTCATAATAAATTTTCCCTACGAAGTTTGTATTGTACAATTAAAACATTTTATTTTATTTATTTCATATTTTTTTGTAAGTCAATTCTTGCTGATATACAAATTTTTTTTGTTTTTTAATTCTGTGCAAAAATTATCAAATTTTTCGAAGTTCCTATTCTGGGTCAAGCTACATATAGCTGCCCATTAAAAAAAATGCGGATTATCCAAATTAAATCTGGGAACACTTAACGGTTGGCCACGAATTTAGAATATCGTTTGGCAATTGTTTTATTTTAGCGATTTTTGATTTTTGGCGATTTTTGATTTTTGGCGATTTTTGATTTTGGCGACTGCTGATTTGCTGATTTTTGATTTTGAAGATTTTTGCTTTTGGCGATTTTTGTTTTCGCGAATTTTGGTTTTTGCCGACTTTTGATCTTGGCGATTTTTGAATAGGCGATTCCGCCCATATTTTCTACGATAACTCACATTAGTAATTAATGTACTTGTCAAGTTTCAAGACTGTTGTTTTCATAGTACTTCATATTTTTGTGTATAGGAGATGCCACGTCCACTTATCCTATCCCGCCAATTTTCAACTTGACAACACTAATTTCTGATGAACTCGTACAAAGTGACAAGGCTTTCCCTGTTTTAGTACTCCAGTTATATGATATTATATATTTACTTGCCATGCCCACTGCTTGGATCACGCCCATTTTTTGTTTGACTAATCACATTAATAACTTATGGGTTCACGCAAATTCCTAAGGTTCTTACTATTATAGTACTCCAGGTATATGACATTTAATATTTAATTTGTATGTGGTTCCACGCTCATTGGTCTGATCCTGTCCATTTTTTGTACGACTACTTACATTAATAACAGTGTACCTGAGAATTGCAAAGCTGTCTCCATCATAGTACTCGAGATATATGATATTGAATAGTTGCTTTGTATGGGAGGTGCCACGCCCACTTATCAAATCTCGCCCCTTTTCAGCACGACTATTAACATTACTAATAGATGACCTTACACAAATTTGCAAAGCTCTACCTGGCATAGTACTCAATAAATATGATATTAAAAGTTCACTTTGTGCCAGGTGTGGATGGTGTCAGGCCCACTAAAAATATCCAAAAAATGTAAAGCCTCTTTATTATATTAGTACAGACTAGCAGATCCCAGCCCTCGAAATTGGAGTGTAATTCTAGGAAATTTTATTTTTTTATTTAATAAATTATTTTATAAGACCATAACCAATTTTTGCCAATTCACTACTCAACACTTTCTAAATATCGATTGCGTTATTGGTTTAAATACAACACAATTATTATTGTGAATGAAGAAAACAAACTCACAAACACATTAACAAATTTAATAAACACACACATAGCATTGTATAATTTTATGTATGTGTTAATAGCAACTTTAAATGCATTTTACTCCCAAAAAATGTAAAAATTTAAAAATCTATAAGATACGTTTGATCAAAATCAGGAGAACACTGTGGAACAAATCATTGGTCACAAGATATGGGAAGCTTAAAATCTTCCACCGCAAAAATTTCTCTTCGATCGAATTAAATTATTTCGGTTATTTCGTCGGAAAAAATCACTTTTTTCCATTCATTTGTCCAGACATGTGAATTTCCCAAACATGAGTCGTCTCTCCTTGTGAACCTTTGTTAAAAGGGACTTAGCTCTAATTTTAGTCCGTCTAATTGCTGGGGTTGCAATTAAAATATGGGCAATAGTTCGGGTGGTGACTGGAAGTTTAAGTTTTTCCTTAATTTCCCGACAAGTCAACAGATTTTTTGTAGCTTCAAAACGAATCTGACCCTTTTGGCGAGCTCTCAATTTTGAAGATCCTTTCGTTGGAGTTTAGAAAATTTCTTACCGCCGTTTCAGAACGGTTTATTAGTCTGGCATTTTTTCTATTTGAATTTTCATCTTCATTTCATTTTCACTTTCATTTAATCGTTTTCCAAGTCCCATTCTCTTAAATTTTATATTAATCCATCCATACCACTATGCAGCGGGTATTTATCAGTTTGTCATTCCGTTTGTAAAGTATCGACCTTATAAATTATATATTCTTGATCCTTATAAAAACTCGAGTCGATATAGCCATGTCCGTCTGTCCGTCCGTCCGTCTGTCTGTTGAAATCATCACGCTCATTCACAAAATAAACCATTTACCAGGGTAAAGTTATAGTAATATTGTTTGTCATTTTTTCGAGGTTGGTATTGAAAATGGAGTAAATCGGGCACCATTGTGTCAAGATATGTTCAAAAATATGAAGACATCTCCAAAAAATTTTAAAATTTCAGTGTGTTTGTTGTATAATTTTGAGTTACGTTTATCAAATTGTTTACTTATTAAAATATTAAATAAGTCCAGATATTAATGTAAATGTGAAACCCATGTAGAGGTTATCAAAGATTCGGTACAGCCAAGTTTTACACTTTTACTTGTTTTTAAGTAATTTGCTTTTTATTATTTTAACTGAATTTAAAATTAAAAACACCAAGTACAGCCAAACAAATGTGTACCACTTTATTAGAGATGTTTGTTTTGAATATAAACAGTTAGCCGTCGGTCAAGCGCTATGACATTACAATTTTCATAAATCAGAAAGGGGAGTTAATCAATTTGGCTAATAAGGCATTCGTATCATAGTAAAGTAGACTAGAGCAAGATTTGAAAAATTTCTTATCCTAACTCTCTCATCTCTGCTCTTTTCAGAGTTGTAGCCTCTCAGCTTAGTGATGCTCTAACTAAACAAATAGTTCTAACCGATCCATTGCATATAAGAACCACAGGAGAACAGCTGACTTCTTCAGAATTCCATATACCAAATGGTGTACAAATGTTAGTTGTCTATCTGGACATGCTGCAATATCGTAAATTACTAGCCGAAGCTCAGAGAGCACAAAATTTACAAACCACACAACTGGGCCAGGGACCTTTGCCATTTCAATATAATAAACGTAAAATGAAGAGAGATAAATCGTTAATATTCACCCACATACCCGAAGAAAATGCCACGCACTCGCTAACGGAAAATCCAGAAGAAGTAGATGTCGTACAACCGCCCATTCTCCCACCCATAAGACCAAAAACCTTAATGATGAATCGTCCCACACATTTACCGTTAAGATTAAAGAATTATGCCAATAAGGATATACAAGAATCTGTTATAACTTCGATTAACTTTGATGAAACCGATTCCTATCCCGAATTTATAGGACGCACTAGTGTTTGTTCTACGCCCATGGCTGAGAATAAGGTTTTGCCGGTGGCCAATGTCATGTCGATTTGTGCCAATCCAGAAGATGAAAACAACTCGAATAAACAAGTGGAACAGCATAAGACTTTGCAACAAATTAATCGGCGCAATTCTTTGAAAAAAGATTTTGAGAAATTCTTTCATAATTTCATAACAAATCCGAATAAACTTGAAAGACGCAACTCTCTAACGGATATCCATGATTCACTCAAGAAGTTTTCCAAAAAGATATCCATAAAACAAATCTCAGAAAGTTTTAAGACTGATGTTAATCGTAATGGTAATGGTAATGCTAATGGCAATGGCAATAGCTATAGCGCTGGTGACACTTCTCCCGATTTAATAAGTTATAATGAAGATGAAGAGTCAAATTCCGATAATTCGGATGAAAATAATAAATTATCTAGGACCATAACAGATCCCACCAATCCAGTGTTTAATGCGAATGGCCAACCAATTTCGAGAAGTCTTTTCCAAGAATTCCTAGAGAAATACTATAAATTATGGGGTGAGGCCAGTGAAGAAACCAAACAAGATGAGGACATTGCCAAGCTAATAGAAGAGTTTAAAGAGTTTGATAACGAGCTTAAAAAATTAGATGAATCTCTTAGAAATCCCAAAACGTCAAACATTAAACCGGATCGTAATTTAAATTTGGAATTGTCATTTACCGAAGCCAAAGCCAAAACTCCTATGGATAAACAATCTTTAAGTTTACCGCTGAAATCTATATCGGATGCCACACCATCGGGTGATCGTAACATTTCACGCAAACAATTGGGTGGTGTTCCTCTGACTCCCCTCTTGGCTAAACTATCGGTTTTGGCTTTAACTGAAGAACGTCCAACTTGGGATGCTACACCTGGTGCTAATATAGAAATTCAGACACCTTTGAATTCTTCGAAAACTTTTGGTAAACGTAATTCATTGAAATGCGAGGATGCCGTAGATGTTTTAACGTGCCTACCCTCGAATATGGGTAATGAAGATGGTCTCCAGAAGGCTGAATTGTATATTTGTGGCCAACATAACATGTCCTTACTGTTGGTTATGGAAGAGGGCTGTTCACAGCAGCCAAAAATTGTTCAGAAAATGGTAAGTAAGAAAAATATCAAAAACTATATATGCAAATAATTCAAAATTAAATGCACTTCAAGTAATTTTAAACTTTTTCGCTCCCTAAGGGCCATAGTTAGTTAGTTTATAGAGGCGAGCACACGTTGATATTTCGTAGAACGTGGTCCCGTTGTGATACCTAATAGCTGCATTTGGTGTCTACTCCGAATCGGTCGGAGTAGCGAATGAACAATCTTATCCTGTTAATATGCATTCCAGATAGGCATGTCAGATCCCCCAATACAGAACTGCAAATGTTTTAGCATCTCCAGTGGGCATATGCTGAAGAGTAAAGCAGACGTCCTTTCCTCCTCCACTGCATTCTGGCAGCTTTCATGGGATTTCCATGCACCATGGCCAGTAACCAATGCAACCAGGTTCCGTAGCTGTTTCCGAAGCAGTCTAAAGATCCTACTATATCGGCGACCTGACCTGACAAGGACACAAATTTGGGCAATTTTCTTTATTTCTCAACATAATCTCCTTTTAGCTCGATACACTTTTACCAGCGGTATTCAATAGCTTCGATACCCTGTCTAGCCATTTTTTAAAGTTTGAAAATAGAAAATAATCCAAGGGAACTAAATCTGGTAATTCGAACTTTAATTCATGGATTTTGGCCATCGCAATAGTGCATGTGTGAACTGGTGCATTGTCTTTGTCTTGATGAAACAAATGCGGATTTTTTCCTTAATTTCATCATTTAATTTGCATCACTTAAGCGTTGCAATAAGTTAACATAAGACTCGCCTTTGATTGCTTTTTCTTTTTGGATAATCAATAAAAATTTTACCACGTGCTTCCCCCCCCAAAAAAAAAAATACAAAAAAACGGAAGCCATAACCTCGCCTTTTTTGGATACGATTTTCCCATTTCAGTCCACTGTTTTGTCTAATCCTTTGTCTCAGGTGTAAAGTGGTGGACCCATGTCACATCTATGGTTACAAATCGACATGAAAACTTGGGTTTATTGCGGTGAAACATCGCTAAACACTCTACTGAAACATCTTCACGACGTTGATTTGTTCAATTCTGAGTAAACGCGGCATCCATTTTGCGGACAACTTTCTCATCTCCACTTTTTGAAATGCCTATCCGTACAGCTATCTAACGTACCTTCAGCCGACGATCATCATGGATTTTCTTAACCGTTTCTGATGGGGTCAACTCAATTGGTCGATTACTAATATTTATAGTAGTAGATGAAGGAGCAGACTACCCCAGAATCTAGCTCAGTTTTAATATTAGTTGGACTGAGACCTTTCAAAGTATTGAATTGCATAGCGGTGGCCAATTTTCTCAATGTTTACAAATTCACTGAGATCGTTTACTTTATTTATATTTATATATTTTATAAGGTTGCCAGTTTTCACCAAAGTATTTTTTCAAACTACTGCCGCCATCTATACGTCAGGTAGGGTTGTTCTGATGGCCCTAACAATCCCGTATTAGAGTATGTGGGTTCGACAACTTGATAGAGCACTGATTCATATTTTTTTCATCATTGACCAACACTCAGGGGATGTCCGCTACAAATGTGTTGATATCGGGAAAATAGGATATGGGAAGGAGAAAAGAGGGAGTAGTGTCTGTGGATATTTGACTTAAATTTTATTAGATTGCCGTCTTCCTGGCTAGTTCATCGGCAAAACAGTTGTCAGTTATATCCCTGTGTTCCGGCACCAAAATGTTTGTCAAATTCAAATGTCTCACTATTTTTCTCATAGACACCCGAGACATTGGCCTTTTTGATGTGGTGTACAGATAGTTCTGGGTGATATCCGTTGACACTATATACATGTTTTCGGCCTGAAGTACTCATTCCTGATCAGGTAGTCGAAACGAGTCCACTATTATGTTGACTCACAAAAACACTTGTGAGTCTTGTCCCTTTATCTTTGAAGCATCAGTGAAAATCTTATGTGTCTCGGCCGAAATGTCGAGTCCCTCTGACCATTCTGACGTTTCCGGAATCCTTATCCTGAACACGGATTCGAATAAGAGTATAAGGGTAAGGGGTTTCTAGTCGTGAACGAAGGATCAGACACCCACAGAATATAATCTAGCTCGGGTGTAATATTGGTTGGACTGACACCTTTCAAACCGTAGTATTGAATTACATAAGGGTGACCAAACATATGTTTTATAAGGTTGTCACTTTTCACCAAAGTAATTGCTTTAAAACTACTGGCGCCATCTATACGTTAGGTCGGGTTGTTGTGCGACCGCCCTTGTATATGTTGGCGAGCAATGGTATGATACGTTCAGCGATCATGGGTGATCCTTTAATTAATTTCCTATTTCGTTCATATACCTTATATTTTATTTTATATATATTTCGTCATACAAAAACTGGATTTGATCCAAAATATCGGTGATCCAAAATTCAAGCTCTGATTTTGATTCAAAATATGACAAAAATTTTGTATAATTTTTTTTTTTTGTAATTAAAAAAAATTAAAAAAAAATTGGCTGATCCCAATTTAAATCCCTGTTTTTTTATAAAAATTTTGCTCAAAAATATGGTTGACAGTAAACTTTTCAAGAAAAATACATTTTGATATCTTTTGGTCAAAAACATATGTGATCTTGAACTAAATTACTTTTTACTGTATCTAGCTTAGTTATCGAGATCAAAATTCCTGATAAATTCACTTAAGTTTTTCTATTAGTTTAATAATTTAACTTCTCTCATTGCAGTTCGATATTTGCGTTTCGAAATTTCCCCATATGGAATCTCATCTCAGTCAAACGCTTAACATAAATGTTGAAGGTGCTAAACGTGATGGCAGCTATAGTTTTATGTCGCTCGATTCGAAATGGGATGCTTTAGAACGTAATGGTCCCTGGAATCCCAACGAAATAAATACCCTCGAATGCATGCATCGCGATATGCTGAATAACAAACAAGTAACCGATATAATATTACGAACATCCGATTCGGTATTTTATGGTTATAAATCGGGTAGAACCGAAATATTTTATAAAGAACCAGCTAAGGAAATAAGCGGTATACCACCACCCTCCGATCCTATGGGCAATATAGCAATGAGAGCCAAAACCAGATTAGAACGTGATCATTCGTATGTATTGTTTTAATAACAACAAAAATGATATAAGAAAAATACTCGCCAAAAAAATACAAAAACTAAAAAAAAAAACAATATCCAAATAATTTATAAAATACCTTTAAAATAGTTTTAGATAAATATTCTGGAAGTGTTTAAAATTAAAACAACACTTTTTACAAAAAAAAATATTTTAAGAGAAGACAAAAAACGCTTCCTTTTTTAGAGTTATGTTAAAAAAAATTATGTTTTGTTAGAGAAAAGAAAAAAAATATTTGTAACATTTTTTGTATGAGCTTTTGTTGTTAAGATGTTTTTTAAGTTGCTAAATTTTGTTATTTATTTTATAATTATTAAAAAATCAGTGTAACATTCCATTTCTTGTTTGTATTACATAAGTTTGAATAATAGCATAGTTTTACTAAGTAAACGAAACATAGTTTTTTGTGCCAATTATTGTAATAAAATTGCCGTCAAAGTTTTGTAAAGTCCAAACCAAAATTTAAAGTAAACTCCGGGGCAGTTAGTCTGTTTTTTTTAAAGCAATTTCTACATAACTGCCTTAGTTTACGGACTCCGTTAACATGTGGTTTAGCCTTTAAGGAAAAGCAATTAAATATTTAGAGATTCTTAAGTAAAAAATAATTATATTTTAAAATCATTTGCGTCCTCAAATAAAAGAAGTTTTTTAAATATTTTTGCAAAGATACTAAAGAAGGGAAATATATTCGGATTAATTGAATTTAATCATTAAAAAATTTTAGTATTTTAACTATCAATAAAGGAATCTTTTAATCATAACTTTTACACACAGTTATTAAGAAGAATTTATTTAAATCAACGCGAGAATTTAATAATTTTTTTAAAACATTTTCAATTGAAAAAATTTTCTAACTATTTTTCTTAGCAAAATTACACAATATTTATACAAATTTTTCGGTTTTTAATGAAAATTAAAGTAAAAGTAAACTACACCACTTCCTGGAACTGTTCTAATTAAGAATTGAATTTCATAGAAGGTCTGGCTGTTTTTGGTTATTTACATAATCTCTTCAAATTTCTTTTGCTATAAAATTATGAAAACAAAACTACAAAAAACTTCACAGTTTTATAAAAAAATCATTTTCATAAAAAAATGTGCAATATAATCAAGGATTATACAGAGAATCTAAAAATCGTTTCGATAGAATAAAAGTATTAGGTTAAGTATCAGTTAATATTAGCAACGAATATTAAAAACAAAAATATTGTTGCTAGAAATGTTTGTATGCAAAAGTTTAAAAACTGTTGTTAGAAATGTTTGAGAGCAAAACTTTCTTAACTTTAGCTTACAAACATTTCCAGTTAAGAAACTTTTGCATACAAACATTGCTATCAACAAAATTTTTCTTTGTAATATAATCAACAAATCAATTTTAAGTTTCTACACCCCATCTGATCCTTGATATACTATAAGTTTTTTTTGTTTTATTAAACAAATTGTTTTATATTATTTTATCTAGTTATTTTCGTTTTCGTTTTCTTTTTTTATTTAATTTTAATTTTTTTTATATGTAAATTACAAATAGTTGCATAAAATAATGTCACCAATTAGTTGGATATTTGATAAAAGCATGTTTTTTTAGTACATAATTTAAATAAAATAAAAAAAGAAATAAATTAATAAAAATAATCATGTGTTTGGAAAAAACTTGCCTTTACATAAAACTTCAATTAGAAAGGCACTTCTTTAAAAGAGTAAGTGTCTATAATATTAATAGGCTAGGCGATTTCTTGTGACCGATGTTTTGTTCTACCGTTTTATCCCGATTTTGACCAAACGTATATTATTTGAAAGGTATTTCTGTTTAGCCGTTTTGCAGATTTACAGATTTACAGATTTTTAAATTTTTTCCTTTATTTTGAGTAAATTACATTTAAAGTTGCTACTAACACATACATAAAATTATACATATGCTTTGTGTGTTTTATTAAATTTATTAATGTGTTTGTTAATGAATTTGTTATCTTCATTCAAAATAATAATAAACCATAAAAGTGTTGGTTCGTGAATTGGCTAAGTTTAAAAATAAAGCTGCCTCGAAATTGCAGTCGAATTTCGCTAGAATCTGCTAGTTAAAATTTAATTGTTTTATATGTGACCTTCTTCGAGAAAAGGGACCTAGTGTGTGAAAATTAAGTTTTGAGAAAGAAAACGCATTTAAAGTTTCTACACCCTTTTAGGTACCAGAATCCACCGTTTTTGACACAACCCGCGTTTTTTGACACACTAGGTCCCTGTTCTCGGAGAAGGTCACATATTATGTGATATAATTCATGATTTTCAGAACTGAAGGCCAGAAAACAAATATAAAAATTTAAAAGTCAGTCTTTTTACGAAAGGGTATTTCTGTAAGAAAAGGTACTTTTTTAAGAAAAAGTATTCATTATAAAAAATTTATTTTTTCAAGAAAATTTACTTTTTATTCAGAATTTACTTTTTTAAGAAAAAATACTTTTTTAAAAAAGGTATTTTTTAAGAAAAAATCACTTTTTTAATGAAATATACCTTCTTTAAAAAGCTACTTCTTTTTAGGAAAAAAATACTTTTTTAAGAAACGGTTTTTTAAGAAAAGACACTTTTTACAAAGGTACTTTAAAAAACACTTTAAAGAATACCTACTTTTTTCAAAATATAATATATCCTTTTTTTTAATAAAAGGCGCTTTTCTAAAGAAATTGTTTTTTTTTTAAAAAGTACCTCTTCTTACTTTTTTAAAAAATGTGCTTTTACAGAAAAGGTAATTTTTTTATGAAAAAGTACTTTTAAATAAAAGGTAATATTTTAAGAAAAGATACATTTTTTTAAAAAAGGTACTATTTAAAACCGGTTATTTTTAAGAAAATGTAATTTAAAAAATGATTTTTAAAGAAATGGTACCTTTTTCAACAAAATATATTTTTTTTAATAAAAGGTAGTGCAATAGAGACATGGAATTTTTTAAGTAAGGTACCTTTTTAAGACACAAGTATTTTTTTAAGAAAAGTTTATTATTTAAGTAAAGGTACTTTTTAAGAAAACGTACTTTTTAAGAAAAAGTACTTTTTAAGAAAAAAGTTTTTTTTAGGAAAATGTACTTTTTAAGAAATTGGACTTTTCTAAGAAAATTTACTTTTTTAAGAAAAAGTACTTTAAAAAAAAGATAGTTTTTAGAAAAAGGGCTTTTTTATGAAAAGGTACTTTTTTAAGAATATATATTATTTTTTAAGAAAAGAACTTTTTTTAGAAAAGGTACTTTTTTTAAAGAAAAAGTACTTTTTTAAGAAAAGGTACTTTTTAAAGAAGGTAAAAAATTTTAATTTCTTAAGGAAAGGTACTTTTTTAAGAAAATATACTTTTTTAGAAAACTACTTTTTTAGAAGAGGTACTTTTTAGAAGAGATACTTTTTTTAGAAGAGGCCCTTTTTAGAAAAGATCCTTTTTACGAAAAGGTTTTTATTTAAAAAAAAGTTACTTTAAAAAAGAGGTATTTAAAGAAAATGGGGTCTACGGAATTTATTTCGATGAGTTACAAACGGATTGTGAAACTGATATATACCCTCTGCGCAGTGGTGTGGAGAGTATAAAAAATCCCGATAGAAAATGATGAAAATACTTTTTTAAGAGAAGTCACCTTTTTAAGAAAACTCACTTTTTAAGAAAATGTTCTTTTCAAGGAAAAGCAATTTTTCAAGAAAAGCAATTTTTTAAGAAAATTAGAAAAGTTATTTTTTCAAGGGAATGTACTTTTTAAGAAAATGTTTTCTAGTTTTTGGGAAAATTAAATTTTAAAAGAAAATGAACTTTTTTATGAAAATGTACCATTTTTAAAAAGAAATTTTTTTTTTAAGAAAAGGAGCATTTTACTTTGTTAAAGCAAAAGACTTATTTTTATACCCTATACCACTATGTGGTTTGGGTATAATGACTTTGTGCTGCTGTTTGTAACAACCAAAAATATTTGACCTAGACCCATCTTTAATTATACCGATCGAATCAGAATCACTTTCTGAGTCGATTTAACAATGTCCGTCCGTCCGTCCGTCTGTGTGTCCATGTAAAGCTTGTAATCAAACTGCAGGTCGCAAATATGAATATATTTTGACGAAATTTGCTATATAAGCTTTTATCGGCCATGGGATGAACGCTATTGAAATTGGTGAGAATCGGTCCATGTTCAGACCTAGCCCCCATACAAATTACCCATATGAAATCGACATAAATTGCCATAAGATCCAAATTGTCATATAGATCTTACTCAAATTGGGTTTGTATGCGTTCATTACATCCACTAATGAGTAGTCCAAAAATGATCCCTTTGACCCCATATAGAGCTGCTTCCCGATCTTCACTTAAATCTATTAAAAAACAAAAATATTGCACTGATTCTTCTCAAATTTTGTTTGTACATATTTTTGCAAAATACAAGAGACTTTACCAAACATGATCAGGATCGGTCCATTTTTGGACCTAGTCCCTTTATAGATATAGCATCCGATATGAACTTTTTCATATCTGCAGCCAAAAAAATTAATAAAAATCCCACTCAAATTTGGTTTTTGCTTATTTTCATTGTCCAGTTAGTTGGGCCTAAGAGATAGGGTTTCTAAACGCATGGTATAGGGTATCGTATAGTCTGTCTAGACCGACTATAATTTTTTTACTTGTTTATTTATAATTTATATCTTTTTAAATTTTTAATGTTTAGTTTTTAATTTTAATTTCAAACTTTTAATTTTTATTATTTTTATTTTTTATTTTTGAATTTAAATTTTTTATTTTGATTCTTTTTAATTTTTAATTTTTAAATTTTATTTTTAGTTTTTATTATTTAATTTTTTGTTTTTAATTTTTAATTTAAAATTTAAAATTCTTGTACTGAATTCGAAACAGTCCGGTCTTGAAATTTTTTCGCTTGTGAGTTTTAGAATAGTCTGCCATATTGAACAAAATATAATTTTAAAGATTAAATTCAAATTATAGTGGTTGCAAATATTAATTTTGCAACAGTTCCTTAAAAAACTTGAGGAAAAGAAATTTTTAAATTTTAAACTTTTAATTTTTAATTTTTAACTTTTAATTTTTTATTTTTAATTTATAATTTATAATTTATAATTTTTAATTTTTAATTTTTAATTTTTAACTTTTAATTTTTAATTTTTAATTTTTTTTAATTTTTAATTTTTAAGTTTTAATTTTTAATTTTTAATTTTTAATTTTTAATTTTTAATTTTTAATTTTTAAATTTTAATTTTTAATTTTTAATTTTTAATTTTTAATTTTTAATTTTTAATTTTTAATTTTTAATTTTTAATTTTTAAAAAGGGTACTTTTTACAGAAGTATTTTTTTTTTTTAAAAAGGTACTTTTTGTTTGACTTCTTTAGGGATTATATTTTTTCTTTCATAGTTATTGGCGATATTTTTTATTATATCGTGATAACGATAAAAATATATGTGCCAATACTACTTATGGCTCATGGTAGTTGTGTTTGTTGGTAGGGTTAATATATTTGCATCATTTGTTTGTGGCTTTTTTGTAACGGTGAATGTTGTTGTACAACAATTATGTTCAACATTAAAATCTTACAAGAAACACACTGGGTGTTTGTTTTTTTTTTTTTTTTGTTTTTTTTTAAGGGTGTCGACAAATTTTAGGTCATATCTCAGCAAAATGACGCCCATTTTACCCCATTTTAAATTCCAACTTGCTGCAAATAATGGCAACCCAGGTAAATGGTTTATTTTTTGAATGAGCGTATTTTCAGACAGACAGACAGACGGACATCGCTAGATCAACTTCTCCTTTTATAAGGATCTATAATATATATATATATAATATATATATTTATGGGGTCTCAGAAGTTTGTTTCGATGAGTAACAAACGGATTGACAAACTAAAGAAAATTCACTTTTTCAAGAAATTCTTCTTTTTAGAAAATTAACATTAAAAAATTTAGTTTTTTTACGAAAAGGCACTTTTTAAGAAACGTATTTTTAAAAAATAAGTCTCTTTTTTATGAAAAGTTTTTTTTTTTGGAAAACGTACTTTTTACGAAAAGTTACTTATTTAAGAAAAGCCACTTTTTTAAGAAAACGTACTTTTTGAAAAAAATGTACGTTTTTTAGAAAATGTATTTTTTTTTTAAGAAAACAATCTTTTTAAGAAAAAGTACTTTTATCAGAAAATGTACTTTTTAAAAAAAGTGTGATTTTTAGGAAAATGTGTTTTTTTTAAGATGTACCTTTTAACAAAAAGTGATTTTTACGAAAAGATTGTTTTTCAAGAAGAGGTACTTTTTTTAAGATAATGTATTTTTTAAAAAGGGGCACTTTTTTAAGAAAAGGTACTTTTTAGAAAAGGTACTTTTTTAAAAATGCACTATTTTAAACAATGTACTTCAGTTTTAAAAACACTTACTGAAAAAATTATTTAATAAAAAAGGTACTTTTTTTAAAAAAGTACTGTTATAATGGAAGGTACTTTTATAAGAATGTACTTTTTTAAAAAATTTACTTTTTTAATGGAAGGTACTTTTATAAGAAAAAAAATGCTTTTTAAGAAAATTTACTTTTTTAAAAAATTTACTTTTTTCAAAAGATAAAAAATTTACTTTTTTAAAAAGTTTACTTTTTTAGGAAACGGTAATTTTTTAAGAAAGGGTACTTTAAAAAATTTAATTTTTCAATAAAAGGTACTTTTTTAAAGAAAATTTTCTTTTTTAAGAAAATGTACTTTAAAAAAATTTACTTTTTTTGAAAGGCCCTTTTTTTCTAAGAAGATGCACTTTTTTGAACGTACTATTTCTAAAAATAAACTTAAAAAATTATGCTTTAAAAAAACAGTTACTTTCTGAGTGATTATGTTAGTTAGTGATTATTTTATTTATACTCAAACGTATGAGCGATAGTACTATAAAATTAAATATTATTCATACGGCAATAGCATCAGTCAGTGAGTAAATTATTATTATAAGTAACTATAATGTTAAGATGGTTCTCATTTTTTGCGCTGGGATGTTGTTTATCACCTTGCAACTTGCTCTGCTAAATAGTTATTCAAACGAAAATGTTTTAAGGTTTATAAGAATGGCTGGATTTGTTAAATGAAAAAGTAAACCTTTTTAATTTTAAAGGCAAATTTCAAAAAAAAAAAAAAAATAATTTTTATTTACAAAAATTTCTAGAGCTTATAAAAATATGAAAACAAACATTAATACGCAAAGCAACAATTTATTTAAAAAAAAAAAAAATAAAAAAATTAGCACTCTTTGTAGCACTTGTTATTACAATATAAAAAAAAGTGTTTTAGTAGTTATATCTAAAAAATAATAAATTTTACAAAAACATCTAAAGCTTTTATCTAAAAAAAATATTTTTTAGTTAAGTGGCCTGTTAGTTGTTAGATCAAAAATTATCATAAAAGATACTAAAAGCTTTTAACAACTAATCTTCCTGGCGTTGAGTGATCTAAAAATTCAACAACAATAATAAGAAAACCAATAACAAAAGCAAAAAAAAAAATAATTAAGTTTACGCTAAAATAACACTTTACGCAGAAACGTTTTGGCAAATTCAATTCAGTTTAAAAGTTCATGCTAGCGGTAAATGTAGTACGAAAAACCGTGTCACAGTAAAAAGAAAATAAAACAAAAATTTTAATAATTTTGATGGCACTACAAAAAAGAATATCGTAAAAAAATATTTTTGAAAAATTTTATATTTAAGTTTTGTGTTTTGAAAAAAAAAAGAAATGTTTGCTTACACAAATCATGGACAATTTGGCGCCAAATGTCGTTGGTCGATGAACATTTTTATGAACAATTCTTTAAGTGTTTTGTGTTTTCTGATTTTATCAATAAGAAGGTTTGTATATTTTTTTCCCCTTTTTGTCTTTTTTTTTAACAAAAACATTTGTCATATACAAACGATCAATATAAAACTATTGTATGTGAAAATAGGCCGCACTATGCCTAAAATAATAATGAAAGCATTTAGATGACATGAACTTGAAATTTATTATTAGGTCAAGTTTTTATTTAGGAAAATTGTATAGATGAAAGTAACCCATCTTTAATTGCTCCTCTTATATTCTTTACAAATGCTAGTAGCTGAACATTTTAAATTATTTAGATATTTTGTTGTTAGTTCAAATATTTTGTTAATATTTATATTAAACTTCCATAAATAAAATCCCTAAAACATCTGTAGTTAAGTAAATTAAGTTATTGTTAGAACTAACATGAGCTTAGTGTCACTTTCACAACATTCGCTTAAGAATCAATTTTCATACTAATTTTCATTTGTAATCGCAGAAGACTTTACAACAATTTATAAGAAAATGTAATTTATCAAGAACATGTACTTTTTTGGGAACAGGTTGTTTTTTTTTAATTTTTTAAGATTAGGTACTTTTTTAAGAACAGATAATTTTTTAAGACAATGTACTTTTTTAAGAAAAATTTAAACGTATTTTTTTAAGAAAAGATACTTTTTTAACAAAAGGGACTTCTAAAGAAAAGGTACTTATTTAAGAAAAAGTACTGTTTTAATCTACTTTTTTCAGAAAAGGCAATTTTTTAAGAAGAAAAGGTAATTTTTTAAGAAAACGTACTTTTTAAGGAAAGGTACTTTTTTAAGAAAATTTACTTGCTAAACAAAAGGTTCTTTAAGAAAATGTACTACTTTAAGTAAAGGTATTTTTTAAGAAAATGTTTTTTTTTATTAAAAATATCCTTTTTTAAGAAAAGATAAGTTTTTTAAGAAAAAGTACTTTTTTTTAAGAAAAGGCACTTTAAAAAGTACTGTTTTAATCTACTTTTTTCAGAAAAGGCAATTTTTTAAGAAGAAAAGGTAATTTTTTAAGAAAACGTACTTTTTAAGGAAATGTACTTTTTTAAGAAAATGTACTTGCTAAACAAAAGGTTCTTTAAGAAAATGTACTACTTTAAGTAAATGTATTTTTTAAGAAAATGTTTTTTTTTATTAAAAATATCCTTTTTTAAGAAAAGATAAGTTTTTTAAGAAAAAGTACTTTTTTTAAGTAAAGGCACTTTAAAAAGTACTGTTTTAATCTACTTTTGTCAGAAAAGGCAATTTTTTAAGAAGAAAATGTAATTTTTTAAGAAAAAGTACTTTTTAGGGAAAGGTACTTTTTTAAGAAAATGTACTTGCTTAACAAAAGGTTCTTTAAGAAAATGTACTACTTTAATTAAAGGTACTTTTTTAAGAAAATGCGCCTTTTATAGAATATGTATTTTTTATTAAAAATATCCTTTTTTAAGAAAAGATGTTTTTTAAGAAAAAGTACTTTTTTAAGAAAAAGTACTTTTTTAAGAAAAGTACTTTTTTAAGAAAAAGTACTTTTTTTAAAAAGGTACTTTTTTAGAAAGGTGCTTTTTTTAAAAAGGTACTTTTTTTAGAAAAGGTATTGTTTTTTAGAAAAGGTATTTTCTTAGAAAAGATACTTTTTTAACAAAAGGAAATATTTTAAGAGAAGGTACTTTTTTAAGAACAAGAAGTGGCTTTTAATAAAGACAAAGTACTTTCTAAAAAATGTGTTTTTTTAAGAAAGGCACTTCTTGAAGAAAAGGTAATTTAATTTTTTAAGAAAATGTAATTTTTGAAGTAAAATAAGTTCTTAAAGAAACGGTTCATTTTTTAAGAAAAGCTACTTCATTAAGAAAAAGTACTATTTTAAAGAAAAGCACTTTTTAAAGATAAGGTATTTTTTTTAAAATATTTTTCTTAAGAAAAGGTAATTTTTAAAGAAAATTTTCTTTTTTCAGAACAGGTATTTTTTTTTTAGAAAAGGTACTTTTTTAATAAAAGGTAATTTTTTAAGAAAAGATACTTTTTTAACACGTTGACTGCCACGTGATCTTTTACCTCTTGATTTTAAATAATTTTTTTATAATTATTATTGATTTTTTGTTCTCATCCCAGAAGCCATCTATCCCATCACAGATGAGATAGTTCATAGTCGGCATCCTCGTCAATCAACGAGTTATATTGTAGTTGGCAGTCAACGTATTTAGAAAAGCTGCTTTTTAAGAAACGGTACTGTTTTATGAAAAGGTACTTTTTTAAGATTTTTTTTTTAGAAAGGGTGTTTTTTAAAGAAAATGCACTTTTTTTAAGAAAATGTACTTTTTTAAAAAAGGTAATCTTTTAAGAAAATGTGTTTTTTTAAGAAAATTTGCTTTTTTATGAAAATTTACCATTTTATGAAGATGTAATTTTTTTAACAAAAGGTACTTATTTAACAAAAGGTACTTTCTTAACATAAGTCAAACTTTTCAGAAAGTACAATTTTTAAGAAAGGTACTTTTTTATGAAAATTTACTTTTTTTTTTAGATAAAAGTCCATTTTTAAGAAAAGCTGTGCTTTTTTAGGAAAATTAACGTTTTTTAAGAAGAGGTACTTTTTAGGAAAATATACTTCTTTACACTTAAAATAAGGAAATTTTTTAAGAAAAAGTACTTTTTTAAGAAAAGATGCTTTTTTAACAAAAGATACTTTTTTAACAAAAGGCACTTTTTTAACAATAAGTCCTTTTTTAACAAAAGGTACTGTTTAAGAAAAAAATTATTTTCTAAAAAAGGTTATTTTTTTAAAACATGTCCTTTTTTAAGAAAAGGTACTTTTTTAGAAAAGGACGCGCTCTCACGCATTTGTCGTTTCCAATCACACCTTGGTGATCTGGAACCCAGCAGATCTATAATATTAATAGGCAAGGCGATTTCTTGTGACCGATGTAAGTTTCACAGTTTTGCGCCCCGATTTTGAACGCTATTTCTTTTTAACCGTTACCCAGATTTACAGATTTTCATCGTCTGGAATATTTTTTAAAGAAAATTTATTTTTTCAGAACAGGTATTTTTTTAGAAAAGTACTTTATTAATAAAAGGTAATTTTTTAAGCAAAGATACTTTTTTAACACGTTGACTGCCACGTGATCTTTTACCTCTTGATTTTAAATAATTTTTTTATAATTATTATTGATTTTTTGTTCTCATCCCAGAAGCCATCTATCCCATCACAGATGAGATAGTTCATAGTCGGCATCCTCGTCAAGAGCGCAATCAACGAGTTATATTGTAGTTGGCAGTCAACGTATTTAGAAAAGCTGCTTTTTAAGAAACGGTACTGTTTTATGAAAAGGTACTTTTTTAAGATTTTTTTTTTTAGAAAGGGTGTTTTTTAAAGAAAATGCACTTTTTTTAAGAAAAGGTACTTTTTTAAAAAAGGTAATCTTTTAAGAAAATGTGTTTTTTTAAGAAAATGTGTTTTTTATGAAAATGTACCATTTTATGAAGATGTAATTTTTTTATGAAATGGTACATTTTTATGAAAATGTACCTTTTTATGAAAAGCTACTTTTTTATGAAAATGTACTTTTTTATGAAAAGCTACTTTTAAATGAAAAGGTACTTTTTTATGAAAAGGTACTTTTTTATGAAAAGGTACTTTTTTATGAAAAGGTACTTTTTTATGAAAAGGTACTTTTTTTATGAAAAGGTACTATTTTATGAAAAGGTACTTTTTTATGAAAAAGCACTTTATGACCGGTCTATTCGATATATGTTTTTTTTTTCTTATTAATAAATTCAGTAATTATTGAATTAATATCTGCTGATGAATTAAAATTCGGTCAAAAAAAATTGTGTAAAACTTTATGGTTGATATAAATTCTTCATTTTATTCATAGAAAGTTGACTGTGAGTTAATTTATGATTTTAGTTTCGTATAACATTTTCAAATCATAATCAAGGTACTAACTAGTAATAAATAAAATAATTATTAAATCATAATTATTAATCATAATTTTCCGAAAAAAGAGCTGTTTAAAAATTTATAAAATTATATGTTTACGTAGTTGTAGTGTTTGGGGCAAAAAAAAAATTAACACCTTTTGTTTTTATTTTTGCACTAAAATATCAAAACAAACAACTTAATAAATAATTTTTTCATCTAAATATAGCTGTGTTTTTTTTTTTTTTGAAGTGAACTAATTAGAAAGGTTTTAAAACATATTTAGCAAACTGACGTTAGATAAATCATGTGATAAATAATAAATATTATTTTTAGTTAGTTTTTTGTATAATTAATTATAAAATTCGAATTTATTTCTTTTGGAGTTTCGAATGAACTAATTTACGAGTTATTTGTAGGGTTAAGGTTATAAGTTTATAAAATGCTTTTTATAGCATCATCGAGCAGTATTTTTTAAGATTAAGTACCCAGAATTTCTACACCTTGATACTTACAATCAGTGCAAACAAGTTTTTTTTTAGTAATTAGTCTATTGTTTAATTTTGAATCCAAATTGTTTATGTTTTTTTATCATTTTGTTTATTATAGAAGTTTTGCTGTCATCTTCTTGACTTAGCAAATCTTAGAGCAAATTCTACAAATTTATATTATACATGTCTTCCGGGTGGTATATATACCCTACACCGGTGTGTTTCTTAGTAACCCAGCTAAGAAATCATAGAAGGAAGTTATAATCGGCCCAAACTGACTGAAAAGCTAGTTTTTTCTCAAGGTGCTTTTTCAACAAAAGGAACTTTTTTAAGAAAACGAACTTTATAAAGAAAATGTACTTTTTTAAGAAAAGGTACTTCTTCAAAAAACAAACTTTTTTAAGAAAAAAAATTTTTTTTTTAGAAAATATACTTTTTTAATAAAAGGTACCTTTTTAAGAAAGTGTGCTTATTTAAGAAAAGGTAGTTTTTAAATAAAAGGTACTTTCTTGTAACAAAAACTACTGTTTTAACAAATGGTACCTTTTTTACAAAAGACTTCTTTTTAAGAATATAAACTTTTTAAAGAAAAGGTACTTTTTAAGAAAGGGTAATTTTTCTTAGGAAAATTCATTTTTTCTTAAAAAAGGTAAACATGCTTTTTTAAGAAAAGTTCCTTTTTAAAGAAAAGACACTTTTATAAGGCCGAGGCCACGCAATGAGCGGCAAGCGGCGAGTTAGAGCGGCAAGTGGCTTATTACTGAGCGTCATTTCTGAGCGGTTAGTTGTCAAAATGCCATTGTCAATGTTATTATTTATTATTTATATAAAAAGTTTTTATAATAAAAGCAAAATAATTTCATCATTTTATGATTTTTATTTATGTATGACTACATTTCAACCTTTTTAAATTTTTATCGATTGAAAAACGACACAAAAATAGTTGTCGTTAAGATAACGACAACAGCTGACTTTAACAATAGCGAATATCGTTTAAAAAATTTACTGAATACCAAAATCGATAATTTTGTTGTTTTCTTTTTCTAACGATTCGATTATCGTTAAAAAGAAGTTACTGAATCGCGCTACAGATTGACAAAACAAAGATAAGCCATTTTATTTTTGCCATTTTTATTCTTTGCCGCTCAGAAAACAACAAAAAATTAGAACAAGTTCTATTCCTGAGCGGCGCCGCTTAGACACTCAGAAATGCCGCTCATGTGCCGCTCATTGCGTGGCCACTTCAGTAATATTTCATATGTTTTAATTTTTTTGCGCTCACCGCTTTGCCGCTCATTGCGTGGCCTCGGCCTAGGAATAGGTATTATTTTTAAATGTATTTTTTTATAATAAAAGTTACTTTTTTATGAAAAGGTACCTTTTTAAGAAAAATATATTTTAAAAAAAGGTACTTTTTAACTAAAACGTACTTTCTTCTAACAAAAGGCACTTTTTAACAAACGGTGCTTTTTTAACAACAGGTACTTTTTTAACAAAATGTACTTTTTTAACAAAAGGTACTTTTTTAACAAAAGATATTTTTTTAACAAAAGGTAGTTATTTAGCAAAACGTACTTTTTTGACAAAAGGTACTTTTTTAACAAAAGTCAAACTTTTCAGACCGACTACAATTTTCTTACTTGTTTTTATTTTCATTGTAATCTCAAATAGCAACCTGTGTGTGTGATCGTGATTTCCATGGACGAACAAACGGTCAGCGCTTTGCTATAAGGATCAAGAATATATATATATATATATGGGGCTAAAATTTTTTTTGAATAACTATTGTAAACTACCTTTAGTTTTTTAAAAAAAGTACTTTTTTAAGAAAATTTCCTTTTTTTTTGGGAAAAAGAACTTTTTAAGAAAAAGTACTTTTTAAGAAAAAGTAATTTTTTAGGAAAAAGTACATTTTTAAGAAAAGCTACTTTTTTAAGAAAAGATACTTTTTAACAAAAGATACTTTTTTAGCAAAAGGTACTTTTTTAACAAAAGGTACTTTTTTTTAACAAAAAGTCGTTTTTTAACATAAGGTACTGTTTAAGAAAATATACTTCTTTACACTTAATATAAGGAAATTTTTTAACAAAAGATACTTTTTTAACAAAAGGTACTTTTTTAACAAAAAGCCCTTTTTAACAAAAGGTACTTTTTAAGACAAAAATTATTTTCTAAAAAAAAGTTATTTTTTTAAAACATGTCCTTTTTTAAGAAAAGACAGTTTTTTAGAAAAAGGTATGCGCTCTCACGCATTTGTCGTTTCCAATCACAACTTGGTGATCTGGAACCCAGCAGATCTATAATATTAATAGGCAAGGCGATTTCTTGTGACCGATGTAAGTTTCACAGTTTTACCCCGATTTTGACAAAAAATTTATCATTTGAACGCTATTTCTTTTTAGCCGTTACCCAGATTTACAGATTTTCATTGTCTGGAATATTTTTTGAAGTTATTATCGTTTTAAAATGCTACTAAAACATAAAAAAATTATACAATGCTATGTGTGTGTGTGTTTGTGTTAATGTGTTGAGTTTGTTTTCTTCATTTAAATGACCCCTTTAGGGTCTTTATTAAATGAAAAATAAAAATTCCTAGAATTTGCACTCCAATTTCGAGCGCTGGAATCTGCTAGTATTGATTAATAACTGTGTATACCTTTTTGATTTTGATCCATTAAAGGACATTAATTTAGAATGGAAGGAGGAATATTTTTTTTAGAATTAAAAGTCAAAATTTCTGATTAGTTTTTTGTTTTTTTTTTTCTGCGTGACTGTTATTTGTTTATGGATGGATGAATTCTAATTGCTGATATCATTTAATAGAATACAGTTTTTTTTAAAGTTATATGTACAGTTAATATTTTTTCCACAAAAATCTAATAAAACTGTTATTTAATATCACAATTCAATTTTTTTATAGAGTAATAACTGCAAAAATGTTTTTATTTCGACTGTATAACAACTGTAAAAACATTTTAAAATAAATAAAAAACAAACTTTAATATAAACACAATAAAACAACAGATTTGTTTAGACGGTTTTTTTTTTTAAGTTTTAAAGTCATAAAAAAGTCTATACACGTGCTAAAACACACATTCTATCAAAATAAAATAATTACCAAAATTTATTTTCGTTATTTAAATAGAATAAAAATAAAACGCCATCATCATTTTTTAATTAAAATTAATTGATTTCTTGAAGAAATGTATTCATGTGATCAATAGTGATCATATGTAATCAGAGCTTCAAAGGAATTTATTTCTTAATCCCTTTTAAGTTCTTTAAGAAATATTTATGAAAAACAAAAACGGAATAGCCATATAATTATTTGATTTTATTAAACATAAATTAAATCTACATTTTTAACAGTTTTTTTTTAATTCCTTTAAATATAATATTTTAATGAATATATTTTCTAAAAAGAATTCTTTAATTTTTTTAAAATTAATTTATTAAAGAATTAATCTTAAATGAAGTATCCATGAATGTGTTATACTTACTTATATTCAAGATTGGTTTTACTTTAAAATAAAGGAAAAAAAAGGAACTTCTTCATAATAATTATAAACTTTAAAGAATTTAATTAGACTAAAATTTATAAATTGTTAAATTTATTAATTGGGAAAATATTCATTAATTTTGTGAAAATATAATTCTAATGAAACTTCATAAGTTTTATTAAAAAAAAATCGCAATTGATTAATTTATAATATTAAAAGGCTAGGCGATGCTAGGCATGTGACCGATGTTTTGTTCTACCGTTTTATCCCGATTTCGACCAAACGTATATTATTTGAAAGGTACATATGTATTTCTTTTTAGCCGTTTTCAAATTTTAAAATTTTTTCCTTTATTTTGAGTAAATTGCATTTAAAGTATACACATACATAAAATTATACATATGCTATGTGTGTTTGTTATTTTCATTCACAATAATAAACCATAAAAGTGTTGGTTTGTGAATTGGCTAAGTTGAAAAATAAAGTTGCCTAGAAATTGTACTCGAATTTCGAGCGCTGGAATCTGCTAGTACGAGTATAAATAAAACTTTTAATGCACTCAAATGTTTATTTTCCTTTTGCTCAACTTGTTTTTATATTCACCCAATGAAACTTTCATTAAGTTAATGAATTTAGAATTTCCATTTTTTTAATTTTATTAATTTAATTCATACATATATCAAAAGAAAATTCATACACAATTTTTTTTAATATCCAGTTAATGAAAGTTTCATTAAAATAATTAATTTTATCATAAGATTAATGAAAAGTTTCATAATTTTTACAAATCTTACAAACTTTATAAAGTTTCAGGAAATTTATTGAAATTCATAAATAATGTAAAACATTTTTTTAAAATTCTATGAAAAAAATTTATTAATTCAATAAAAATTCATTCATTGAATAAATTAGTTTTTAATAAAACTTCATTAATTTTATGAACAAAATTCGTAATGTGAGCAATATAAAGAAAAATTTTGCACCAAAATTAAACATTTCTTCTAGACAACTTTTAAAAAAAAATTCAACATTTCTTCTAGAATTTTTTTTTTTTTAAATTCTCTCTATAAAATTTTCATTAAGTTGAATTTTGAATTCGAATTTTTGAATTTTGAATTAATGGAAGTTAATATTATCGTAATATTAATAAAAAGTTTCATTATTTTTATAATATTACAAACTTTATGAATTTTAATAAAATTTACTAAAATTCATAAACAATGTACTACATATTTTAGTATGCTACAAAAAATTCTTTAATTAATGAAAATATTCATTCTAATCACATTTCATTAATTTTAATGAATATTGTATTTTATTGTTTTCTTTTAATTTATTATAAATAGAAAATTCATGTATGAAAAGAAAATTTATACACAATAATTTTTTTTAATTTCCAGTTAATGAAAGTTTCATTAAATTCATGAATTATTATCGTAAAATTAATGTAAAGTTTCGTTATAGGGATAGGAATAGGAATATAATGAAGCCTGGGATGATCATTGGATTATCGCCATTTAAATCTTCAAAATTATCAAAAATAATATTTAATATCAAAATTTATTAGATGATTGCATTAATAAAGAATATTAAAAAAAAAAATATTTTTACAATTGTAACAAACTTTATAAAGTTAAATAAAATTTACTAAAATTCATAAACAATTGGGCAATTCACAACAGGTGTTGTATCGGTATCGTTGTATCTGTTGTATCGTGTATTACTTTACAATAGTTTAAAATTGTTATTGGTAATTTGCATTGAAAAATCTGATACAGCGATACAACTTCATTTGATGTCTTTAGTTAATGTTGTATATTGTATCATAACATATCAGTCCCAGGTGAATGCCAGTTTTTATGAAAAAGAAAAAACATATACATACAATTTTAACAGCATAAATAATTATAAAATATAAAATGACAAATAATGCAAATAACGAAAAGTTTATTTATATAAAAATTAATGTTTATATTTGTAGTATGTATTTTCTCTTTCTCAACCAAAACATTTTAACTTTTTTTTTGTATTCTAAATTAAAATGGAAGAGGTACGTAACTAAAACGCCAGGGTATATCTTATGACCAAAAAGCAAACACCGACACGTGCTTTCTCTTGTACGAAATAACAGAAGTGACGAAGCGACATTTCCTCGTTGGGTCGATAATTACTAAAGAAAACGTTTTACATTATGAAAATACAACTGACTGTTCACAACAAATGATTGTATTGCGTATTTTAATACAAAATACAACACCCGTTGTGAATTGCCCAAATGTAAAACATATTTTGGAATGATATAAAATTTGGCTCTAAAAAGTTAGCTTTTTAGTTAAATTTTTTGTTAACTTTTCTGAGCGTATGGATTTTTGAAACCAACCGTTTTTTGGTCACTTATAATTCTCAGCGGCAATGCTGAGCTCTAGTTTTAATTTTGAACTGCAAAAACCTTTGATTATCTTCATCGTCAAACAACATTATTTAGTCAGTTGTGAGCGATTGAATTTATTTTGTGTATTGTTTATTTAAAAATGTCAACAAAGCTGAAGAAATCTTCTCAAATCAGAAAAAATTTAGAGCAGATAGTGGAGATTTAAAAAAAATTGATCAAGGTATTCATGAAAAACGATTGGCTTTGGATAAATAAAAAAAAAGTCATGAAACTTTTGAGGCTGTTGCGATCACATATGAAAAGCACACTACATAAAGCGGAGTATGCTGATCTTGATTCAAAATTCTATAAATGGTTCTTGAACCAATGATAGCGTAATGGGGCAATAACTGGTCCAATTTTAAAATCAAGAGCTAATCATGAATTCGCTATACTGCACCCTGGAAAAGATTTTAATGCCAGTTATGGATGGTTAGCAAATTTTAAGAAACGACACGGTATCCGATATCTAAAAATTTGTGGGGAATATCTTTTAAGCGATACGTCGGATGTAACAGCTTTCATTCACAATTCACGAGCAAAAATTGATGAAATGGGCATCTGCTACACGCAGATGAATCTGGACTATTTTATCGATTTTTACCGGATAAAACATTTGTAACAGCAAACGAAAAGACCACATCTGGCCGAAAAATTTCAAAGGAAAGAATCACATTTTTGTTGTGTGCAAACGCAGATGGTTCGCACAAGTTGATGCCGTTGGTGATTTGTAATTGCTTTAAGTGATTCGAAAACCCATTGGAATACGCCAATTCGAAGAATTCGTGGATGAATTCATCATTCATTTATGAAACAGTTTACAATTTATTTTTTTGCTTTCATTTTTGAACTTTTATTTATGACATAAAAATGTTTGCAGGTTCGCAAATTTTTTTTTTCGAGATTCTACTGTACCTAATTATAGTTTAAAAAAAACATTGTTGCATTTTCGGGCAAAAATGTCGACAAACGTTGAAAAACCAACTGTGAACAATTGACGGTGTATAATGGAATATGTGATTTGGGTATTATATGATGCACACTGCAGGCGCAATTTCTTAAGTCTAGAGGAGATTCAATGTATTCCTTATATATGATTTAATTCTTTTAAGTTTGAAAGTCGTTGAGATATGTCGTAAAGACTTTTTTATCTATACAAGAATTCATTCTTTCGTACCCTGTTTCAACTATTAGGTCTGTTTATTTTTAAATAAAAAAAAAATTACCGTGTTGATTACAAAATTTGTTTTAAAAAAATTTCCCTTTCATAAACTTTGCAATTTTATTGATGCAATTAAATTTCAATGCGGAAAAAGAACTGCATTTCAATAAATAAATTAGAGATTTTCTGTACTACTCTAGTAAATTACGAAAATTGGAAGGTGTACAACGCTGTCAAAAATTATTCAAACAAGATTTTTTTTATTTGTTAAAAAATTGGAAATACTCATAAAATATTATTATAGTTCGAAGCTAATAAAATTACCAATTAAATTCTTTTCAAGCTCTGCTTACAAATATTATTATTTTACATATATAACACAGCTCATCTAATTATATCGATGAGGTGGTGCAAACAGAGTTTCGTCAAAAAAGTTGTACATATTAATTAACATCATCTCAGGTGTTGCCATGAACTTGGCACTTATTAACACTCACATACACAGACTGTGCTAAAATATTGCTACAATTTTAATGTTTTTAAATTATTTGTTTTGTTTTTGTTTTAGTTGTTGTTATGCTGATTATATTTCATATCATCATTTTCATAATTTTTCATGTGTCGACTGGAAGCAAGCGCCAGAGGCAGCAGCGGGAAATTGTACTAGATATGGTAGATATGGAGCTTTGAGGTGTTATGGTGGCATGAATAATTTATTAACAGTAAAGTAAGTTTTTGAAAAAGAAATTATTTTAAAACTTTATAGTCAATAAGTGAGAGTGTAAAAAAATATAATAAACTTTATCTTTTAGTCAACTTTATTAATTTTGTTACATCTAAGCAATTTGTAGAAATACAACACAGTAAAAAAAATTTTATATTTAAAAAAAATTTCTGGTAAAAAATTATTTTTTACTAATAACGTTATTTTTTCAGGTATAAAAATATTTTTTTTGGTAAATAATATTTTTTTTAAGTAAATATTAAAATAATTTTTTATTTTTTCCAGTAAAAAATTATTTTTTTCCAGTAAAAAATTATTAAATTATTATTAAATTATTAAAAAAATCTTTTTTTTAGGTAAATAATATTTTTTTCCAGAAAATATTATTTTTATACCCTCCACACGTCAGTGGCAGAGGGTATATATAGGTTTGTCATTCCGTTTGTAACGCATCAAAAAACTAATTTCCGACCCCATAAAGTATATATATTCTTGATCCTTATCACAGCTCGAGTCGATATAGCGATGTCCGTCCGTCCGTCTGTCTGTTGGAATCACGCTCATTCACAAAAAAAGCCATCTAACTGGATAAGGCTACAATAATATCATTTGCCATAATTCCCAGCAGGTTGGTATTGAAAATTGGCTAAATCGGGCATCATCGTGATTAGATACGAGCAAAAATATGTAGATACCTCTAAAAAAAACATAAAACCCAGTGTGTTTGTTGTAACAGTTTAGTGGTTGAACATTATAATTGTAGAACAACATAAAAAAATGCCACAAAAAAATTATGCATATACATATATTAACAATACTAAGAATACAGTAACATAGCTCATGTTAGTAGTATTGCCACATATTTTTTTTATCGTTATCACGTTATAATAAAAAAATCGCCAATATGAAAGAAAAAATGAAAACTAAAAATGAAAAATGGAAAATGAAAAATGGAAAATGGAGAATGGAAAATGGAAAATGAAAAACAGAAAATGGAAAATGTAAAATGTAAAATGTAAAATATAAAATATAAAATATAAAATGTAAAATGTAAAATGTAAAATTTAAAATGTAATATGTAATATATAAAATGTAAAATTTAAAATTTAAAATTTAAAATTTAAAATGTAAAATGTAAAATTTAAAATGTGAAATGTAAAATGTAAACTGTAAAATATAAAATGTAAAATGTAAAATATAAAATTTAAAATGTAAAATGTAAAATGTGAAATGTAAAATGTAAAACGTAAAATGTAAAATGTAAAATGTTAAATGTAAAATGTAAAATGTAAAATGTAAAATGTAAAATGTAAAATGTAAAATGTAAAATGTAAAATGTAAAATGTAAAATGTAAAATGTAAAATGTAAAATGTAAAATGTAAAATGTAAAATGTAATATGTAAAATGTAAAATGCAAAATGTAAAATGTAAAATGTAAAATGTAAAATGTAGAATGTAAAATGTAAAATGTAAAATGTAATATGTAAAATGTAAAATGTAAAATGTAAAATATAAAATGTAAAATGTAAAATGTAAAATGTAAAATGTAAAATGTAAAATGTAAAATGTAAAATGTAAAATGCAAAATGTAAAATGTAAAATGTAAAATGTAAAATGTAAAATGTAAAATGTAAAATGTAAAATGTAAAATGTAAAATGTAAAATGTAAAATGTAAAATGTAAAATGTAAAATGAAAATTGAAAAATTAAAAATGACAAAGGGAAAATGAAAAATTGAAAATTAAAATTGAAAAATTAAAAAGCAAGCAGCTTATATAAATAAATACTGAAAAATGTAAAATGTAAAATGTAAAATGTAAAAGGTAAAATGTAAAATGTAAAATGTAAAATGTAAAACGTAAAATGTAAAATGTAAAATTTAAAATGTAAAATGTAAAATGAAAATTGAAAAATGAAAATGACAAATGGAAAATGGAAATTGAAAATTGAAAATTGAAAAATTAAAAGTGAAAAATGGAAAATGAAAAATGGAAAATGAAAAATGGAAAATGAAAATTGAAAAATGAAAAATGAAAAATGAAAAATGGAAAATGAAAATTGAAAATTGAAAAATTAAAATTGGAAAATGGAAAATGGAAAAGAAAATATGAAAAATGTATATTGTAAAATGGAAAACGAAAATTGAAAATTGAAAATTGAAAATTGAAAATGGAAAATGGAAATTAAAACATGGAAAATGGAAAATGGAAAATCAGAATTGAAAAATGGAAAATGGAAAATTGAAAAATGAAGAATGGAAAATGGAAAATGAAAATTGAGAAATGGAAAATGGAAAATGAAAAACGAAAAATGGAAAATGGAAAATGAAAATTGAAAAATAAAAAACGGAAAATGGAAAATGGAAATTGAAAAATAAAAAATGAAAAATGGAAAATGAAAATTGAAAATTGAAAATTGAAAAATGGAAAATGAAAAATGAAAATTGAAAAATTAAAAACGGAAATTGGAAAACGAAAAATGGAAAATGGAACATGAAAATTGAAAAATTAAAAATGGGAAATGGAAAATGGAAAACGCAAAAAGGAAAATGAAAATTGAAAAATGGAAAATGAAAAATTGAAAATGAAAATTGAAAAATTAAAAATTGAAAATGAAAAATGGAAAATGAAAATTGAAAAACGGAAAATGCAAAAATGGAAAATTGAAAATTAAAATTGAAAAATGGAAAATGAAAAACACAAAAATTAAAAATTAAATATTAAAAATTAAAAATTAAAAATTAAAAATTAAAAATTAAAAATTAAGAATTAAGAATTAAAAATTACAAATTACAAATTAAAAATTAAAAATTAAAAATTAAAAATTAAAAATTAAAAATTAAAAATTAAAAATTAAAAATTAAAAATTAAAAATTAAAAATTAAAAAATAAGAATTAAAAATTACAAATTAAAAATTAAAAATTAAAAATTAAAAATTAAAGATTCAGGTGGAGGATATCAAAAAATTCGGCACAGCCGAATTTAACACTCTTACTTGTTTTCCAGTAGTTTTTTCATTCAGTAAAAATTTTTTTTCAGTAATTGGCTATAGAATATAAGCATAAACCAAATCTGAGTGGAATTTTTTTTTAGTATTTTTTGGCTGCAGATTTAAAAAAGTTCATATCGGATGATATATTTGCCTAGGGACAAGGTCGAAAAATGGATCGATCCTGACCATATTTGGTAAACTCACTTATTTTTTGCAAAACCAAATTTGAGAAAAATCTGTACAATATTTTCGTTTTTGATAGGTTTATGTGAAGATCGGAAAGCAGCTTTATATGGGGGCTATGACTAAGAATAGTCCTATAGGGTTGATTTTTGAACTAATAATTAATCGATATAATTCACACACACACAAACCCAATTTGAACGAGATCTATATGATAATTTGGATAATTTAAGTCTATCTCATAGGGGTAATTTGTATGGGTACGAGGTCTGAACATGCACCGATTTCCCCAATTTCAATAAAACCTTATATACTAATTTTCATCAACATATATTCATATTTGCGATATGTAGTTTGATTACAAGGTTTACGGACACATAGACAGACAGACGGAGAGATAGACAGACGGACGGACATCGCTAAGTGTCGGACGGACATCGCTAAGTGTCTAAAAGACCCGTCTTCAAATATTTTTGGTAGTTACAAATTCAGCAAAAAATCATTACACCCTAATCACATAGTGGTATGGGGTATAAAAATGGATTTTACTTACCATTCGAATCCGCCCCGAAGAAAGCAAAGACATGAAATCGGTTGGCCACGGTTTTTTGCGATATGCATGGAATTATCAATATTGACTACTTGAAAACGGGATAACCAATAAATGGAGATTATTATTTATGATTATTGGGCCAATTAAGAAATCAAGAAATAGCGCCCCCCCCCCCCCCCCCTTAAGTAAAAAAAAGTATTTTCCATCAAGATATTGCTCCGCTGCACACTTGTACAGTTTCGATGGCAAAAATTGACGATTTAAGGTTCAAATTGTTGCCGCGCACATCTTACTTTTTCTGTTTCCAAATTCAAAGAAATTTCTCGACTGAAAAAGATTCAAGTTGAATGAGGATGTCGTCAGAACAGATGTCTATTTTGCGGACCGTTCGAAATTCTGGTTTGCGGAGGCCTTAAAAAAGATAGAGCATCACTGGAGGAAGTGTGAAATGGAGAATATGTCGAACAATTAAAAAGATTTTTCTATGTTTTGACTCCCCCTCGAAATTTCTTTAAATGAAGTAACGTTTCTGAATTTTACACAATATTTTCTTCGTAGATTGGCAACTCTGAAAAGAAAATATAGAGCATGGGAAATAATGATATATGTAGTTCCGAAAAGTACTATAAATAATAAATTTTTAGATCTCTTCAAATTTTCACTCACAACATCTATACCCCTGGACTAAATTGTTTTATTTTCAATACCAAACTTCTTAGAAAAACCCCAAACATTTAACCAAAAAACTCCCTCCGAATGTGGGCGTGATAGTAACATAAACAAACAGAACTTTTTTTTATAAATATTTTAGGTTTTGAAATAGTTTTAAAAAGTACTATTGCCTTAGCAATATTTTTTGGTCTCTTGACATTTTCCCTTATAACTTTTGAACCCCTCGAACGATTTCTCTCATTTTCAAAATCAAACTTCTTGAATAGTGAGTTCAAAAGCAGTTATATTTCTGAACTTTTTATTATATACAGTTTTTAGGATTTTAAATAGTTCAAAAGAAGTATTATTGTCGCAGAAATATGTTCATGTTCATGTTCATTAATAACTTCTGAACCCTTGGACTGATTTTGCTGGAAGAATTTACATTGTCACTTATAACTTTTGAACCTGTTGACTGATTTGGCTAATTTTCAATATCAAGCTGCTGGTAATAGCAACAAACATTATGAACAAACAAAAGCGTACATTCCATGTTGGACGTGATAGCGACTATAACAGACAGATGGATTCGCAAACTTTTTTCATAACAAATTTTTTATGAAAAATAAAGAGTAAAGTTTACTTCTTTTGCACTTCAAACTATGAGTCCTTCGAAAATCTTACTTATTTAAATAAACAATTATTTTTATTTTTATTTTAGCGATCCAAAAGTACGCAAAATGGAGGAAATCATCTTCTGTGGTTGGCCGGAAAATGTTTTTAATCCAATAATAGATTTAGAACCGTTTCCAAAAATCAAATCCTTAACCATAGAATATAGTGATATGACGGCGATTGTATTCGATTTTCCCGAAATGTTTTATTTGCAGGTACTGGAAATACCTCCTCCTCAAACTCAACCTTTAATTATACATATATTATTTCTCCTCAGGCTATTAACATTTCCTGGACAAATTTATCACATGTCGGACCGAGAACCTTCAAAAGAGTGCACACTTTAAGAGTTGTGGATTTACGCTGGAATCAACTAGTAGAATTGGATAGTCCTTTGGCCTTGCCTAGAGCATTTGAAAAACTTTATTTAGCTGGTAAGTTGGTTAATTCGATTTGAAAAAATATTTGGAAGCAAATTTCTTTTAAATTTTATAGTTGACTAGGTAATCCTTGGAATTGTACGAAAAACTTTAAATGGCTGCTGATAGCGGAAAAGGCTAATGTGGTAACGGATCGTGAGAATTTAATATGTACGGATCGTAAATATAAAGACAGACATTTGTTGACCGTTATGAATTATAAAGTTGTAAGTTTTAGTATTATTTATGCAAATTTATCAATTTCTAAGTATTTGTCTCTTTAAGACTTTAAGAACTGCCTGCCAATCTCATCCAGACTTAAGAAATTGCACCTGCAGCGTGCATCATATAATACCCAAATCACATATTCCATTATACACTGTCAATTGTTCACAGTTGGGTTTTCAACGTTTGCCAACATTTTTACCCGAAAATACAACAATGTTTTTTGCTAATGATAATCAGGTAATTTAGAGACAAAAAAAAATTAAATTATTTTTATTAAAGAATTAATGAAATTTCATTAGAATGAACATTTTCATTAAATTAATTTTTTTGTAGCATTCTAGAAAATTTTCTAATAATTGTAAGCATTATGAAACTTTTCATAATTCTTATGATAAAATTCCTTAATTTAATGAAACTTTCATTAACTAGATAAAAAAAAAACAAAAAAATAAAATTGATAAATTTAAAGAAAATGAAACAATAAAATTCAAAATTATTTGATATTAATGAAAGTTTATTAGAATGCAGATTTTCATTAATTAATGAATTTTTTGTAGCATTCTAAAATGTGTTTTACATTGTTTATGAATTTAAGTACATTTTATTATACTTTATAAAGTTGGTAATAATTGTAAAAATAATGAAACTTATCATTAATCTTTGATCAAATTCATTAAATTAATGAAAATTTCTTGAACTTTAATTTTGCATGAATTCTCTTTTTATACCCTATACCCCTATGAGGTTTGGGTATAATGACTTTGTGCTGCTGTTTGTAACTACCAAAAATATTTGACCAACACCCATCTTTTATTATACCGATCGACTCAGAATCACTTTCTGAGTCGATTTAGCGATGTCCGTCGTCTGTCCGTCAGTCCGTCTGTATGTCCATTTCATATCTGCAGCCAAAAAAATTAATAACAATGCTACTTAAATTTGGTTTATGCTTATTTTCTATATCCAATTAGTTGGACCGAAGATATAGGGTCTCTAAACCATGGTATAGGGTATCGTATTGTCGGTCTAGACCGACTATAATTTTCTCACTTGTTATACATATATGAATTAAATCAATAAATTCAAAGAAACAGAAAAACAATGAAATCCAAAATTCATTGACTTCATTTGGTGGATACTTAAAAAAAATTTGTTTAAAAGAAAAAGAAACATTTCAGTTCATTGAACGACTTTTCTATACGTTAATTAAGGAGGTCCATAACAAAACGCAATAATTACACTTTTTTAATTTGTAGTTTTTTGGGCTAAATCCAGTTCTACATATTGAAATCTATGTGCCCATTGTTATAAAGAACATACCAAAGGTCAATAATTTTACTGTAATTAATTACCAAAAATAATGATTTAGACCAAAATGAAACAGTGGAATTATTGCGTTTAGTTATGGACCTCCTCAATTATATTACGAATTTTTGTTCATAAATAAATTAAATTAATGAATTTTTAAAGCATTCTAAATAATATTTTATATTGCTTAAACTTTATAAAGTTTGTAATAATTGTAAAAATAATGAAACTTTTCATTAATGTTATGAAAAAATTCATCAATTTCATGAAATCCTCATTAATATTGGATATTGAAAAAAATTTAATTATGAAGAATTTTCCGTTCATATTATGAAATTAAAAGAAAGAGAAAAAACAATGAAATTCAAAATTAAGTAACTTAAAATTTCATTGGATGTGTATTAAATAAAAAATTTTAAGAAAGAGAAACATGGAATTAACGTTTTTCTTCATAAAATTAATGAAGTTTTATGCAAAAGAATTTATATTTTTGAATTAATGAATTTTTTTTTTTAGTTCTCTATGAGAATTTAAAAGTTTTTTAATTTGATAAATTTGAATTGATGTAAAAATTATTAAAAAATTGTCATTAATCTTATGACAAAATTCATTAATTTAATGAAAAATTTAATGCATGGATATTTTCATTAAAATAATGAATATTTTAATAGCATTCTGAGAAAAATTCTAAAGAATTTAGGTTTTGTTTAATTTATAAAGTCTGTAATAGTTATAAATATAACGAAAATGTTGATTATTCTTATGATAAAATTCATTAACTTAACAAAACCCATTGACTGAATATATAAAAAAAATCCAATTTTTTTTTAAACATAAATTAAAAAATTTTATATATTATATAAAAAAAATAAATTTTAATATTCATTAACGTAATGAAACTTACATTAAATTGTGTGAATATTTTAACTTAGTGCATTGAAAGAATTTTCTTTATTTTACTCATGTTAGGAATTTATTGTCAAAATTTATGAAGTTTAATTAGAATTAAGCCAATTACCATTTTCATTACAATAATTAATTTATTGCATAGCATTTAACGAAAAATTATAAAAAGTTTATAAATTTTAATAACTTTATATAACTTTATAAAATTTTGATTAGTTGTTAAATTAATTAAACTTTTTATTAAACTTATGAGAATTTATCATGAATTAATGGCTGAATAGTAAAAAAAAAATTGTGTAAGAATTTTCTTTATAAAAATCAAATGAACAAAATAAAAAAAAAATAAAAATTCATTAACCTAATGAACATTAAAAAAAGAACTTTCAGTGTAAAAGAGAAAAATATCACAAATAATAAATTTTCTTCATAAAAATCACGTTAATGAACTTGTGCATACAATTAATTAATTATACCCTCCACTCCAGTGTGCAGAGGGTATATATAAGTTTGTCATTCCGTTTGTAATAATTAGAAAAAAAATTTTGGACCCCATAAAATATATATATTTGTGATCCTTATAACAACCGGAGTTGATATAGCGATGCCCGTCCGTCTGTGGAAATCACGATGACAGCATCAATCGGGTAGCTAGGGTGCTCGTTGGCATAAAAAATAATTCAATAACATCCTGAAAAGTTTGCTATTTAAAATCGTCCAAATCGGTCGATTAGGGCCTGAGATTTAAATGAAGAACTAAAAAAAAGTCTTGAAAAAATATAATTTTCTATGTTGTTCTTGTCACGATCACGCCTTCAGTGGTGCAGCTACAGTGAGCATTTTTAATGAGAATGATTCACCAAATTCATGGGAAGATTTCTATTTCAAAAATCATTGAAATCGGTGGAACAGGTCCAGGGAAATCTCTGAAAAAGTAAAAAAAAAATGAAAAATATGATATTTCTATATTGTTCTTGTTTTATTCTAAATGTTGTGTTGTTGTCATAGCTGGACTTGTTGTTTTTGTGGTCGTTGGGGTAATAATATAATAAAAACTAACCATTGGTTCATTTTTTTTATTAACTCTGGTAGAAAAATTTAAAAGTTTCCATTGTTTTGGCATCACTAAAAAAATTTGTTAGGTCATTTCTGTCATTACCACGAGCCTGCCTGCGAAATTTCAGATCGAATGGGTCACGGGAAAGGAGTTAAAATCGATCCAAAATTTTTTCGACAAGCAGACACTACGAGTTAATATAAAGCGAGTAAAAAGTGACCAACATCTAAAGCAAATAATGCTAAAATACCTAGTTAATAAAAAAAAAACAATGTAAATTTAACAAAAAAAAATTTTATGTATAAATTTATTTAAAGAGAAAAACAAAAATAACGTTTGATGTTGTATTTTTTGTGTGTAATGTTTACATAAACATATTAAATAATACAAATAATATAAATATATTCTATATATGTATATCCATAACAACTGCATGTTAGAAATAAATCAGTATATTATTTTATTAACATAAAATTCTGCAATATTTTGTTGTGGGGAAAATACATTTCTTTTGCATTAACAGAGTGTCACTTCATTTTGCTCAGCGTGACTATGCCACATTAGATGGCGCCACAATTTTTGTTCTAATTAGCTTTGCAATAGTTATTTGTATTTTAACATGAATGTTAATATTTTCAAATAGATATCATGCAGCACAATGTTAAGAGTATAAACGGGCTGGTCTTTTATTTCATACGTTTTTTCATTATTCTTTAACAAATATGAACATAAGTTTGGCATGTTAACTTTTTGTTGTCTTTATAAAATAGAGTTACCGAGTTTATCAATGAGTTTTTTGCTTTCAAAACAGTTCTACATAGTTATATAGAATTATTATTCTGCTTAACCTACAAAATATCTGATTGCGATTACATCTAACTTTTAAAAATTGTTTATAATTACTTAAGCATTATTATTCACATAAATACAAAATTGCACTTTTTAAATTTTCCATTCAAAATTAAGAAAATATCAATTCTAAAAACTGGAATTAAAAATTTCCAATTATAAATTACAATTAATTGAATTTCAGAAAATCATATCAAAACGTCGGAAATAAAAATTTTAAATTTAGAAGACATCAATTGCATCTTTAATATATAAATTTTATTTGTTAAACACAAATTGAAATTCCAAAAAAAAAACACCATATACCTATGTTTACATTTAAAAAATTTTCACATTTAAAAAAATATTGACATTCAAGAGAAATTAATAGCGTTCAGTATCGCGATTCAAAAACTTCTTTTAACGATAGTCGAATCGGTAAAAAAAGAAAATAGCAAAATTATCAGTAAAATTTTTAAACGATATTCGCTATTGTTAAAGTCAGCTGTTGTTGTTATCTAAACGACAACCATTTTTGTGTTGTTTATTCGATAAATCGATAAAAACTTAAATTTTTAGGTTGAAATGTCGTCATACATAAATGAAAATCATAAAATAGTGAAAATATTTTGTTTTTGTTAAAAAACTTTTTTACATAAATAAAAAAATTAAATAGCATATTCAATCCATTATTTCATTTTCAAAGCAGAAATATTAGTAAAAAAATAAAGATATTAAACATAAACATAAAATCATCTTGTCAAACACGAAGTAATTTGTTTTTTTTTTCTATTCTTCTTTGTGTTTTTCGCTTATTTTGACAGACATGCCACTTGTTTACAATTTAAATAAATAGAAAAATAGAGATGTCGACTGTCGTTAAGATGTCTGTACTTAGTGAATCACTTAATCCTTAGTGCAAACAACAATAGCTGTCTATATATTTTGCGATTGTCGGATCGTTGAAATTTACAGAATCGGCCTACAGAAAACATTGATTTAAATTCAATGAATTTTAGAAAACCTCAAATGATATTTAAGAATTGCGAACACAAAAATTGTTACATAAATAAACGCAATTTGATGAGAATGTTATTTTTTATATATAAATTTTCACAATTTTTTTTGGATGAATATTTGAAGTTTTCCAGAAAATAAAGATAACAAATTATTTTATTTAAAATGTTTGGGACATTTGGTTTTTTGCGTTTGGTATCCCTTATTTGATTATTTATTATTATTATAAATTTAGTCTCTGTGTTTTCCAAATATGGCAATATTTTAATAAAAACGTTGAGAGAGCTTTTTTTTTGGTTATTATTTTGTTACTCCATCCGACCTATATGGCCGCAATGAAGAAATATTTGGCCAGTTAAAAGAAACTATACAGCCATCTTCAATTAGCACGATTTAATGCATATAGCCACCCTACACAACCATTACCTTTGCAATGGAGGTTAGGGCGAGGTATTTAATTAGCAAAAACTAAATTAAACGAGAAGTTATGTCATATAACCGGAAACGCATGCATATAGATATATAACCTAAATGCATGCCGATCAGCAACCACGATGACCAAAAAGCAAACAATGAAAAAATAGAAAAGACGAAAACCAACCCAAAGAATTTGCTGAAATAATTTGGTATTAAGTTTAACAAATTGTTTACTTTTCCATTTACATTTATTATCAAGACTCAAACCGAGGTGGAGGGTATCAAAGATTCGGCACAGCCGAATTTAACACTCTTACTTGTTTTGGTAAGAATTCCATCAATAAATTTTCATTAAAAAAATTAATTTTGTTTCAAGCATTCTGCGAATAAATTAAAGTATATACGGGTATTTCATAATGTTTGTTATAGTTGTAAAACACTGAAAACGTTTCATTAATCTTATGATTAAAGTTCATTAATGCATGTTCCATTCGATGAATATTATAAAAATAAATTTCAGAGCAACAAAAAAAGAAATATATTAGCTGATTGATTGAATTTTCTACATATTAATCGTAGTAATGATTTTTTTTTTATTAATATCAATGATTAGAATTTAGCCATGAACATTTTCATTAAATTAATAATATTTTCATAGCATGCTCAGAAAAATTTTTTAGAATATATATGATTTTTTTTAAATTTAATTAACCGTTATAAAGTTTGTATTCATTAAATTTATGAGAGAAATTCATTAATTTAATGAAACTTACATTGGGTGAATATTATATTAAATTTCTAATAAAAGGCAAAACTTATATAAGTGCTCTGATTCATTTATTGAATTTTATTTTATAAAATCACTGAAACTTCATTAGAATTCAGTCAATGAAACTATTCATTATAACAATGCATTTTTTCATAAAAAATTTTTTATAGTTAGTATTTAAAAATTAACGGAATTTCATTAACCTTTATAAAGTTTAAAATAGTAATAAAAAATTATGAAGCTTTTCATTAATTTTCTGAAAAAAAAAATGTAATTAATTTAATGAAAATTATGAAAAAATAGTTCAGTGAAAGAAGAGAAAAAATATATTAGTGCTGAGAGAATTAGGGTCATATTAATGAGTTTTTTCTTAAAAACATTTTGGAATTCAATTCACGAAATAGTTTATTAAATGAATGAATTTAACGAAAAAGTGTATTTGTATCAATAAATTTAAGGAAATTTTAAAAGTTTTGATAATAATATAACATATATATAAATTTATGAATACTGTTCATTAATTTAATGAATTTTCCTTCAGTTTCAAATATAATTAGTACGCTCAAAGAATCCTCTTCTTAATAAAAATTAATTTTATTCAATTAAAGTTTCATTAAAAATCAGTTAATGGAATTTTTGTTAATCTTATGGATTTTTACATAGCATTTAACGAAAAATTTAGTATGTAATTAATGTAGGAAAGTTTATTAAATTTTAATAAATTTAACAAAGTTTTTTTTTATAAATTTCTCATAAATATTTGGAAAATGTTTAGAATATTTATGAAAACACTTTATTAATTTAATGAAAATTTGGTAAAGTTTTTGTCTGTAAGTTTGAAAGAATTATCTTGATGATATTAAAACTTTATTCATAAAATAAAAAAAAATTTCACTAGAACTCAGTTAATAAACATTTCATTAATTTATTCTTTTTTTTTTCTACCATTTCATAAAATAATTCATTACGTTCATAAATTTAAGAATGTTTAATTAAATTTCATAAAACTTTTAAAAACTTTTAATAAAAATTATAAAAATATTCATTAATTTCATCAAAAAAAAAATGCATTAATCCAAAGAAAATTTCATAAAACAATTTCGAGATCTTCATAATGATATATATGAATACAGTTCATTAATTTATTGAAAGTTTTATGAATTTTTTTTTATGAAAATTAAGAATTGAAGTATACCGAGAGAATTATCCTCATGATATTTAATATTTTTATAAAATCAAAGAAGTTTCATTAAAATTCAGTTAATGAAGTTTTCATATATTATGAAATTTTTGAGAGCATTTTATGTAAATTACTTGAATTATTTAATATATGGAAATTTAATTAAATAATAATAATGAAAAAAAAAATTATTTTATGAAAGTTTCATTAAAGAAATCTATGTAGAAGAGATCGAGATCTTCAGAAATGATCTTCATTAATTTAATTAATGTTTATGAAGTTTTTTTTAGTGAGAATGAAGCATTTTAGTGTGCTGAAAGAAATATCCTCATACTATTAAATAAAAGTTTCATAAAGCAATGAAATTTCATTAAAATTTTGTTAATAAACTTTTCATTAATATTATGTTTTTTTTCATAGCATGTTACAAAATTTTGCCATTGCGTTAACGAATTTAAAAGTTGAACTAAATTTCAAAACTTAATAAAAACTATGAAAATGTTCATTAATTTTATGAAAAAAAAATCATTAATCCAATGAAAGTAAAATGAAAATATTTTTTTTTCATAAAAATGTTTTCAAAATACTAAATTTTTCTCTCCTCTCTTAGATAACAGACATTTCACCTTTGCGTAACAACATCCACTATCGCTATGTGGCCGATGTTCATTTGGACAATAATCTTGTAGAGAGCATCGATGTTCTAGAAGGTGGCTATTGGTTTGAACATTTTCGTCTTTTAAGTATGCAAGGCAATCTTTTGAAAAAGGTCAGTTCCAAAAAAAAAAATTTTAATTTTCCGAAACTTCTATTGTTTTATTTGCAAATGCTTACAGATCCCCGTTTATGCTTTGGATAATGCTTTAGAGGATAATCCCAATGCTAGTCGCCTATTGCTCAGCATGAATCCCTGGATTTGCACTTGTAAATTTGCCATGCGTTTTAGGGAAATTCTAAATAAATATAATTCCATACTTCAAGATTCTTGGAATATTTCATGTACCTATAAACAAGGAAATGAATTGAAGTCATCGAAGATCTTAGCCATAACCAGAGAAGATATTTGTAAGCAAAAAGATGAATCGAAAATACATGCTTTAGATTTGGTTAATGGCATATTGGCCACTTTAATAGTATTTATTTTGGGCAAATTGGCCTATGATTATTACTATTATAAGAATTACGGCAGAGTACCGTGGATTGTAATGAAATTGCCATGAATGGCGAAAAAAAGGAATTAGTATTTGTTTTAGAATAATTATTATTGTGATATTAGTTTAACTTTGCACCATAGGTTGAGGAATCTATTTTCAAAAATAATTTTTTAAGTAAAGTAAATTTTTCTATAGAATTCGGAGACTTAAAAAAATAATAATAAAATTCTCAATTGAAAATTTAAAAATTACAATTACTTGATCCTCATCACTGACTCACCAATCGATGATGTAATGCTGTATGATTAATGATTAACTTGGAGCTAGGAACTTTAAATTTAGAATGTAAGATCCCCTACGTAAATATCCACTAGGAAATTCAAATTTTAATGTTAAAAATTAGAAAAACGGCAACATTTGTAACTTAAAAACAAGGAAGAAAATTATAGTCGATCTAGACCCACTATACGATACCCTATACCATGCGTTTGGAGACTCTATCTCTTAGGCCCAACCAATGGGATATAAAAATAAGCATAAACCAAATTTGAGTGGCATTGTTATTAATTTTTTTCCTTTGAATATGAAAAAGTTCATATCGGATGCTATATTTATATGGGGACTAGGTCGAAAAATAGACCGATATTGACCATATTTGGTAAGGTCACTTTTTTTTTTTGCAAAAACATATACAAACCAAATTTGAGAAAAACCTGTGCAATATTTTTGTTTTTTGATAGATTTAAGTGAAGATCGGGAATTAGGTTCATATGGGGGCTATGAATAAGAATTGTCCTATAGGATTTATTTTAAGACTACTGATTAATGGATGCAATAAACACACACAAACCCAATTTGACCGCGATCTAAAGGATATTTGGATCTTAAGGCAATTGAAATCGATCTCATAGGTGTCATTATATGAGGACTAGGTCTGAACATGAACCGATTTTCACAAATTTCAATAGCGTTAAACCTATGACCGATAGAAGCTTACATACCAAATTTCATCAAATTAGGTTTACATTTGAGACCTCTAGTTTGATTACAAGGCTTACATGGACACACAGACGGACAGACGGATGGACGGACGGACATCGCTAAATCGACTCAGAAAATGATTCGGTATAATAAAAGGTGGGTCTAGGTCAAATATAAAAAACAAACAGCAGCACAAAGTCATTATACCCTGATCACATAGTCGTATAGGGTTAAAAAAATTAATCTATAAATACGATATTTGGTTGAGAAACAAAGGCCAAGAGTGAATTTTTCTGAAATTCGACTGGATACGGGTGTAAAAATGTGTTTTTTAAACCCGATAGAACTTGAAATGTAAAAATAACACAAAAAAATTAAATTATAATCCAAATATTTTTTTTTATTCAAACGATCAATACATGGCATTAACATTTGAAAATGATTTCGGGCATATGGCCACCGCGGCTATTCTTGACGTCCAATTTTGAGCCAATTTTTGTGTATTTCTAGCTGTATGTCACGAATAACATGAAAAATGTTGTTGGCCTCCAATGTGTCAATTGTTGCTGGTGTATCAGCATATACCAGTGCAATCACGTAGCCCCACAGGAAATAATCGAGAAGTGTCAAATCGCACGACCTTGGGGGCCAATTGTCAGATCCATTTCTTGAAATCAACTTATCGCCAATTTTGATTTCAATCAGTTGATGGTTACGGTCACCGTATGTCATCCATAAACAAAAATATCATTGAACATGGTGCGGGAACAATCTCCATTGACGGTAACGCGAGCTCCGGCCTCATTTTTGAACAAATAAGGTCCGATGATGCCACCAGCGTGTAAACTGCACCAAATGGTGCATTTTTCTGGTCTCACTCCATATAAAGCAATCTTGCTTATTAGAGCCCAATCGGCGAAAGAACGACGCATATGATGGTCTGGAACTTATACGGGTGTAAGCCAAGATCTTTGCGCAAAATTATCCACGAAGTGGATGATACATTTTGTATCATCTAAACAAATGAATTTGGTAATAATTCAGCCAAGAGTAATTATTTTTTATTCGACAGCCAAACGGCCAAAAAAGAGAAAATAAATAAATCTAGGATTATGAAATTTGGTATGCAGATTCCACCGAACACACAAACATTAGCAAAAGCCCTTTTTTGGAAATTCGAACGTTATTCGAATCGATCAAACGGGGAGAAGTGGTACCATTTCTATCTTCTTCATACAATAATCTAGAAATATGAATTTTAACATTAAGATTCCGACAGAGACACTAAAAGTAAATTTTTTTGAAAAAATCATGTAAAAATAAATCTTTCTTAAAAAGTACTTTTTCTTAAATAAGTCAATTTTCTAAAAAAAAAGTACCTTTTCTTTAAAAGGTAAATTTTCTTAAAAAAGTACATTTTCTTAAAAAATTACCTTTTATTAAAAAATTTAATATCTCTAAAAAGTACTTGCTCTTCAAATAGCACCTTTTCTTAAAAAAGTACAATTTCTTAAAAACATACATTTTCTTTAAAAATTTAGCTTTTCTTAAAAAAATAAATTTTCTTAAAATAAGTATTTTTCTTTAAAAAAGTACATTTCTTTATCTTAAATGTAAATTTTTTTAATTAAGTTGTTTCAAAGAAACAAAAGTACTGCTTTTTTAAGAGTAATTTTTTTTAAATTCCGTTTGTTAAAAAATGCCTTTTCTTAAAAAAGTAAAATTTTTTAAAAAAAGTACCTTTTCTTAAAAAAGTACATATTCTTATAAAAGTATCCTTTCATTAAAAAGTACCTTTTCTTAAAAAATATCCTTTTCATAAAACATTACCTTTTCTTTAAAAAAGTAACTTTTCTTTAAAACTTAGCTTTTTAAAAAGTACTTTTCTTTAAAAAAGTAACTTTTCTTTAAAAGTACATTTTCTTAAAAAGTACCCACTTCTTAAAAAATTACCTTTTTTAAAAATAGTACCTTTTCTTCAAAAATTACCTTTTCTTAAAAAGTACATTTTCTTAAAAAATTACCTATTCTTAAAAAGTATCTTTTCATAAAAAGTACATTTTCTTAAAGCAGTAGATTTTTTAAAAAATTACATTTTCTTAAAAAAGTATCCTTCTTTAAAAATAAATTTTCTTAGAAAGTACCTCTTATTGAAAAATTAAATTTTCTTAAAAAAATACCTTTTCCAAAAAAAGTACCCTTTGTTAAAAAACGTAGAAACGTAAATTTTCTTAAGTGTAATTTTTCTTCAAGTTATTTTTCTTAAAAAATGTACTCTTTCTTAAAAAAATACATTTTTTTAAGTAGATTTTCTTTAGCAAGTACCTTTTCTTAAGAAAGTATTTTTTTCATTAAAAATACAGTTTTTCTTAAAAAATAAATATTCTTTAAAATTTTTTTAGTTTTTTAAATAAAATATCTACAATAGTCGATTGTAAAGAATAAATCAATATTCAAAACTTTTAGAAATTTATAATTTTTGTTAATATATTAATAATTTTCTAAGATTATTTTTCTAAAGAAAAATATAACATATCGATTCCGATATCGATTTTTTTTTACAATTTAAAATTTTCAAAATTACCAATTTAAAAAGATTATTTAAAATATTAAAACATTTTCAGAATCTTTTTCTATAGAAATATTTTTTACATTCCCCAAAATTTTTAATTAAAAAAATTTGTTCTAAAAAAATTCCTAATACTCTCGTATCTTATAAGTTTCTAAATATAATTCTTTTGAAATCTTTAAACTACCTTTGACGAAATTTATAGATTTTATTTCTTAAAATTTTCTATTAAATTATTTTTTTTTTATAAAAATATTTTTTGAAAAATATTCTCAAAATTTATAAAATGTGTCGATTTTTTGCTCTTTTAGAAATTAAAAATTTTTCCCTAGAAAAATATTCCACGAAAATAAATTTTTTTAATTAAACTTTAAATTTTTCCATACAAAAAAAATATTCTCGAAATCTGTGGTTTTTGTAAATAAAAGAGTTTTAGAGTCCTCGCAATTTAAAAAATTAAAAATATTTATACAGGGTGTTCCAAATACTTTCCGAAAAAATTATATGCGCGATAGCTTGGATCAATATGAATATTTTTTGTTCTAGCACCACTGCTACCGTTTTCGAGCATAGCGTCTCAAAAAATAATGCACTTCTAAATACATTTAATTCATTTTAAAACAACTTACTTTTTTTAACATTTTTATCTGAGTTATGTGTCAAAAAAAATTGTGAAAAAAAAATTAAAAAAAAAAAAAAATAAAGAATAAAAATTTTTTTAACAATTAATTCAAAGAAAATTTATTTAAAAATTGAAAGTTATTTTTGAAATTTAAGAAATGCATTCACAAATGCATTTATCTTTGAGATTCAATAACTCGAAGACGGTAGGGGTTAGAACAGTGGTGCTAGAACAAAAAATATTCATATTGATGCAAGCTATTGCGCATTTAATTTTTTCGGAAAGTTTTCGGAACACCCTGTATATAATTAAAAACTCCTAAAATCGACAATTCTGATTTTTTTCAAATTTTTTTAAGTTCACTTAAAAGTTTCGAGAATTCTACGGAAAATATTTTTAACTGAAAAATGTTTCTGAAATCCAGTATATCGAACGATGATTCAATTTGGAGAATTTTTACAATTAGCCCGATTCTGAATATTCCCGCGGATTTTTCTCCCGAGAAAAAAATCCTCCTGTCCTAAACAGACATGAGAGAGAATTACGAATTTTCGAATTTCGTTTAGTTTTGGCTGTTAAATGCAAATAAATAAAAAGGGGGAAACACTACCAGTGTGTACGTAATGAGGGGAAAGGGAAAACTTCCCGCGGAATTCTTATTTAGAATTGGGCTGAATATATTTTCTGAAAAAAAAATCTGATAATTGAGAATTTTTCGAATATTTTTTATAGAAATAATCAATTAATTTTTGAGCTTATTTATTTAAAACAATTCCTAGATTTCGAAAATAATTTTCTATAGAAAAATTTACATTTTTGTTATAAAAATAATAAAAAGTAATAAATTAGAATTAAAATTGTCTAAAAATCGAGAATTCTAAGAAATAAATTTTAAAAAAGTTTAGGGATTTTCTACCATTTTTTAAAATCCAGAGATGCTGGGGTTTTTTTATTTATTAGAAATCGATGGTTCTGCAAAAAATCAAGGTTTTTAATAATCAAGGTTCAGAAAAATTATTAAATTTAAATATTTCCAAATTCAAGACAATTTTTTAAATACTAAAATTCAAGGATTTTTTATTATTCATTATTTTTTTTTTTTTTTTGATTCATAGAAAATTTTAATTTTTATTAAAAAAAAACAAACTGAAAAATTTTAAAAATTCTGAAAATATATATCTATTGAATTTTTTTTCTAAAAAAAACTTATTATGTGGTGGCAAGTATTAAAAAATTCGGCTTATCCGAATATTTAACAATTAATTCTTAAATATTATTGTTTTATTATTAAGTATTATTAATTTTTAAAGTTCATAAATATTTGTTTATTAAGTAAATTTGTGGCTTTGTACATTCAATATTTTATTTTTACAATTTCATTGTATAATAACTAAACTAAAAACTAAAATAATAATAAAAAAAACTAAAAAACAAAATATTGGAAAAATAGGAAACTTTTTAATAATAAAAAATAAAAAAATAAAGAAAAATGAAGATTTCAACTTTTTAAACTAAACAATTACTTTGTGCTTAAGCTATACAATACTCAAAAAACCAAGCTGGATTACAATTTCATTTAAATGTCTTAAGAAATTCCTGAGTATGTCTACAATGGAAGTCTGCTTTAGTCATAATGTGCTATGAACAATCTGCTACTACTTTTATCTTTGGATGGCGTTTTTTTTTCATGTTGAAAAGCTTTATGGCATTCTAATCTATATTATCAATATCTTTAATTTCATCATGTTTCTCTTCATGTTTTGGTTCTTCAGCTGCTTTGTTATCTTCTGTGTCATCAACATTGGTTTCATTTAATTTTCTATTAGTTTCTTCTTGAATTTTACGTTCGTACTCTCGAACATCTTCTAAAGACATGCCAAACCATTCATCAATCCAGGTAAAGGCTTGTCTATGACCCAATAATAAAACATCTCTAATGGAGCGTTGTATAAAGTCTTCGACTTTGGTTTGCAGGCCCCAGACTTCGAAGGCGGCATCCACCAATTTATAGGAACACATAATGGGTTTATCACAATCACGCCAACCTTCTATTAAAAGACCACGATCTAAACAGATTAATATTTATTTTTTTTTTTGTTAAATTTAAATTAATTTTAAGAAAATATTTCTGAATTTACTTGTTTTCTCTGATTTAAAGAATTTTGGGTCTTCTTCCTTTTTGTAATGTTTATTATTCGGCAATTCATCAAAGGCTATATCCACACTATCAACAATACGTTGTTTCAATTGTTCTTCGGTTAAGCTTAAGCACTAAATATAATGAAATATTAAAAATTAAATTCTTTTTATATAATTCCTTTAACAAACTTACATTTTCTGAACTACCATTGTTGTCTTCATATTTAGTTTTTATGGATACATTTAATTTAGGTACAAAGGAACACTGAAAGATATTTGATATTTTAAAAAATTATTCGTTTAAGGCTCTTGTAGATTTTTTTTAACTTACTGTGTATTCTTTCAGCCAATAATGAAGAGAAAGCAAGCAAATGTTGAAGGAAAAAAGAGAACAAGAATTAAAAGATTTATTAAACACTTTAAATCGTTTGATAAATAATTCAGATGTTAGTTTGAGACCTGATGTGAACTAATGATGATTAAACTGATTAAAACTGAACAACGTGATATTAAATAGGTTTTAATTATAAAAACTAATCTATAATATTAATAGGCAAGGCGATTTCTTGTGACCGATGTAAGTTTCACAGTTTTACCCCGATTTTGACAAAAAAATATCATTTGAAAGGTATTTCTTTTTAGCTGTTACCCAGATTTACAGATTTTCATCGTCTGGAATATTTTTTTGGAGTTATGATCATTTAAAGTTGCTACTAACACATACATAAAATTATACAATGCTATGTGTGTGTTTATTAAATTTGTTAATGTGTTTGTGTTAATGTGTTGAGTTTGTTTTCTTCATTTAAAATGAGTTGAATTGTGAAGCACACCTTTAGTGAAGCACACCATTATTAAATGAAAAATAAAATTTCCTAGAATTTGCACTCGAATTTCGAGTGCTGGAATCTGCTAGTATATATTAATACGTGAAGTTAAATCTTCCAACGGATTTTTCAGCAAAATGCGCGCACGGAGGAGTGTGAAATTTGGCAAAATTATAGATCGTATGGAGGAGAAATGCAGAATTTTTAAATTTATATATAATATGTGTTAAAAATATATAAAATTAAATAAAATAAAATAATAAATAATTTTATAAGAGCCTAAAGGTATGCTAATCAATTTTAGCTAATTCACAATTCATCGCGTGTGCATGTATTATTGATGGTTTCAAAATAGAGTACATTTTAATCGCCCTGTGTTAAATGTGAATGGCCTAAAATTGATAAGTATACATTTAGCCTCTTATAAAATTATTTGTTAACACTTACAATGATATTTGTTCTGTGTGTTCACCAAATATTTATAATGAAATTTAATTAATTTTATTTCTAAATTCACAATTTAATGAATTTTATTTAAATATTCATAAATTTTATGTTCATATACATATATAGATTAAAAAACATTGAAAGAAATAAATTTAATGAAAAAATAAAATTTCCTAGAATTTGCACTCGAATTTCGAATGCTGGGCTCTGCTAGTAAAAACTAATTTTAAAAAAATATTTATATGTATATAAATTTTTTTTTCTTTGTTTGTGTACTAAAATAACTTTGGTTGGTAACAAACTTTAAAAAAAAAATACTAATTTTCATATATAAAATTATTAAACGCGTTCTTTTTCCTATATGTATATACTAGCAGTATACCCGCTACGTTGTTAGCGTAATTATTATATTAATTATTTAAACCATAATAATATTTAAAAACAATAAGAAATATAGTGTGAGTGACAATACGATGGAAACTTTTAACAACATATATTTTTGACGACTTGGACGGTCAATACCAAATTGGATCATAAAATTAAAAACTCTTTTATTAATTTTAATTAAAAAATTGTATGTTTTAATTATTTAAAAACGAAAAATAATATTAACAAAAAAAGCTTAACTTTAGAAAAAAAAACAAAACAAAACTTCATTTTTATGCTGTTGACAAAACAAAAACAACACTGTGGAATAAAATGATGGCCATGAATGATAAAATGGGGGGGTGGAAAATTCTAATACCGAACGGTTGTATTAGGTTATTATAGTAAAACCCCAAAGCGTTTGGTCCTGTATGGGTACAGGCAAATTTTATGTATGGGTACAGGCAAATTTTATGTCCGTAGTACTTAATTTTTTCGCCAACAATATTCTAATTCCAGTTCATTTGTTCTTTAGTAAGATTAATGCTAGCCAGACGATTTTTCTCTGATATCAGTGGTTTCCTCACAGGTCGATAACAACCAAGATCAGCCTCAGCTGCTCGTCGGGAAACAGTTTTAAGTAGCATTTTTATACATTTTTAAAATCTCTTGCTATTAAATTATCCTGCCTTGGACCCATTTTTTGGGGCCTGCGCCTTAAAATGAAATTATGGATTTATTCATAAAATATTTTTCACAAATATTCATTTGCTTAGGATCAGCACTAAAATCATCTATTATTCTGGTTTTTAACTCTTCATAAAACTTTATTCTTGCTATTATTTCATAATAATTGAAAGAAAACGTCAAGAATCTATAAATATTCAAATGACGGGTAAGATTATTTACATTTTCTTTCACACCTACTTCTACTTTTATTGTTTTAATCAACTTTGGTAAAGAAGTTTAAAGTCTATTTTTTTTAATTTTTTTTTTTTTAATTTGTTATGTTTCAACAGAGAACACAACAAAGTGTGATTTCCAATTAATTGGACCTAATAGGCTTTTCACACTTACTGCGGTTTCAGGAAACGCCAAAGTTTTGCTCTCTTTCATGATATTCATGCTAAATCACACTATAAATCACACATAATTCCTTATAAAAAAAAGCAGACATTTTGCTCATTTGTTTGAAATCACAGTAAACACAAGAGAAAGAACAGGGTTGCTACCCAATAGTAGTTAAAAAAAGCATTAAAATGAAAAAATTTGCATTGCTTATGTCAGAAAAATAATGAAAAAAATGTGTTTGTTTATATTTCGTGATTGCTTTGTGCTGGTAAGTACTTATTTATTATTTATTTATTTATTTATTGTTATTAATGCAAAACATTTAATTTTAACTAATTACAGAAGGAAAAATGGAGCCAATAAGTGATATATTGTGAGTATCTTAATTTTATATTGACTTTTCATTATAAAAATTTCATTTTATTTAAATAGAAACCAAAGAACGAAGTACAAAAAACGAAGCCAGTGAACGGACACGGTAGAGCAAATTCTGCTTGAGCTGTGGGTAGACAAGATTCTGCAGCTCCGCGGTAACAGGAAATAATATAATATAAAAATACAATGATATAAACTTATATATTATTAAAATTAAATTCATTTTCTGATTTTTTATTATATTTGTTTATTTACGCGCTTGTGTTGTTTACAATCAAAACAAACTTGCTGCAGAAATGAGAAATGTCAAATGAAACCGCAGTAAATAACAAAAACATAATGTGAACACAATGATTTCGAAACCATCTCAAGAGAGCGAATTTCTGGGGTTCCGCTGAAATGCAGTAAGTGTGAAAAGCCTATAAGACCTATTCTCTCAACGCATGGTATAGGGTAGCGGTCTAGAACGACTATAATTTTCTTACTTGTTTTATTTAAGAAAATGTACTTTCAAATGAAAATTTACCAGTTGAAAAGTACCAGTTTTTCCTTTTTTTTTGCCGTTTTTACCCCCTAAAGGCTGGAATTAAAAAAAGATGTTTGTGTCTCTGGTGGAATCTATGTACATATCAAAGTTCTTATTCCTAAATTACTTTGTAAAGAAGATACAAAAAGCTAAGCTTTTATACTTACTGATCATTTTTACCCCCCTTAACATCCCATGTTTACCCCCCTCTTATCTGATGTTTCCATCTCTAGTGGAATCTACATACCATATTTCATATTCCTAGATCCGTTTGTTTAGAAGATATCAAATATACAATTTTCCCCCTTTTTAGCCCTTGGCATCAAAATTAGTAAAAAAAAAAAGTCATTCTTGACTGATAGATACGTAAGTGGTAGAGTGTATACCAAATTTCATATACACATTAGGGTGGCCCTTAATAAAAAAAAGTGTTCAAACTCTCGGTCTCACCCCCTAGAAATATGCGAATAGCAAAAAAACTGAGATATACAAAGTTTTGGGTCAATCAAAAAAAATTTAGAGGTGCCTCAACGCGGCTGAAAATTTCAAGTGTGTTTATATGGGAAAAATATGACTTTTTTCAGATTTAACGAAAATTTCGTTCTATAGTTTAATTTTTTCGACAAGTTGTTATATGAATCGATTTCAGTACTAAATTATCTCTTAAAAACGCTATATAACTTCAAAATCGAATAAAAACTCGCCAAGAAATAGCAAATGCCCCAGACCACTTTTGTGCCAAAAAAAAATAACAAGGTCGTGAAATTTGACGGAAATTTTTCAACTTTAAGAAATTAGTTAAAGTCATTATTTTTTTTTTTTGCTCTCTATACCTATGAGCACTCAGACATGAAGTATTGTTTTATTTCTACGTTTTTAACCCATTGCGCAATGAGATCAAAAATGGAAAATTTTTGTGATAAAATTTTGCAAACTCCTTTTTTAAGTTTTAAAAAATTTCCTTAAACAAAATTTCAAAAAATGGATCTCGCACTTTAAAGTTTTATTAAATATTATAAAAATATTTTATCGAGCTCAAGGTCGTATTTTGAAAAATTATTTCTTTATTTTTATTCCAATATTTCACTTTTCATCGAATAGCATCCTCAGGGATTTATCTAAAAACATATGCATACATATAAACAAACATTATTGTAACAAAAATTAAATCACAAAACAACAAAAATTCTCACAAAATTCTTTTAAATATTGTGTCTCCACCATCGTCAGTTATTGCACTGAGTAAAAATGTTTATTATACACTAAAACCTCGATCTGGGACCAAAAAAAGACGACGCAAATCGAAATTAATTTTCCTATACATAAATATTTTGTTAATTAGTACTAAAATAAAACATTTCCTTGCATTCCTACAGAATTAAATGGGAATTCCCCTTTATATAAAATTTAAGCAACGCAAATAAAACATTTAAGACGCAAATAAAAATTTTAACGACGCAACTCTGAAATCACGAAAATTCAAGAACGTCGCAAATCGAGGTTTTAGAATATTAATATTGCACTATGATCGTTTGTACTAGATGTTTTATTAAATAGAGATTAACTGTGTGAATTTTTAAGTAAATTCCTCTGTCTCAATTTTTTTTACAAGTAATTTTTTTTGCGGATTTCGAGAAAAATTAGTTTTTTGTAAAATATTCAGTAAATGTACTCTTTCAAAATACTTTGTATCAAAAATTTATCAGTTTTCTACTTTTAAATGTTATATTTTATCTTAGTAGCCTAGGGTTTCGAAAAAAAATTATATGACCCCATTATTCCTTTTGGACTTGGGGTCACATATGACCCCAAAATAATAAAATACAATTTATTCAAAAAATTTAAATATTTTGTAAGTGCTGTTGAATTTTTAGATGAGACGCTTAAAAAATAATAATCAAATGCGAAAAATTTTGAATAAGTCGAACAACGTTAACCCATTCCTTGCCGAGACCAAACTTTGAATTTTGGCATATAATAATAATTGGCATATAATATAATATATAATATAATAATAATAATTTGGCATATAATATAATTAATTGTTCTAGTAAACTAGATGAAACCCTTACTATGGGTTAGGAAACAAATTTTGCCGAGAGTTTGAACACTTTTTTTTTATTAAGGGCCACCCCTAATACACATATATGTAGGTTAAAATATTAAGACGAATTTTGAAAAAATTAATCCTGAGCTTACGCTTGTTTCTCGCATGGAATCTACATACCAAATTTCATATTTCTAGATTCATTTGTTACCATTTTTTTTTTGGTCGTTTTACCCTCTTAATGTATTTCTAAAAAATTCCTTCTTAGTGGATCTTTACAGGTGAACCTAAAATTCAAATTCTAAGTTTCTGGGTCGAAAGATTTGGGCTGAGCGATGATGAATCAGTCACGCAACTCTTTTATATAGATTTTTTCTGGAATTTTACCGTTAATATCAAATGGAAAAAATTTATAGTTTAATTTAAAAATTATATTGTAAGTTAAAATGTATTAATTTTTTAATGTAACTATTAATACTATATGTTTTTATTTATTTATTTACATGACATTAAACTTATATGAATATAAGAAAAATATATAATGATACTAGCAGTGGCTGCCGGGGCCATCAGCCTTATTAGCTCACAAGAATATAACGAGGAAAGAAGGGATTGATTGAGGGAATAGCCCTTGCAAGAATTAGTTCCTTTTACCCGACTCTACTGTTGTTTCTTTTTTAGAAAATATACTTTTGAAGAAAAATTTCAAAACTACGAATATGGTGATGATATTGCTATAAGTAACATGTTTGCTGACTTTTTTGCTACAACTTATTCCGATGCCCAATATGATAACTCCAGTTGTTATCCTTTTGATCTTGCTTCGAATCAAACAATTCGTTTACCATTTATTGAACTACTTGAAGTTGCACGTGTATTAAAGAGATTAAAACTTCATTTAACCATGGACCTGATGGTGTTCCCAATTGCCTCTTAAATTATTGTGCTGAAAGTTTATCTGTTCCTTTGACCATCATGTTTAACACATCCATCAAATATGGTTACTTTCCTAATTGCTGGAGAAATTCAAATATTATTCCGTTATTTAAATCCGGTTGTAAATCTGATGTAGAAACTATAGAGGAATTGCCAAACTTAGTTCAATTCCCAAACTTTTCGAGAAACTCATCACAGACAACCTGAGCCATAAGGTATCAACTTTAATATCACCGTTTCAGCATGGCTTTCGGAAGGGTTGCCCAACTTTAACTAATCTTTTACAGTTAACTATTTTAATCAACCGAGGATTTGTAAATAGTAAACAAACTGATGCTATATAGACCGACTTTAGCAAGGCGTTTGATAAAGTTAACCATAATCTTCTTTCAAAAAAATTAAATTTGTTGGGGTTTACTCCCAATAGTCTAAAATGGATCAAGTCTTACTTATGTGATAGACAGCAGAATGTTAAATATAAAAATAAAACATCGAAAAATATAAATGTTCTTTTGGGAGTTCCGCAAGGCAGCCATCTGGGTCAAATTCTTTTTTCCTTACTTATAAACGATCTCCCGAGCTCTATAAAATTTTGTAATATATTAACGTATGCCGATGATGTTAAAATTTTCCTCACTTACAATGAAATGAGTGATCACTTATATCTACAGATGGACCTTGATAACTTCTATACGTGGTGCAATATAAACTTAATGGAAGTGAATATGAAAAAATGTAAATACATGCGATTTTTAAGAAGAAACTACATAAAAGTAAACTACTCTTTGGGTGGACAACCGTTGGTAGCAGTTCAAACCTTTCTGGATCTGGGGATTTTGTTTGATGACGGTCAATAAAGCTAGAGGTGTACTGGCTTTTATTAAGCGATGACCCAAGGAATTTACTGATCCCTATATCACTAAACAGTTATATACATCCCTCGTAAGACATATACTTGAATATGGCTCAATTATCTGGGATCCTTTATACAACATCCATATAGATCATATTGAATCCATTCAAAAACAATTTCTTCTGTTCTGTTTGCGGTGTTTTTCCTGGAATCGGGTGACAAATTTGCCATCTTATGCCAGTATATTAGCGTTAATTAAATTGCCAACACTTAAGAGCCGTATATATATATATATATATATATATATTAAATCCTGTCATTCCTATGTGGAGCATAGGGCCACAACAAATAGCTTCCATCTCCGTCTGTCTGACGCTAGACCTTTCACTTCATTCCAACTCATTCGCGTAGATTCGATGTCTTTGATGAGCTGTCTTTTCCACGTATGTGCCGGACGTCCTCTCCTACGAGATCCTTGTGGGTTCCAGTCGATTGCTTTTCTGGTTATGTCGGAAGGAGGTTTCCTCAGCGTGTGGCCAATCCAGTTCCATTTGCGACGGGATATTTCTTTACCAATAGGCGTTTGGCTGCATAATATCCATAACCGATCGTTGGTAATTACCTCAGGCCACCTTATTCTGAGCAAACGGCGGAGACATCGGTTCACAAAAACTTGGCGATGGTTTACGAGCCTGGGAGACGCGTTCCACGTTTCGCAACCGTAGAGCAAAATGGACTTGACATTCGAGTTGAAGATTCTGATTTTTGTTCGGCGGGATAGCACTGTCGAGTTCCAGATATTTTTAAGAGCGCCGAATGCCTGACCAGCCTTTTTTACCCGGTTTAGGATGTCATCATCGCTGCCTCCATTAGTTGTTATTATGCTACCCAGGTAGCAGAAAGACTGTACATTTTCGATTGAGTTGTTGTTGATCTCAAACGGTGTATCGATGTTTGTATTTATACGCAGAGTTTTAGTTTTCTGTATGTTAATTTCGAGCCCAGCCCTGGAGGCAAGCGTGCTTAACGCATTCAGCTTTGCTTTCAGATCTTCGTATTTCTGTGCTGGAAGACAGATGTCTTCTGCATAGTCCAGATCATCCAGCTTTCCTTGCAACCCCCATTGTATGCCTTTTTGGTTGCTCATCGCCTTAAGCATAATGACATCGACGACTAGGTTGAACAAAGTGGGTGAAAGAACGCAGTCTTGTCGAACGCCGGTTTTGATATTGATCCGATTACTGAGCTGATTCACATGCAGCACGCTGCAAGTTGCATCTGTATACAGATTTTTTATTAACGTAACGATTCTTTCCGGCACGCCCTTGCAACGCAGTGCCTCCCATATGGTCTCATGTCGTAGCGTATCGGACGCTTTGGTGAAATCGATAAATGCTATATACAGAGGCGAGCGGAATTCGACGCTTTGCTCTACTATAATTCGTAGGCTATTGATGTGATTAACACATGATTTGTTCACTCTGAAGCCAGCTTGTTCTTCACGAAAGTGCGGCGATAATGCGTTGAGAAGTCGCTTGTTAATAATGTGTGCTATTACTTTATTGATAGTGCATAGAAGAGTGATTCCCCTCCAGTTGTTGCAACACGAGAGATCACCTTTCTTGGGGAGTTTCACTATCACTCCTTGTTTGATCTCATTGGAAAGTGTGCTGTTCTGCCAGAAAGACTGTATAACGGGAAGGATGAGGGTTGCGCTAGAGAGTGGGTCCGCTTTGAGAAGTTCAGCTGCAATGTTGTCAACACCCGCTGCTTTGTTGTTCTTAAGTGCTTCAATGCTTTCAGCAACCTCGGAGACAGACGGACATGCAGTCTGTATGTCATCGTTGGCGCTATGGCTTGCGCAGTCGCAGATAGAGGTAGTGGTTTCTGTGTCCGATGAAAGAAGTTTAGTGTAGAACTCCTCCCATACTCTCAGTTACATGTTAGCGGAAGTAACAAGTTCCCCTCTGTCATTTCGTACCGGTTTGCTGGATGTTCTGGCACGGTTGCTAAGAATCTTAGTAGCTTTGTAGAGGTCTTTGTTACGGTGGGTTTCTGCTGCCATTTGTGCCTCAGAGGCAATGCTGTCGATCCATCTTCTCTTATCGCTACGCGCACTGCGTCTTACTAATCTGTTGAGGCGGTTGTGTTCTGCTTGCCATGCGGCTTTGCTGCTACGAGTTCTTGCTGAGTTTTGCTCTGCTTTAGCTTTTTTTCTTTCCGAAATCATATCCCAAGTGTTGTCAGAAATCCATTCCTTTCGTTGGGTTTGGGTAGTACCAAGGTGGTCTGCGGCAGCTTGTAAAGATGGATTTTATGTCCTGCCAGGTGGCCCGGGAGTTTGCAGGAATGTTAGTGGTGACTGTGCGTAAAGCATTTACATAACTTGCAGCAGCATTTGGTGATCGGAGTCGGTTTAAGTTAAACCTTCTTGATGTTCGTTGCTCTGTGCTTATAGCAGCGACTTTGAAGCGCAACGATCCTACTAGTAAGTGGTGATCACTGGCGACATCCGCACCTCGCTTACTCCTTACATCTAGGAGAGAGCCACGCCACTTTCTGCTGATCATGATATGGTCAATTTGGTTTTCTGTACGTGAATCTGCGGACCTCCATGTTGCCTTATGGATTTGTTTGTGTAGGAACACCGTGCCACCAATTACTAAATTGTTCGCCACGCAGGTATCAATCAGTAATGAACCGTTTTCTGTCCTTCTTCCGATACCGTGGGTGCCCATTACATTTTCTACAGATCTGTTGCAGGAACTTACTTGCGCATTAAAGTCTCCTAGGACTACAATGTCTCCTTTAGGTATGTTGGCTAACACAGTGTTTAGGGCGTTGTAAAAATCTTCTTTGACGGAGAGATCGGCTACCTCTGTAGGCGCGTAACATTGAATGCAAGTGAGATTTCTGGCTTTGGTGCGAAATAAGAGCCGTATAACCATGCTGAATGTGTCGATTTTGCTAAATCTAATTAAAGGTGATGTATCGTCAGAATTCTTTCTACGCAATATCTATAATATAAATAGGCTAGGCGATTTCCTGTGACAGATGTTTTGTTCTACCGTTTTATCCCGATGTTGCCCAAACGTATATTATTTGAAAGGTATTTCTTTTTAGCCGATTTGCAGATTTACAGATTTTTAAATTTCTTCCTTTATTTTGAGTAAATTGCATTTGAAGTTGCTACTAACACATACATAAAATTATACAATGCTATGTCTGTGTTTATTAAATTTGTTAATGTGTTTGTAATAAAAATGAGTTTGTTTTTTTTATGTTGTGTGGATTGTGAATTGGCTATAATTGATTAGCATACCTTTAGGGTCTTTATTTAATGAAAAAATAAAATTTCCTAGATTTTGCACTCGAATTTCGAGGGCAAGAAACTGCTAGTTTCATTTAATGTTCCTTAGCGACCTACACGTTACTTTAATCCACTTTCAATTCCAGTTTTCCATACCAACTATGCCAACGCCGATCCTTAAGAAGATTATGTACTAATATTAATGATTTGTATCAATTTGTTGATTATTCTCTAACCGTTAATAATGTAAAACGTAACATTATTCTGTATCTAAACCGTTAAATTTACAAATTAGCCATTTCATATGGTAAAATTTTTTATATTATATTTTATGATTTTAATGTCTGTAAAGATTTATACCATAGGCTAAAATAAAATAAATAAATAAATAAAAATCACTAAATATATAAAGATTATTATTAAATTAAATCTTAAACTATCGAATTTCTTTTTACCAATCCACAAGTGCTTAGTGGCTTCGTGGAATTATTTTAATATACAATTGGAGAAAATTCTTAAATTTTAAGAAAATTCAGTTAATTTAAAAACATTATTTTCCCAAAAATATTTCTTAAGCTCTAAGACGATTTTTCAAATTCATAATTTTGAGAAAATTCCTTAATTAATCTTGAAAAAAAAACTAATAATAATTTCATAAGAGCATTTGGTAAGAACTATACAAAAGCTAAAAAGAAATATAAACGTCTAAATAAATAAACAAACTTTGTTGTGCAAACAGCTTAAATAGACCACAGAGACAAATAAACAATAAATTCTCATAGACCTAAACAATATTCACGATTTTTTTTCCTTAGTTTGTTGTAATACAAAAGCACATGATTAAATTCACACGTTATTGTCATGAAATGGATAAAGAGAAAATTGTTTAGAGATGAAAAAAAAAATATATACATAAACAAAAATGCAATATAAAAATATTGTAAATATATCAAACTTGCTATCTGGAGATAAACATAATATTATATGGATCTTACAGGAAATAAATAAATGCAGATAAAAACAAAATTTGTTTTATTAAGAGTTGAAAATTATTTGACGCTTTGCTTCGTTCCGGTAAAAGAATTTATCATAAATATATTTGGAACTAAGAACTGGTCTAACTATCTACATTTAAAATATGATTAATATTAATAATATAATATTAATAGGTAGGCGCTTTCTTGTGACCGATGATTTGTTAAACAGTTTTGTCCCGATTTTGACCAAACGTATCTTATTTGAAAGGTATTTCTTTTTAGCTGTCCACGAGATTTACAGATTTGTACCCTCGGAAGATTTTTTTGGAGTAATGTTCATTTAAAGTTGCTACTAATACATACTTAAAATTATACAATGCTATGTGAGTGTTTATTAAATTTGTTAATGTATTTGCGAAAAAATGAGTTTGATTTCTTCATTCACAATAATAAATTGTGTTCAATTGAAAAATAATTTTGGACATAAACCAATAACGCAATCGATATTTAAAAAGTTTTGAATTGTGAATTGTCTTATAAAATAATTTATTAAATGAAAAAATAAAATTTTCTAGAATTTGCACTCGCATTTCGAGGGCTGGAGTCGGCTAGTTGTAATAAAACGCTTTAAAAATGTAAAATACTTTTAGGAATTTATCAAAAAGTAAAAAAATATTTTTTTTAGTAACTGGTTTTAATGTTTTGTAAAGCCCTTAAAGTATGTTTAATGTTTATACTGATTAACATCAAATGTCACCTTCTGAAAAGATCTGTTAACATTTGATGTTAAGTGCTATATATGAATAAACATAATTTTGGGACTTAATAAAAAAAAATTAATTTCATAAGAAAAATATATTTTTAAATTTTTTATTGAACCCTCAAAGTATATTTTATTTTTATACTGCGTAACATCAAATGTTAACTTAACAGATATTAATAGAAGACGACAAATGTTACAGACCTTAACAAAAGCGACAAAAATTTTAGAGCAACCATAATATATTAACCATATAATTTACATTATTTTTCTGGAAAGCGACAAAAATTTTAGAATAACCATAATATATATTAGCCATATAATTTACATTATTATTCTGGATTTTTTCTAATTTTCGCTTTAGGTTCCGTTAAGTTAACATTTCGCTTTCTAAATGTATAATTCCCTGCGGATTTTATTAAAATTTAATAATCTTTCAAAATTTCATCATACTTTGAGAATTCAAACATTCATATGCATATTCTGTATATCTCTGTTGTCATTTACCATGAATGCGTGTAAAGTTAACATTTTACTTTAATTGCTTTATATATGTTGACTAGTTTTCTTAGGTAGATATTGTAAATATTTCAAACTATGTAGGTAGCCGATAAAGATACATTTTAGTTAACATTTCAAACACAAGATGCCAATTTACATTATGCCAATAATCCATTTTATCCTCCGATTATAACTTCAATATACCTTCAGGGAACAAATGGTGATTTTTAAATAAAATGTACTTGTCAGAAAAGTTCATTTTTAAAAAAGTAATTTTTTTATAAGTAAAAATGACTTTTCTCAAAAAGGTACTTTTTAAGAAAAGGCACTATTTAAGAAAAAGTACTTTTAAAAGAAAAGGTACATTTTTATGAAAAAGTACCTTTTAAAGAAAATGTATTTTTTTAAGAAAAGGTACTTTTTTAAGAAAAGGTACTTTTTCAAGAAAAGGTACTTTTTTAAAACAAGATACTATTTTAATAAAAAATATGATTTCTTAAGAAAATGTGTTTTTTAAGAATATTTCCTTTTTTAGAATTTCCCTTTTTAAGTATAGGTTCTTCTTCTTACCAAAAAGGTACTTTCGTACCAAAAAAGTACTTTTTAAGTTAAGGTACTTTTAAAGAAAATTTACTTTTTAAGGAAAGCTTATTTTAAGAAAAGGTTATTTTAAAAGAAGAAGTACTTTTTAAAGAATACTATTACAAGAAAAAGTACTTTTTTAAGAAAAGGACTTGTCCAAACTACGTTTGAACAATATAATTATTTATTTTTTTTTTATTATAAAATTTATATCGCTTACTTAAAATTCAAGTGTAACTTATCGATGACATTCATGAATTGTAATCTTTATTTATTAGTACTCGTTGGATTTGAGTAACTTTTTGAAGTTTAACCGATGCTCTTTAAACATTGTACAGACACTTGGATTTACACACTTGAACGGTGAGCACATACCTTAATTAATAAAACCCATTTTGAATTGTTACTAATTGGAGTTTGTTTTATTTCTTTAACCCTAACCCAAACTCCCTCACCTTCTAACCCGTAATCCCAATTTTTAATTCATAATTTCCCAAAGTATAAATTAAAAATTATTTAACCCTTTAAACTTAGCAAGGTGCGGCTAAATTAAATTAAAATTTATTGAGGCAGCTAGAAGCCACCCTAATCTAACCACCCGAGAACTCGACGGTGCTCAACCATTCTTATTTGGCAAAGCTGTCATCTTTAATTTACAGGACTTTTTAAAAAAAATTTAAAAAGTACTTTTTTAAAAAAATATAATTTTTAAAGAAAAGGTACTTTTTTAAGAAAATTTACTTTTTTGAGAAAATGTACTATTTTAAGAAAAGTGTGTTTTTACTTTATCAGGAAAAAGTAATTTTTTAATAAAATGTACTTTTTCAGAAAATTTACTTTTTGAGAAAAGGACCTTTTTTGAGAAAAGGTATTTTTTTTAAAGAAAAGGTATTTTTTATGAAAAGATAATTTTGAAGAAAATCTATTTGTTAATAAAAAATTTACCTTTTTAAGAAAACTAGCAGATTCCAGCCCTCGAAATTCGAGTGTTTTTTTAAAGTACCTTTGTAAAAAGTGCCTTTTCTTAAAAAACCGTTTCTTAAAAAGTACTTTTTTCCTAAAAGAAGTAGCTTTTTAATGAAGGTATATTTAATTAAAAAAGTAATTTTTTCTTTAAAAATACCTTTTTTAAAAAAGTATTTTTTCTTAAAAAAGTAAATTTTTTATAAAAAGTAAATTTTCTTGAAAAAGTAAATTTTTTATAACAAGTACTTTTTCTTAAAAAAGTACCTTTTCTTAAAGAAATACCCTTTCGTAAAAAGACTGACTAAAATTTTGATATTTGTTTTCTGGCCATTAATTCTGAAAATCATGAATTATATCTAACAGAATAATATCACATAATATGTGACCTTCTCCGAGAAAAGGGATCTAGTGTGTCAAAAAACGGGTTGTGTCAAAAACGGTGGATTCTGGTACATAAAAGGGTGTAGAAACTTTAAATGCATTTTTTTCCTCAAAACTTAATTTTCACACACTAGGTCCCTTTTCTCGGAGAAGGTCACATATAAGACAATTAATTTTAACTAGCAGATTCTAGCGAAATTCGACTGCAATTTCGAGGCAGCTTTATTTTTAAACTTAGCCAATTCACGAACCAACACTTTTATGGTTTATTATTATTTTGAATGAAGATAACAAATTCATTAACAAACACATTAATAAATTTAATAAAACACACAAAGCATATGTATAATTTTATGTATGTGTTAGTAGCAACTTTAAATGTAATTTACTCAAAATAAAGGAAAAAATTTAAAAATCTGTAAATCTGCAAAACGGCTAAAAAGAAATACCTTTCAAATAATATACGTTTGGTCAAAATTGGGATAAAACGGTAGAACAAAGCATCAGTCACAAGAAATCGCCTGGCCTCTTAATATTATAGATGTACTTTTTTAAGAAAAGGTACTTTTTTTATAAAATATTTTTTAAGGTACTATTTTAGGAAAATGTACTTTATAAAGAAAAAGTACTTTCAAGAAAAAGTACTTTTTTAAACATAAAGTACTTTTTAAGAAAGTTTACTTTTTTAAGAAAATATAATTTTTAAAGAAAATTTACTTTTTTAGGGAAAGGTACTTTTGTAATAAAATGTAATTTTTATAGAAAAGGTACTTCTTTAAGAAAAGATACTTTTGAAAGAAAATTAAATTTTTTAAGAAAAGGTACTTTTTTTTAAATTTACTTTTTTGAGAAAAGGTACTTGTTTAAGAATACGTGATTTTCTAAGAAATTGTACTTTTTAAAGAAAATGTACTTTTTTAAGAAAAATACTTTTTTAAGAAGTACTTTTCTTAAGAAAATATATTTTTTGAAGTAAAGGTACTTTTTTAGGACAGGTACTTTTTTAAGAAAATTCACTTTTTTGATAAAATGTACTTTCTTAAGAAATGGTTCCATTTTAAGAAAAGGTACTTTTTTGAGAAAAGCTACTTTATAAAGAAAAATACTTTTTAAAGAAAATATATTTTTTTGAGAAAAGGTATTTTTTAAAGAAATTGTACTTTTTAAGAAAAGGTACTTTATTAAGAATAGTTACTTTTTAAAGAAATTGTAGTTTTTTAAGTAAAAATGCGTTTTTAAGAAGTATTTTATAAGAAAATGTTTATTAAGAGAGGGAACTTTTTTTAAGAAAAGGTAAATTTTTAAGAAAAGGTGATGTTTTCAGAAGAGGTATTTTTTAAGAAAATGTACTCTTCAAAGAAAAGGTACTTTTTAAAGTAAAAAACTTTTTTAAGAAAATTTACTTTTTAAGAAAAGGTAATTTTTGAAGAAAAGGTACTTTTTATAAGTAAAAATTTTTTGAGAAAATTTACTTTTTTAAGAAGAGGTACTTTTTTAAGAAAAGGTACTTTTTGCGAAAAAATACTTTTTTAAGAAAAAGTACTTTTATCAGCAAAGTCACTTTTTTAAGACAAGGTACTTTTATAAGAATATGTAATTTTAAAGTCTCTGAGTCCACCAAAATAATAAAATTGATATTTCCAAATTATTATATGAACGAGATAGAAATAGTAGCACTTCCTTCCCTCTGTTCGAATTACGTTCGAATTACCAAAAAAAAACTCTTTTGTTTGATGTTTGTGTGATTTGTGGAATTTACATATCAAATTTCATATTTCTGGATTTATTTGTTTAGAAGATAAACATTTACTATAACATCTTTTTAGCGGATTTTGCCGCATAAGCGGTCGAATGTTTGTTTTTCCAGTAGAATGAATTTTCAAACCATATTTCACATTCCTTGACTTATTTCTGTAGAAGATACAACAGTTACAGTGCTTCCCCTTTTGGGTAATTTTTACCACTATATAACATTTGAATTTCTAAAAAAATCCCTTTTTAGTCGATATTTGCGCCGGTAGGTGAACCTATATAAAAATTTTCAAGTTCCAACACAACTGCAAATAAATATTAAGCATACAGCATTACAGAATCAGGCAGTGAGTCAGTGATGAGCTTAACTTTATACTAAGATGTTTATTTCTTTAAAACCCCTTAAAGTATGATCCACTTTTATAATATTTAATTTTTAATGTTAGCTTAACAGGCTTTAACAAAAATTAATAGAAGATACTGATAATGCATAATAAACATAATATTTTTCCTGTTATCTGAACAGACATTAATATGGTTATTCTATAACTTTTATCGCTTTCTGTTCAAATTTTATGTTACTTTGTAAAAAAAAAATTAAACATACTTTTGGGCCTAGTTTGTGAGATGTCAGTTAAACCTAGTTTAGTTAAACCGAGAAATAATTTTTTCAGACATGTGTAAATTCATAAAGGAATTGATGAATAAATTCTGGGTTTAACAAAACTAGGTTTAACTGATATCTTAAAAAGATATATTTTTCGTTTCTTGAACAAACCTAAAAGTATGTTACATTTTTAAAGCGCTTAAATCCTAATGTTAGCTTTACAGAACTTAACAAAAAGTGAAATAACTGTATAAAAGAACGTGGACAACTTTACGAACGAACCAAACAAATAACAATTTCTTTATTTATGCAATTACGATAATATAAAGTGTAAAGGAAAACTTATAAAAAAAAATGTCACTTTAAACACAACAAGTGTAAGGGATTACAACGAAAACAAATAATATCCGCCAAGTATGTATATACATATGTACTAATAAGGTTTCAGGCAAGAAAGGGAGCATGACCAAAAAACAACAACAATAAATTGTGTATATACACAAGGTCAATCTAATAACATATAAATGAACAGCAAGGATATTTCAACATGTATTAATTCCTTTTTTATGTTTTGTTCTTTAAAGTAGTTAGCAGTTGCTGCTTATATATACATATATTTTTTTTAAAGGCTTATACTTTTTCCTCTACCACGTCATACACTTTATTATAATGAAACTTTAATGGCTTGAGTCAATTTATGGTTGGGTATGGGTATGGGTTTAGTTTTGTAATTTCATGTTAATAGAGTTTTAACTTACCTGTTTTGGTGAAAGGAAAAAAATTCCAAGACTTTTCCGTGACGTAAAAGACACGTGGACATATGGCTTGTATCCAATATGGTAAACGGCTTAAAATAGAAAAGAAAATAATCAAAAATTAAAATCAAGTAAATCATTTAATGTACAATATGTGGTGTTAATAAAATTTGGAAAATTATTATAAATAAATTGTTGTTATTGTTTTTGATTCGTTGATAGATGAAAATGTGAAACAAATATTATTGATATGATTGAATTTAGAAAAAATTAAATTTAGTTATGTTTCTTATAATAAACAACAACGAAAATGCTTCTTTTTGATAGCAAAAATTTGTTTAAAAATCTATAATATTAATAGGCTAGGCGATTTCTTGCGACCGATGTTTTGTTCTACCGTTTTATCCCGATTTTGACCAAACGTATATTATTTGAAAGGTATTTCTGTTTAGCCGTTTTGCAGATTTACAGATTTTTTAATTTTTTCCTTTAGTTTGAGTAAATTGCATTTAAAGTAGCTACTAACACATACATAAAATTATACAATGCTATATATGTGTATATTATATTTGCTAATGTGTTTGTAATAAAAATGAGTTTGTTTTTTTGTGTTGATTTGTGAATTGGCTATAATTGATCAGCATACCTTTTGGGTCTTTATTTAATGCAAAAATAAAATTTCCTAGAATTTGCACTCGAATTTCGAGGGCTGAAATCTGCTAATATAATTTAAATGTAAATAAATTTTGTATCATTTGTTTACCTCTGTTAAGTAAACATTTATTCAGTACCTCCTGTCACTTTATGTTATGATCTGTCAAGTTAACATTATACTTTAAACATTTTACAAAGCAGCATACTTTAAGGGTTTGTTATATATACAGTTTGGTGCAAAAGTGAGGCAACTATATTTTTTTGCATGGTATTTATTAAACAAATTAAAAACTATTTACATAAATAAGAAAATCAATCCTTTAAAAAAAAAAAACAATAAAAAAAAATTAATTCGTAACTTAAGTATCTAACAAATTAACAATTGGCTAATTCGGAGCATTGACTCACTTTTGCGCCAAGGTTCTGTTGATATAAATTTAATTGTTTATCCAATATATCTTTACTTTTTTCAACTGAGCTATTCAATTTGGAATGAATTTGTACAGATTTGATACATAAATCACAGTTATTTGTTTTCATTCAGCCTGTACCCTCTCCCACAGCTCATTACTGCTCTTCGGGGCCTCTTCGTACTCTGCCAGCCGACGTTTTAAATAAGCCCACATATTTTCAATCGGGTTGAGAGCAGGGCTTCCTTGACGATTTTCGCTAAATGTTTGGGGTCGTTGTGTTGATGGAAATTGACATATTCAAGTCTATCTGAAATCTGGGCGATAGCTAAAGGCAAATTATGCTATAAGTGGGCCTACACCTTCTGGTGTCATACATCACCAAATCAAAAGAGAACCACCTCCGTGCTTTACAGTTTGAGTTAGATGTGCTGGGTTTGGTGTGGTCAATGGTTTGTCCCAATGCCAAACTTTTCCATCTGATTGGTATCGGTTTATTTTAGTCAGATGAGACCACACCCAGTACCAATCAGATGGAAAAAATATAACAAACCATAAAAGTATTCATTTTTAAGCTGCTGACAAAACAGTGGAAACCTTTACTATACAATAATTGAAAACTTTCCCTCTATTTTTGGTTACAGTTAGAATTTGTCCGTATCCAATTCCAGTTACTGCATGAATTGGCCTCAATCATTGGCCCGAAAAGCAACCCCATACCATAATATTGCTATCGCCAAACCTAACTGTTTTATTTTTATAATTTGGGTCTAGTCTTTTTCACTTTTGTCGTCATACAAACGTTCTTCCATCATGGCCTCTTAAATTAAACTTGAACGCATCTGTAAGGAGAACAGTATTCCAATTCCATCGTAACCTATTCATGTGTTCTTTAGCAAAATTTGTGCGAGCCTGACGATCTTTCTCTGATATCACAGGACGATAACAACCACGATCAACCTCAGTTGCTCGCCGGGAAACAGTTCGAGCACATATTTTTAGTTTCACATTGTTAATGACATCTTTAGGTAGCATTTTTGAAATTTTTTAAACTATCTTGTAATTAAATTATCCTGCCTTTGACTCATTTTACGGGGCCTGCCGCCTAAATGTTGAGTCGTCACCGACTTAAAAAACAGTTGAAAGAAAACGTCAGAAACTTTAAATATTTAAATAAGGTTAAGATTTTATACATTTTATTTCATGTCATTATCTATTTTTATTGTTTTAATCAACTCTGGTATAGAAGTTTCAAAGTTTCCATTATTTTGCCATCACTAAAAAAATATTTTTTTCGTTTATCTATCTTTCGATAGAGAACACACAAAAAAATGATTTCGCAATAAAAAAACCTAATTTTAAGACTTAATGCGAAATTATTAAAAGACAAAATTGGAAAATTCAGAATTTTGTAAGAGATTCCAATGAACTGTATATCAAAAACTGACTTTTTGTAAAATATTATTTTAAAAATTTCATAACAAAACCCATTTAAATAATTATAATTTCTAAAAAATATATTGTATTTATATAAAATGTGAGGTAATGTCTGTTTTCAAGAAATTCATACATATATGGAGCTGTGCTGGATGAAATTTTTTCTGGTTGGCCAGTAAACTGGAAAACCTTACAGCTAAAATTTTTACTTAAAAAAATTGGAAATTGTTTTATAAATATAAAAATGTGTTTTTATTTCAATAAAACTTCATTCAATATTTGCGCCTTCCTGATATTTGTATTTTACAAAAAAAAAAGTGTAAAATTCGATATTTGTTAGTTTTTCATTGTCACGACCAAATAATCAATAGTCGTATTGAAATTTTGTTTCGATTCAAAAAGCCATAAAGAATCAAGAAATTCTGCTGAATTTACTTACGAGTGTTTTAATTTTTAAACTTTTTCTTTCTGTTAAATAACATGATTTTGAAGAATACAAAAAGTGAAAAAAATCATGTTATTGACCTTAACATTATTATTGTTTAGAATTATATAGGGTTATTCTATAACTTTTAACACTTGATGTTAAGCAGCATAAAAATTAAATATACTTTTGGGACTTAATAACAAAAATGTAATTTCATAAGAAAAATATATTTTTAAATTTTTATTGTGTATGATTTATTTTTATACTATTTAACTACAAATGTTAACTTAACAGGCCTTAAGAGAAAGCCAAAAAATTACAGAATAACTATATAAACATACTTTTAGAGCTTAAAAAAAATCACAAATTTCAAAACATTTACCTAAGATAAATATATTTTTTAATAATCCCTTAAAGTATGTCTAATTCTTATACGTATTGATTAACAAATGTTAACTTAACAGACCTTAACAGAAACTGAGAAAAGTTAAAGAACATCCACATAAAATTTGAATTTTATTATTTCAGATTTTAATATTATACATTTCCAAATTCTCAGTTATTATTATTCTAATCTATAATATTAATAGGCTAGGCGATTTTCTTGTGACTGATGTTTTGTTCTACCGTTTTATCCCGATTTTGATCAAACGTATACTATTTGAAAGGTATTTCTTTTTAGCCGATTTGCAGATTTACAGATTTTAAAATTTTTTCCTTAATTTTGAGTAAATTGCATTTAAAGTTGCTACTAACACATAAATAAAATTATACAATGCTTGTGTGTGTTTATTAAATTTGTTAATGCGTTTGTTTTTTGTGTTGATTTGTGAATTGGTTATAATTGATTAGCATACTTTTAGGGTCTTTATTTAATGAAAAAATAAAATTTCCTAGAATTTACGCTCGAATTTCGAGGGCTGGAATCTGCTAGTTGAAATAATTAGAATAATTCTTTTTATCTTTACATTCGGACCGCATTTTTTATAACAATTTTCTAAAACCGTATTAATTTTTAAAGGAAATTTCTTTATCAGAATTTCATAATTTGTTTTTTTTTTATTATTTCTAAATATAATTTACAAAAATTTATAAAATTTTGCTTCAGCGCCGGTAGAGGCTAGTAAGGCAACTATGTACAAATTTCTTATATCAATACATTTTTCTATATCTTTAAATAGAAAACATGAGTTGTGTAAAATTGTTAAAAAAAAAAAAGAAACAAAAATAATAGAATAAAAGAGTAACAAGTTAAATAATTCAAGATTTACATATTTGAAAATTATATTTAAATAATTATTAAATATTTCCCTGTATAAATCTCTTGAATTAAAATTTTCTCCTCACAAAAACAACAACTCAATTCATAATATAAAACATGTCATTAATTACCTTGACAAATGTATCCGTTTTTCGGTAAATTGTCCTTTGCCATGTTCTGGATCTTCACAAGCTTCGTTTGTAACAATTTCAACACCCTCGCCGTCGCCAGACTGTTCCAAACTATGTCTAGCAATCATATATAATTGACCGATTTGATACTTTTGGATAAGACAACAATTGTAATTTAGAAATTTAAGAAAAAAATATACATATGTCAAGTGGACTTTAAAACTTTGAATATAAATAAGAACACAATGCTAACATGTGCATATACAAACCTCTTCACAAGATAAAGGCATGCAAATACGATATTCTTTAGTTAACACCATATTTGATTTATAAAATAATTTTTTGTTTCAATAAATTACGAAACGCTAAAATTTTTGGAGGAGATTCACAAAAAAAAAAGGAAAGAACTATGAGTAGCGCGCTTCTTACAAGTATTGCTCAAAATGAAAATATATACTGATATAAAAACCAATAAGAAATATTATGAAATTAAAATAAAATGTAAAAACGGCCTATACTAGCAGCTGATTAAAAAAAGTGATGCCAGATTCTAGAAAATTTATGTGATTGCTTTCTTAAACAATAACAGGATTTTTTATTTAAACAAGATGTCAAAATAAACAGAAAATATTTTGAAAATTATCGCTATTTTGAATAGTTTGCTATTTTGAATAGTTTGCTTATGTTAAATGAACATAAACATAAATTACCAAATAAGAACTTTGTTAATTTATAACTGTTTGAAATTGAACGGATTTGAAATGGAAAAAAGAAAATAAATAAGACCACAAAAATTAAATTTCAATAACAGTACAATTTAACTTGTGCTATAATAAATGTAGTTTTATTTAAAATATTTTCGAAATTCTATTTTTTTGCATTTTTAAATATTTTTTGTCAAAACTTAATTCTGTAAACAAAAAAAAAATTTATAAAAATTTGTATAGCATACAATTTAAAAAGTTTTTTTGTATGGATCAACAAAAACTAAATTGCTGAATTTTAAAAGATAAATGCAAACTATTCAAACTTTAGTTTTGCTTACTTCAATAAGTTTTTTCAAATTCAAATAGATTAAAAAAGAGTTAATATACCTAAGTTTTTCATATGTAACAAAAGAATTATTTAAATTAAAAAATACTCTTTTAAGGTCCTTTTCTATCGATTGTCGAATAGTAACAACATAATTTTTTTTTTCAAAGAAAAACTTATGTAACTTTTCAATTTCAAAGGAGCACGCAAAAAAAATAAAGCTTAAAAATTTAATATTAATAATTAATTTATATCAATCAAGAAATCCCTGCATGAATATATATATTTTTTTAAGATTAGTTATAAAAGAAAAACTTAGTTTAAACTTTTTTTAAAGGTGGTCAGAATTTAATAAGAAAAATATTGTTTACTTAACAAATATTCAAATTCGATCTATTTAGATTTAACTTTTGATAAAAATATACTTCGACAAAACTATACAAGTTTTTAGATAACATTTGTATGGTTGTATATTCTATAAATTTTTATTTTATTTTGTAATTTAGGCATTTCATTTTTTTTAAACGGAAATCGTAAACGAAATCTTTGCGAAAATTGATATTAGACTTTTTAAAATTTTTAAGTATTTGAAATATTTTCGGATTGTTGTACAGCGTAAAGCATTTTTCAGATAGAAATTAATTCTTCCTTTAAAAAGCCATCATTGTTTTTATAAAAACACAATATGTAAGAAATTATAATAAATATTGGCTAAAACAGGAAAGCAATTAACTTTAAATTTAAATGGTATTAGGATTTAAAAGTTAATTGCTTTATGGAACATAAGGTTTAAGACTTGATGTCAGATATGACAGACTTGAAAAATATACAATACCTGCGACAATTTTGTAGAGTAATGTGAATATTTTTAAAATATAAAATAATTGGTTAATTTCTTAGTTAAATATGTTATTAAATTTGCTTTAGAAATAGATACATCAAAAACAAATATAACTATAAATTTAAAACAATAATTTTATAGCTTTGTGTGAATAACAATTTTTTTTTTATTTTCAAATATTCTTCCCGGTTAATTGTACAATGACACTTGGTTTTAAATAATCTTCGAAGTGTCATCTCTAATGTTATCAATTTGCAGTGAATGAATCCAATAAGGAATACAAAACAAAAAGTAGAAATATTTTCTGTATTGCGTTTTATTTCACTTGATAATCACGTAGCAAAAAAATATCTAATTAGAAAAAAAAGTAAATTACAAAAAATATTTCTGAAACCTTAAAAACTTTAAAATTTGTATAAAATATAAAAGGTATTGTAAGGAAATTTCTATATTTTCGATAGTCTACAGTCAAGATATTAAAATAAATATAAAACAAATAGAAAAGTTTCACAATTCTTTTGTGATGATTTTTCTTGTGTGTATTCATATTTTGTAAAAGTGCGTGTGTATGTGTGTGTTTGTGTCAAAAAGAATAAAAAATATAAAATTGAATTGCCAAAAAAGGTCTAAAATTTCTATAAATTCCTTTACAGTTTCTTAATTTACAGATTGGTTTATTATTTATCAACCAGTGAGGAAAAACATTCCTAACACCTTTCACCATCAGCCTTTTATTGGCAATGCTAAGGATCCGTTTAAAAATGGGTCCCCATCAACATTTACAACGAAGTAAGGAGTGGAATTGTTGTTTTGGTCTACATGTTCATACTGCCACCATTATGATTGGCCTTTGGCATTTGGTAAGTTTTATTTATTTTATTAAGTAACGAATTATTATATTGGAAGGGGGGAAAAAGGGGGCTCTAAAACCTACTCTTTCCATTGCTTTTGTTTATATCAATATAGTACGTGGCCTTGCTCAGTGTCATTAGAGTTTTGTTATTAGCTTTTATTGTTTTTGTAGTTGCTGGGCGGCCAAGATTTTGTTTGTGAAGTGTTGTTTCTTGCATTTTAATTTTGCGTTTATTTTTTTTTTTAGGTCGTATTTTCGTTATCTATTTAAATATTTTTATTTAGTTTGTGTTATTGTTGTTAATTTTTTATTGCAATATTAAAATATTTTTTTTTTAATCGAGGTCTTATTGCTATGAGTCATTATGTTTTTAAACTAGTTTCTGCTTTGTTTATTCTTCAAAAATAGATTTTTATTGGTTCTTTCTTTTCTACCACTCATAATTTTTTGTTAATTTAACAAAAACATATTTCTATGGAAAAATTAAAATGAAAGTGGGTCGAATTTTTTTTCAGAAAAAATTAAAATTTTTTTGTCCGAAATTAATACGTTATTTTATCCGACTTTAAAAAATGTTTCTTATAGGAAAATTCCTAAATTCGTTTAAAGAGAGCTTTTGAATATGTTGAGACATATTTTGTACAGAAAACTGTTTTTAAAAACAATTGTTCTGTAGAAAAATTTTGCGCTTTGAACAAACAAAAACAATTTTTAAAAAGTTTATTTTATTAATATACTACCTTCTATAAAAATTACATTTTATTAAAAAAAAACTTAATATTTTTAAAAGTACCTTCTATAAAAAAAGTACATATTCTTAAAAAAGTAGCTTTTGTTAACAAAAGTACTTTTTGTTACAAAACGCCTTGTACCTATTAAAAAATTACCTTTTATTTAAAAAGTACCTCTTATTTAAAAAGTACCTTTTCTTAAAAAGTGCCTTTTCTTAAAAAGTGCCTTTTCTTAAAAAGTGCCTTTCTTAAAAAGTACCTTTTGTTGAAAAAGTAAATTTTCTTAAAAAAGTACCTTTTATGAAAATGTAATTTTTTTTAAAAAAGTAGCTTTTCTTAAATCCATGGTAAATCCGAAGTAGTCAAAATAAATTTTTTTAATAAAATCTGACACACTTTTTCTATTTTTTATAAACGTGTATTCGCCACATATGTTACAAAAATAGTTGGGATTGATTTTACAGGTGATTCTTGACGTAGCCATTGCACAATTTTGAAGTATATATCAAAGTAACACAATTTTCAATAAATAACACACGGGAACAAAATTGAACTTTTTTGTGTTGACTGATTAAATGTTCAATGTAAAATGATTTATATTTTTTGTCGTTATACTTTTCGCTTTCGTAAACACTTGTTGAATGAGAAAAATTGGTTGAATGAACCCATATAAATACTTAGTAGTTTTTTACTGAAGTACCAAAAAAAATTATATCCACAATTTTATTGACAGTCACTTATGAATGAACACATGTGTTCAGGGGAATTCCTTTAAAAAATCATCCGTTACCAACGGTAAACCACACATCAATAAAAACAAGTGGACTTTTCTTTTTTCTCTTTAATTGACTGTGAACTGACTAGGTGTCATAAAGGGACAATAAAATTTATAGGCGTTATGAGTTTGCTACCGCAACCATAAAAATGAAATAATCTTTTTTTATTACTTAATTTTTTTAATTCTTAGAATCATAAAAAACTAACTTATTACATACAAACACTTACACATTAGAAAATGTTATTTTTGTATGGAAATCGCGATTTATATCAATTCAGTAAATCGTGAACAAAATCAAAAGTTGTGCACCGATTGCAATGAAATAAAGCTCATTTTATTCGAAATATATTTATCTAACTGTTTGTAGACCAAAACTTATTGTCCTATTTTTATTTTTTAGGAATTTTTAAAGAACAAAAAAAATGTTTTTTTTAAAAAAATTTTAATTTTTTTTTCAAAACTTGAACAATATCTCTAAAACTACTTGGAAAATTTAAAAACAAAGTAAGCACGGCTTTAAGAGAATATTGTTTGCGAGTTTCGGATTTTTTTTTTAATTTAATATGGTGAACCGTTTTCAAGTTATTCCAATATATGTAGCGGAAGTGCCTTAATTTTGGACATAACGGTATATCTCGAAAAGTCGAGCTGATAGAAAAAAACCAAGTGCAGATTTGAAATCAGCGACCTCAAATTAGTAAAAATTTGCTATAAATTTCAAATCAACACAAAAAAAGTTCAATTTTGTTCCCTTGTGTAATTTTTATTAAAAAAGTACCTGTTGTTAAAAAATATATTTTTTTAAAAAGTACCTTTTCTTAAAAATTTACTTTCCTAAAAAATTCTCTTTCTTAAAAAAGTACAATCTTTTTAAAAATACCCTTTTTTAAAAATTACTTTTTCTTAAAAAATAAGTTTTGTTAAAAAAATTACAAAAACAACAAAATAATTAACCATCAATAAGGTCTACTATAAACATAAGTACATAAGAAATGCCTTCTCTAAAAAAACATTTTTATTAAAAAAGAATATTTTATTAAAAGAATACCTTTTATTTAAAAAAGTACCTTTTATTAGAAAGTACCTTTCATTAAAAATGTACCTTTTATTAAAAATTACCTTTTCTCAAAAAATTACATTTTATTAAAAAAGTACCTTTTATTAAAAAAGTATCTTTTATTAAAAAGGTACCTTTTATTTAAAAAAAATAATTTTTATTAAAAAAGTACCTGTTGTTAAAAAATATATTTTTTAAAAAGTACCTTTTCTTAAAAATTTACTTTCCAAAAAAATTCTCTTTCTTAAAAAAGTACAATCTTTTTAAAAATACCCTTTTTTAAAAATTACTTTTTCTTAAAAAATAAGTTTTGTTAAAAAAATGACCTGCAGCCAAACAAAAACAACAAAATAATTAACCATCAATAAGGTCTACTATAAACATACATAAAAAATGCCTTTTCTAAAAAAACATTTTTATTAAAAAAGAATATTTTATTAAAAGAATACCTTTTATTTAAAAAAGTACCTTTTATTAGAAAGTACCTTTCATTAAAAATGTACCTTTTATTAAAAATTACTTTTTCTCAAAAAATTACATTTTATTAAAAAAAGTACCTTTTATTAGAAAGTACCTTTCATTAAAAATGTACCTTTTATTAAAAATTACCTTTTCTCAAAAAATTACATTTTATTAAAAAAGTGCCTTTTATTAAAAAAGTACCTTTTATTAAAAAGTACCTTTTCTTAAAAAAGTACCTTTTCTTAAAAAAGTACCTTTTCTTAAAAAGTACATTTTCTTAAAAATTACCTTTTTTAAAAAAAGTACCTTTTCCTAAAAAAAACCTTTTTTAAAAAGTACATTTTCTTAAAAAAGTACCATTTCTTAAGAAAAAGCATCTTTTCTTAAAAAAGTACCTCTTTTTAAAAAAGAACCCTTTATTAAAAGAGTAGCTCTTAACTTAAGTCCAATTACATTTTTCCTACGATCCTTTTTATTTTTTGCTATAGAAAAATTTTCAGTTCTGAAAAACTTTCTGAAATTTTTTTTGTATAGAAAACTTTTGTTTTCGAACATTCTTTTTCCTAAAGAAAAGTGCTTCGATTCTCAGACTTTTATCTTTTAAATAAAAATTTCTGAGCCACATTTTCTATACAAAATTTCTTTGATTCTGAGACTTTTCTTTCGATCATGAATAATTTTTTTCTCAGAAAAAGTTTAAAAATCTGTAACACTATTTTCTATAAAATAATTCTCACATTTTAAAACTTTATAAAATTATCCCTTGAAAAAGTCAACATAAAATTGACGAAACGTCGGGTAAATGTAATAAATTGTTTTTATTTACATCTAAAACACTAGGCCATATTAGCTTGAATAAAATAAACTGGGATATCCCTGAGAATGTTGGGAATCTACAACGTCGGATGAATAATGAATAAATAGTCTTTTATATATTTTGAAAACAAATGACCATAAAAGCCTACTATAGACAATTCTAAAAATCTTAACAAAACTTTTTTTGAGGGAAACATACTCAGATTTCAAAAAATTTTTAATATAGAAAAATTCTTCGATTCTGAAACTTTTCTAAAAATTCTTTTCATAAAAAATCTGAAACAAATTTTGAATTGAATTTTTTTTTGATTTTCTACATAAAAATTCTCCAACTCTGAATTTCTTTTTTCTATAGAAAAGTTATAGAAAAATAGTGACATATTTTTCTCCATAGAAAAATAGTAAATATTTTTTTTTTAATTTTATCAGTTATTTTTCTACAGAAAAATTTTTTTAATCCGTTATTATTTTTCGCTATAGAAAAATTTTTGATTCTGAGACAATTTTTTTTTATACAAAACTTTTCAGTTTAGAAAAAATTTTAAGACTTCGACTTTTTCTTATAAAAAAAAAAATTCTGAGACTAATTTTCTATAGAAAAATTTTCGACCTTTTTCTATATAAAATTTCTCCAATTCTAAATTGTTTTTTTCTATCCAAAAGTTTTCAAAATCTGAAACATTTTATTTTTCTATTAAAAAAAATTCTTTAGTTTTTAAAAAACTTTTCTGTTGATAAATGCTCAGATTCCGAAACATTTTTCGTATGGAAAAATTTTCGATTCTGAGCCTTTTTTTTACAAAAAAATTCTGAAACAAATTTTCTATAGAAAAATTTGGAATGTTTTGTTTCTTTGTTTGTAAAAAAATTTTCATATTCTGAAACATTTCTTATTTTTATAAAAAAAATTCTTCGATTTTAAAATATTTTTTTTTATTTAAAGATTCAGATTCCGATGAAAAATTCAAATTTTCCATCTCTCAGCCTTTTTTTATAAAAAAAATTATGCAACACATTTTCTATGCAAAAATTCTCCAATTCTGTGTATTTTTTTTTTCTATAGAAAAATATTCATAATCTGAAACAGTAAAAATAATTTCGGATTCTCAAACATTTTTTTTTATTTAAAAATACTCAGGATTATATCGAAAATTCTGACACAAATTTCTTATAGATAAATTTTCCATTTCCGAGAATTTTCTAAAAAAAAAACTTGAAACATATTTTTTATATAACAATTCCCCAGTCTGATTCTGAAACATTTTTTTATAAAAAAAATTCTCCGATTTTAAACATTTCTTTCTATTTTAAAATATTTAGATTTGAAGACATTTTTTGCATAGAAAAATGTTCAGATTCTAAATAATGATTTTCTGAAGAAAAATTTTCTTATTCTGAAACTGTTTTTTTTTAGAAGAAAATATTTTATTTTATTTAAATATACTCAGGTTTTTATACATTTTTTGTATAGAAAAAATCTCCGATTCCGATGAAAAAAATTCTAAGACGAATTTTCTGTAGAACAATTTTCTGATTTTGAGACTTTTCTATAAAATAAAAATTTATGAATAAATTTTCTTAAAAAAAATATTCCTAATCTGTAATATTTTTTTAAACAAAAATTCCCTGATTCTAAACAATGTTTATGCTATAAAAAAAATACTCCGATTTAGACATTTTTCGTATAGAATTTATTTTTTCTATAGTAAAATTTTCAAAATCTGAATCATTTTATTTTTCTATAAAAAATTCTTAGATTTTTAAAAAAACTAATTAAGAGACATTTTTCGTATACAAAAATGTTTCGATTCTGAGCCTTTTTTTACAAAGAAAATTGTTAAACAAATTTTTTATAGAAACATTCTTAATGTTTTTCTATACAAAAACATTTCTTTTTTATAAAAACAATCAAAAATTCAAATTTTCCAATTATCAGGCTTTTTTTTACAAAAAAAAATTATGCAACAAATTTTCTATATAAAAATTCCCCAATTCTGAATAATTTTATTCTTTAGAAAAATATTCTGATTTTGAAACATTATTTTTTCTATAAAAAAAGTTCTTTGATTCAAAAACATTTTTTTTTTCGATTGTAAAATAGATTTCAAAATGTTTTTCTGAAGAAAAATTTTCTTATTCTGAAATTTTTTAATTTTAGAAGAAAACATTTTATTTTATTTAGATATACTCAGGTTTTGAGATATTTTTAGTATAGAAAAGTTCTCCGATTCCGATAAAAAATTCGAAGACTAATTTATCTATAGAAAAATTTTTCCATTCTAAGACTTTTCTATAAAAAATATTATGAAATAAATTTTCTATACAAAAATTCTATAATTCAGTATAATTGTTTTTCTTTACAAAAATATTCATAATTTGAAACATTAATTTTTTACAACAAATTACCCGATTCTAAACAATGTTTATTCTATTGAAAAATATTTAGATTTTAAGACATTTTTTGTATAGAAAAACTTTTAGGATCCGATGAAAGAAATTCTGAGACTAATATTCTTTAGAAAATTTAAAAAAAAATTTTTTTTTTTTGAAACAAATTTTCTATATAAATTTTCTGTAATTCTGAATAATTTTGTTCTATAGAAAAGTATTTAGATTATAAAACATTTTTTTTTTTTAATAAAAAAATCTAATTCTAAAATAGTTTTTTTATTGAAAAATTCTCAGATTTTAGGACATTTTTTGTATAAAAAATTCGCAGATTCTGAATTTTTGTATAGAAAAAATTCATGGATTAAACCTTGTTTCATTTTGATAATATCTCAAATTCTGCACAGTTTGTACAAAAACCAAAAACAAAATTATTATGCACAAAAAATCTGTTTATCATAACTTGTTCATCAAGTTTCAACAGCTTTGAAAATAAAATAATTTTTTTTTTAACTTCCTTCTTTTACTTATTAACATTTCAGTATTAAGTACAAAAGTTTTATATTTCGTGCAAAATAACGCCTCATTATTGTCTTCGTTGAATTACAAATGCAAAAGTAAACAATTTATATATTTTTTTTTGCCCCATTTGCATTTATTGCAAAAACGTAAGAAACATTGTCATGAATATCTTAAGTTGATTTAATTTTTTTGTGTACACTTACACAAACCTACCGCCTGCTAATGCATTAATGTTTTTTGTTTAAAACTATAACAAATAAATGGAAATTTCTTTTGAGATAAATTTTTTCAAGGTTTAATTAAACACGATTTTCATTTCAAAAAATATGTCATAATTAACATTTCTAAGTGAAATTTTGAGTAGTAAAACATCTTTAAGAAATTAATCATTTAAATTTATTTCGGAAGGAATTTTTCTCTTTTTTGAGACAAGTTTTTTCTAGTCAAATCGCATCCATGTTACTTGATAGCAAATACGATTTGTCATCATTTTAATATAAAATCAATATTTGTTTAATATTTTTTTTTTTTTTTTTATAAAATATTCATCATTCTGCCTGGAGTTTTAAACAAAACAACTTTATTCTGCTGTTAACTAAACAAAGGAAAATAACGCTGATAAAAAAATATTAACCATAAACGAAAGTTTGCTAAATGGCAGCTGGTTTTCTTTTCATTTAGGTTTTTTGACTTTTTCAAGATTAAGTTTAAAATGTATGATTGTCTTTTAATATATATAATTTTTTATATATATATATATATTTTATCAGATCTTACATTTATTTTGCGTTCTTAAATATTTACCTTTAAAATATAAAAAAAGTTAAAGTATTTGTGTTGCATTTGCAAAATTACTTATTGTTTTTAAAAATTAATTTTATTCTTCCATATTTTTTAGATGACCTGATCAGCTTTAGTTTTTAAGATGTTTCTTTAAAAATAAAACAACTCCTAAAGGCATGCTTTGTTTTTCTGGTTCATTATCATCTTACAAGTATGCTGTTTTAAATTATCCAATAATGTTGTTCTATAAAATCTGACAGTGGGTGAAAATACAACGGCAACAAAAAATTTATTTTTGACGACTTGAACGGGCCATGCCAAAAATATTGAATTTTAAAATTAAAAATTCTTTTATTAATTCAAAAATATGTTTGCTTTATTTATTTCAAAAGAAGAAATATTAACATAAAATAGCTTAATTTCAGAAAAACAATAACAAAACTTAAAAGTATTAATTTGACGCTGCTGGACAAAACAATGGAAAACTTTCCCTCTATTTTTGGTTTCAACATTTTGTTGAGCATCCATTATTTTTTAGGACTGTTTCACAATGCCGCGGCATGCAGTCAATTAACTGCCTCTATGAGATTTCTCTTATTTGTGTAATTTGACCTCTTTATGTAAGTTTTTCGGACATCTTTAAAACTCTCTTGCCATTAAATTATCCTGTCTTTGACTCGTTTTACAAGGCATGCCGTCACCATACCTCTTTCACGAAATTTCTTGAAAATTTTTGAAATTATGGATTTATTCAGAGAATATATCTCACAAATTCTCTTTTGCTTAAGACCAGCAGTAAAACCATCTATTATTTTGGATTTTAACTCTTCACAAAACTTCATTCGGGCCATTATTTTATAATCTATAATATTAATAGGCAAGGCGATTTCTTGTGACCGATTTTAAACCAATCAATCACCAACCGATTTTGACAAAAAAATACCCCATTTGAAAGGTATTTCTTTTTAGCTGTCCACCATATTTACAGATTTGCACCGTCTGGAACATTTTTTTTAAAAAGTAAAATGCATTTAAAGTTGGTACTAACACATACATAAAACACATATTTATGTTTTAAATAAAAAACTATACAATGTGTTTATTAAATTTGTGCTGAATTGTGAATTGGCCGAAATTGATTAGCATACCTTTAGGCTCTTATAAAATTATTTATTAAACTCTGTTATATATCTTCTGTGTGTTCAACATATCTAAAATATTAATAGGCTAGGCGATTTCTTGTGACCGATGTTTTGTTCTACCGTTTTATCCCGATTTAGACCAAACGTATATTATTTGAAAGGTATTTCTTTTTAGTCGTTTTGCAGAATTACAGATTTTAAATTTTTTTCATTTATTTTGAGTAAATTGCATTTAAAGTTACTACTAACACATACATAAAATTATACATATCGCACCCTGTACCTCTAAAGTGAGTCAACTCAAAATTTACGAATTTTCAGTAGAGGCAAAAAACGTTTTTTTTTTATATTTACTATAAAATTTAAAAACAGTCGTTTCATTGTAAAGAATTGAGAATAATAAGTATACAACAGTAGTTGTTTTTGTGATTTTTTCGGTGATCATCAAAAATAACAATTTTTTTTGGGTGCAGCTCAAAATACATCTTTTTAGTAGATTCTGAAGAACCTACTCTTATAACACAAAGAGAGTTACAACTGTACTTTTTTTTCGCGAAAGACTAGAAAATCGATGTAAGATTTTTACACTGGATAGATATGACCACTGTGTACCGTTTTCTTGCAAAAAGTGAAAATTGAAAAATTGTGAGTTGACTCACTTTAGAGGTACAGGTGCGATATGCTATGTGTGTTTTAATAAATTTGTTAGTGTGTCTGTTAAATAGTTTGTTATCTTCATTCACAATAATAATAAACCAAAAAAGTGTTGGGGTGTGAATTGGCTAAGTTGAAAAATAAAGCTGCCTAGAAATTGCACTCGAATTTCAAGCGCTGGAATCTGCTAGTATTTATAATTGAATGGAAATTAGATTTTCCTAGAATTTGCACTCGAATTTCGAGGGCTGGGCTCTGCTAGTAATTAATTATTAGATTAAAAAAAAACAGTTAAAAAAAGTCAGAAACTATAAGTATTTAAATAACTGTTTTTATTGTTTTAATCAACTCTGTGGTTTTCTAAAATAACCGCGTATGTCATAAAATCAAAATGTACAGGAGAGCCAAAAAACGTTATATTTGAAATTATGGGCTCGACATAAAGTTTTTAGGACTTTTTATTTAACAGTCCTGTAGATATGGGCAATAAATACTTTATAAAAATTTTGAGTCAAAAATCTTAAGAAGAATAGATCCTAGAGAAGGACGAAAAAAACAATATGTAAATTACACTTAAAGCGTGTACAAATGTCGTTTTCTTTAAAAAAGAAAACTACCAGTGCAACTACACATTTAGACATAAATTGTTGTTGCTTGAAAAATTGATTTTTTTTTTCGTCAACAGAAAGTTAACGGGACTTAGGGTGAGAATATAACAACGTATCAAGAATAATAGTGACAACAAATAACAGAAATAAACACAACAGTTTTTATAAGTGGTTATAACCTGAAAAATAAGCCAAAATTATTTTGCATTTTTTTTTTCATTAATAACAACGTATGTCGCTATAGGGCGTTTTCTGAGAAAATAATTTGTCAGCGATCAAACGTAGGTTGACATACGTCGTTAGTGCTGCAAATTAATTTAATAAACATTTAAGTTACGTCGTTATTTAAAGAAAAAACTCAGAAATGGTCAACATTTTTTTACAAAACTTTTAAACACATGAAAAGAGCGTTAAAAATTATTATATTTGGCATCGTTAATCGTTAACTCAAAACTGACAAAAATGGACATACGCGGTTATTCCAGAAAACCACAGAACTCTGGTATAGAAATTGAAAAGTTTTTCATTGTTTTTCCATCACTAAAAAAATACTTTTTTTCTTTTATTTATTAATTACTTTTTTACTTGTATTTTTGTAACAACTTTGTTACCTTTCGATAGAGAACACTTCAAAGAGTGATTTCGTAAAAATACATATTTCTAAGACTTAACGTGAAATTTTTAAAAAACAAAATTCGCAAATTCAGAATTTTCTAATATATTATCAGCCATTTTATATTTTCTATAAAATTGTAAGAACGTGTGACTACATTCAGTCTTTTGTCATAGGAAATGTACTTTTTCAAGAAAAGGTACCTTTTTAAGAAAATTTACTTTTTTCAGAAACAGTTTTTTTTTAAAGAAAATGTACTTTTTAAAGAAAAAGTATTTTTCTAAGAAAAGGTACTATTTTTAAAAATGTACTTTTTTTTGTAAAAATTCACCTTTTTAATAAAATGTAGTTTTTGAAGAAAATTTACTTTTTCAAGAAGAAAAGGCACTTTTTTAAGGAAGGGTACTTATTTAAGTAAAAGTATTTTTAAGGAAAAATAACTTTTTAAGGAAAGGGTACTACAAGGTAAATTTTTAAGGAAATGTTTCTTGTAAGAAAAATTAGGGTTTCAAGAAAAGGATATTTTTTTTGAGTTAAGGTACTTTTTCAATAAAAGTTAATTTTTTTTAAGAAAATGTACTTTTTTAAGAAAAGATACTTGTTTAAGAAAAGGTACTTTTTTAAGAAAAGGTATTTTTTTAAGAAAAGGTACTTTTTTAAGAAAAGGTACTTTTTTAGGAAAAGATTTTTTTAAGAAAAGGTACTTTTTTAGCAAAAGATATTTTTTTTAAGGAAATATACTATTGTAAGAAAGATACTTTTTAATAAATTTACTTTTTGAAGAAAATGTACTTTTTCAAGAAAAAGTACACTTTGCTATGATATATTAAAATCTGTTATTTTTTTTAAGAAAAGGTACTTAAAAAAATTACTTTTTTAAGAAAGGGTAGTTTTTTAAGAAGACATTTCTTAAAAAGGTACTTTTTTAGAAAGAGACAATTTATTGTAGGAAAGAGGGGTTTTTAAGAAATTTATATTTTCTAAGAAAAGGTACTTTTTTAATAAAAGGTATTTTTTTAAGAAAAGGTACTTTTTTAAGAAAGGGTATTTTTTAAGAAAATTTACTTTTTTGGAAAATTTTCTTTGTTAAGAAATGGTCCTTTTTAAGAAAAAATTACTTTAAAAAAAGTCAGTTTTTTAAGAAAATTTTCCTTTTTAAGAAAAGTTTTTTTTTAAAGAAAGTATATATTTTTTCAGAAAATGTCCTTTTTTAAAAAGGATACTTGTCAAGAAAAAGTAATTTTTAAAAAAAGTTTACTTTTTAAGAAAAGTTTACTTTTTAAGAAGAGATACTTTTTAAAAAAAGTTTAGTTATTTAAAAGAAGGTACTTTTTCATGCAAAAATACTTAAAAAGAATTTACTTTTTTAAGACGTTTTATTTTAAGAAAAGGTACTTTGTTAAAAAAAATACTTTTTAAGAAAGGGTACTTTCTTAAGAAACGGTTAAAAAGAGGTATTTTTTAGGAACATGTACTTTTTTAAGAAAAGTAATTTTTCCAGAAAAATTACATTTTAATATATTAAAAAAAGTACTTTTTAAGAAATAGTACTTCTTTAAAGAAAGCTACGAAAACGGAGTTTTTTTAAGAAATGCAACTCTTTTGAAACGTAATTTTTTAAGAAAACGTAATTTTTTAAGAAAGTATACTCTTCTAAGAAAATATACTTTTTAAAGAAAAAGTATTTTTCTAAGAAAAGGTACTATTTTAAGAAATGTATTTTTTTTGTAAAAATTCACATTTTTAATAAAATGTAGTTTTTGAAGAAAATTTACCTTTTCAAGAAGAAAGTCACTTTTTTAAGAAAGGGTACTTATTTAAGTAAAAGTATTTTTTTAGGAAAAATAACTTTTTAAGGAAAGGGTTCTAAAAGGAAAATTTTTAAGGAAATGTTTCTTGTAAGAAAAATTAGGGTTTCAAGAAAAGGATATTTTTTTGAGTAAGAGTACTTTAAAAAGTATTTTTTTTGAAGAAAAGGTACTTTTTCAAGAAAAGGCACTGTTTTAAGAAAATTTACTTTTTTAAGAAAAGGTTCATTTTGATAAAAATACACTAATTTAAGAAAAGTTACTTTTTTAAAAAGGTACTTTTTTAACAAAAGGTTCATTTTTCTATATATAAAGAGGTACTTTTTAAAGAAAATTTACTACATATTTTTTATGAAACGGTGCCTTTTCAAGAAAACTTTTCCAAGAAAAAATAGTTTTTTAAAAAGGTACTTTTTTAAGAATTTATGTTAAAAAGGGTATTTTTTTAAGAAAATTTACTTTTTTCAATGTGATTTTTAAGAAAATGTACCATTTTAAGAAAAGGTTCTTGTTAAAGAAAAGATAATTTTTAGGAAAAGGTATTTTTTTTTTGAAGAAGTCACTTGTATAGGAAAAGGTACTTTTTAAGAAAAGGTACTTTTTTAAGAAAAGATACTTTTTTAAGAAAAGGTACTTTTTTAAGAACAGGTAATTGTTGAAGAAAAGGTACTTTTTTAGGAAAAGGTACTTTTTTAAGAAAAGGTACTTTTTTAAGAAAAGGTACTTTTTTAAGAAAAGGTACTTTTTTAAGAAAAGGTACTTTTTTAAGAAAAGGTACTTTTTTAAGAAAAGGTACTTTTTTAAGGAAAAGATTTTTTTGAGAAAAGGTACTTTTTTAGCAAAAGATATTTTTTTTAAGGAAATATACTATTGTAAGAAAGATACTTTTTAAAAAATTTGCTTTTTGAAGAAAAGGTACATTTTCAAGAAAAAGTACATTTTGGTATGATATATTAAAATCTGTTATTTTTTTTAAGAAAAGGTACTTAAAAAAATACGTTTTAAGAAAGGGTAATTTTTTGAGAAAAGACATTTTTAAAAAATATATTTTTTTTAGGAAAATACAATTTGTTGTAGGAAAGATGCTTTCTTAAGAAATTTATATTTTGTAAGAAAAGGTACTTTTTTAATAAAAGGTATTTTTTTTTTTTAAGAAAAGGTACTTTTTTAATAAAGGGTCTTTTTTAAGAAATTTTACTTCTTAGAAATGGTCCTGTTTAAGTCAAAATTACTTAAAAAAAGTCAGTTTTTTAAGAAAATTTCCCTTTTTAAGAAAAGGTTTCTTTTTAAGAAAGTATATTTTTTTAAGAAAATGTTCTTTTTTTTAAAGGGTACTTTTTAATAAAAGGTACTTTTTAAAAAAAGTTTACTTTTTAAGAAAAGTTTACTTTTTAAGAAGAGATACTTTTTAAGAAAAAAGTTTAATTATTTAAAAGAAGCTACTTTTTCATGGAAAAATACTTAAAAAGAATTTATTATTTAAGACATTTTATTTTTAGAAAAGGTACTGTTTTAAGAAAAGTTACTTTGTTAAAAAAATTTTTTAAGAAAGGGTACTTTTTTAAGAAAAGGTATTTGTTAAAAAAACGTATTTTTTTTAAGAACAGGTAAATTTTTAAGAAAAGTATTTACTATTTTAAGAAAAGTACGTTTTAATATATTAAAAAAGTACTTTTTAAGAAATGGTACTTCTTTAAGGAAAGGTACTTTTTGAGGTAGTTTTTAAGAAATGTCACTCTTTTGAAACGTATTTTTTTAAGACAAGGTACTTTTTTCAGAAAACGAAATTTTGTAAGAAAATATACCCTTCTAAAAGGTACTTTTTTTTAGGAAAAGGCACTTTTTAAGCAAAAGGCATTTTTTAAATAACTACTACTTAAGTGAAATTACTTATTTTTTTGAAGAAAATATGCTTTTTTAAAAAAACTTTTTTATTTAGAAGTCACTCTTTAAAGAAAAGTTTTTTTTTTTGTTTTTTTTTTCTTAAGAAAAAGTACTGATTTAGAAAAGGTATTTTTTTGGGAAAAGGTATTTATTTTTAAACAATTTTACTTTTTAAGGACATGTTTCTTTTTGAAGAAATTGCATTTTTTTATTATTATTATTTTTTTTTTAAGAAAAGATTTTTGTCTAAAGGCACTTATAATTCAGCTCCAACTCTCAGCATATGTTTATAACCATAGTCTAGTCATATGACTGTTTTAAAAGTTAAAGACCTTTGACAAAAGTTAAATCAATAAAAGAGGCAGTTGTTGTCTTTGTATGTATAAATAAATATTTAGATTACCAAATTTATTTGGTCACTTTATTGTTATTATAACATTACGATTGTGTCACATTATATGAAAAAAAAAATATTTAAATTGATAGACGCGTGAATTTAACAAATACAGCCAATGCTAATGAGAAAAACATACAGAAACAAAAAGTATAGACCATAAGTCAATAATTATATCGAAATTAGGTATAAGCTAATTAAATTGAGATGATAATTTTTTTTAATATACTTTAACACTTCCTATCTTTTATTTGATTACAGTTTCTTAACATTTTGGCTTTAAGTTTATTGGCCATAATTATGCGTAATCCACATATGATGGAAGAATTGGAAAATAGCTATGACTATAATGTGGATCTTAATGCTCCAGCATTACCAACACCCTTGAGCAAAGTAGATCCACCCTATGCCTACAGTGATCATTCTATTGTCTATCGGAGACGACATCGTAAGTTATTGACATTTTTTTGCTTTTATGGCCAATAATTATCGATCTATTTTATATAATACTTTAGAAAACTATGATATGGGTGGCTTAGTATGTACTTGTATGCTGGCCATAACGATGATGATGATTTATGGTGCTATCAAGGGCAAACCATCACATCTATTACCCTTCTTTTGTTTGCAATTATTTGATTTTGCCATAACAACGTAAGTTTTTATGGGAAATATTATTTTATTTTATTGCAAAATTTCATTTTTCCTCTGTAGCTTAACGGCCGCCGGGTATTTGTGTTATTTACAAGCCATACATCGTTTAATTGATGAATCTCATCGTTTACCCTGGCGTGAGAAGCTATTGGAATTGTCGCCCGAAGAATTGGTTATTGTGGTTTTGGTTGTATTCGTTTGTATAGTATTCCTAAAGGCCTATGCCATTGGTATTGTCTGGCGTTGTTATAAATATTTAACTTTACGACAACAAAGTATGCGTACTTTATTGCCTTTAGGCATAACTGATCTAACAAATGGTAATTTGGGTGTCGAGGAAAGAGCTTATTCGACTTTGTTGCCAAATTATGATGAAGCTGTGGCTCAGTATATGAAGCAAGCACCACCACCATCTTATCAGGTGGCCATGTCGAATTATCAGACAGAAGATGAACGCAATAATGTACCCGATAATAATGCCCAACAGCAGCAGCAGCAGCCGCAGCAACAGGAGGCGGAGGAGGAAGATAATAATAATGATTCTTCGAATAACAACAATACAGTACATGTCAATAATAACACACCACCCATGAGACGCAATGAAAATACGGCTGCTCCGGTAACAAGCACCACTAACATAGATGATTTAGGCGCTGCTGGTGGTGAGGAGGAGGATGTACCACCTTCTTATAAAGATGTTGTAATAGAGCCGGTTTCTGTCAGTGATCATGGCCAGGTGGCTCCAAATGTTAGCACCACCTCTACAATGCCTTCTCCTAATATTGCTCAAAACACTTCTAATGAAAGTCATGCCTAAATATGCAGCTCCTAGCATGAGTTTTGAAAGTTACATATTTTTCTTTTTTTTTTGGGGGGGTTGTAGTTAAAAATGTAAGGAGTTTTTTTTGAAAGATTTTTGGTTGGTCTTGAAGTTTTCTTCAAAAAAATGTAGAGATTAATGTTGTATAAAAAAAAGTGTTTAAAATTTTGCGTGAAAAACTTTAGAAAATGTTTATCTAAACAAATAATTAAAAAAATAATTGAATAGAATTGATAAATAAAAAAAATTAAATAATTGAAAATTTTCTATTTAATTTCGATTAAGTTTTTGAAAATTTTCCATACATAATTTTTAATAAAACAAATATTTAAAAAATCATTAAAATTGAAAAGAATTGAAATTTCGAAATAATTCAAAAAATCAAAAAGAATTTTTAATATAATCTGGTAAATTTTCTATTAAATATTAAATTTCTTTTATTTTACAAATTTTTCTGCCATTAAGTTTTTGAAATTTTTAGAAAATTTTCTACACACTCCAATTTTAACAAAATAAATTTTTAAAAAAATAATAAAAATTGAAAAGAATTTAAATTTTGAAATTATTTAAAGAATTGAAAATAATTTTTATTAAAATATGGAACATTTTCTATTAAAATGGGCTTAGAATCTTAAATTTCTTTAATTTCATAAACTTAACTTTCATTAAGTTTTGGAACTTTTTTCTTAAGCACAATTATTATCAAAACAAATAATTAAAAAATAACAAAAATTGAAAGGATTAAAATTTTGAAATAATTTAAAGAATTGCAAATAATTTTTATTAAAATCTGTACAATTTTCTATTAAACTTAAAATTTTTCTTCCCTTAAGTTTTTGAAATTTTTAGAAAATTTTCCACACACATTAAAAAAAAAACAAATATTTAAGAAATAATTAAAATTGATATGAATTGAAATTTTGAAATAATTTAAAGAATTAAAAATAATTTTTATTACAATCTGAAATTTTTCATATACATATATTAAAATTTATTTTTAAACATTATTTTTAAATATTTCTTACACACAATTTTTAACAAAACAAATATTTTAAAAATAATTAAAAATTTAAATTTTAAAATAATTTAACGAATTAAAACTAGTTTTTATTAAATTTTGAAAATTTTATTATAAAATCTTAAATCTCTTATATCATAAATTTTGCTTTCATTAAAATAAATTTTTCTTTCAGTAACAAAACAAATATTAAAAAAAATAATTAAAATTGAAAAGAATTGAAATTTCGAAATATTTAATTAAAATGAATTTTTACCAGAATCTCGAAAATTTTCTATTAAACTGAGCGAAATTTATCTTTTGTATTAAAAAGTATCCTAAGTATTTAGAGATCGTTTCTTTATAGCAAACTATTTTAATTTGATTATTCCTCTGTATTGAAAAACTTTTCTGAACAATCGAGTTTTTCTGAATTGGCTTCAATATCATGAGAGTGTTCTGTAGGAAAATGTTCTCCCAATGTATTAGAAACTTTTATAACTTTTTTTTCAAAAAATGGGTTAAACTTTTGTAAAAATGTACTAAAAACTTTACTTTTTTGAAGTATCTGATTTTTGTTAAATTTTAAAAATGTACTAAAATTTTCTGTTGTACTAAAATGTTCTGTTTGGAAATATAAACAAAAAATTTAAATTTAATGGGAATGTTCTATAGAAGAATTGGGTAAAAAAACGAAAATCTTTCTGTAAAATACAGATACGTTTGTTTTTGAAAGTGTACTAAAAATGTACTAAAGTGTATTAATGTACGAACTATTCGATAAGAAAATTACTAAAAATAATGAAAAAAATAATTATACTTTTTTTAAGGTGTTAAACTTTTTTTGTACTAAAGTACTAAAAACTTTAATTTTGTTTGTGTCTCAAAAATTGTATATTTTACTATGTTAACGGAAATGTTCTTTACCAATCTGAAAATAACAAAAAGATTTATATTAATTTATGTACTAAAAGTGTACTTAAAAAGTTACTTTGTTTTTGGAAAGAGTTCTAAAATACAAAAACAATTTTTAAAAGCTTTTTCGAAAGTATTCAAAAATATAATTTTTCTAAAGTAAAAAACTATTAAAGGAACTTTTAAATATTTTTTTAAATTTGTGTACTAAAAGTGTACCAAAAAGTTACTTTGCATTTGAAATGAATCCTAAAATACAAAACTATTTTTCCAAAAAAATTTTAAAAGTGTTTTAAAATATTTTTCTAAATAAATACTGAAAGACATTTTTTCCAACGAAATATTACGGAAAAGTTCTATTCAAAAATTTCTCAAAATTACAAAAACCTCAACTAAACTTTTTGTCTAAAATAGTTTCCTTTTTTAAGCTGAAAATTAATAAGTACTAATGTAATAAAAACCAGTAAAGGAACTTTGGAAAAAGTTAAAAGTATGCTAAAATATATATCTTTAAAAAACCAGTAAAGGAATTTCTAAATAATTTTTTTTAGTTGTGTACTAAACGTGTACTAAAAATTTTATTTGTTTTTGGAAAGATTTCTAAAATACAAAATAATTTCAAACATTTTTTTAAAGGTGTTCGAAAACATTTTTTTTTAAATAAATGCTTAAAGATAAAATTGCAAATGAAATATTTCGGAAATGTTCCATTCAAAAATTTCTCAAAATATTTAAAATTTTTTTCTATAATGGTTTTCTTTTTTGAAGTTTGAAATAAAAAAAGTACTAAAGTTAAAAGTACTGTTTTTAAAGTAGTACTATTTTTAAAAAAGGAACTAAAAATGGTTCTATTTCAGAAAAAGTACACAAATAATAGCATCTCTGAAAATTTACAAAGATGTACAAAAATAGTACCATTTCTAAGAAAATTTGCAAAAAAAAGTACCATATCTGAAAACGTACAAAAAATAGTACGATTTCTGAAAATATACAAAAATAGTACCATTTCTTGGAAACGTACCGAAAATATCATTCCTAAGTAAATGTACAAAAAGTAGTACTATTTCTAAATTTTTACACCAAATAGTACAATTTCTGAATATGCATTAAAATAGTGCGATTTCTAAAAATGTACAAAAAATAGTATCATTTCTTTGGAAAAAATAAATAGTATAATTTTGGTGGATGTACAAAAAATGGTACAAGTTCTGAAAATATTTTTCTAAATAAAATATTAAAATATTTTTCTATAAGACATTTTTTCGTTAGAAAAAATTAAGGAAATGTTCTATTCAAAAATTTCTCAGAATAACAAAAATTCTTAACTAAAATTTTTGTCTAAAATTGTTTCATTTTTTAAGTTGAAAATGAAAAAGTACTAAGGTAAAAAACCAGTAAAGGAACTTTGGAAAAAGTTAAAAGTAAAATATATATTTTTAAAAATCCAATAAAAGAACTTCTAAATAATTTTTTTAACTAAAAATTTCCTTTCTTTTTGGAAAGAGTTTTTAGAACAAAACAATTTTTAAAATTTTTTTAAAGGTGTTCTAAAACTTTATTTGCAATAAATACTAAAAGATATAATTGCAAATGAAATATTACGGAAATGTTCCCTTCAAAAATTTCTCAAAATATTTAAAATTTTTTCTATAATAGTTTTTTTTGAAGTTAGAAATAAAGAAAGTACTAAAGTTAAAAGTACTATTTTTAAAATAGTACTATTTTTAAAAAAGGAACAAAAAATGGTTCTATTTCAGAAAAAGTACACAAATAATAGCATTTCTGAAAATTTACACAACATAATACCAGTTCTGAAGATGTACAAAAATAGTACCATTTCTAAGAAAATTTGCAAAAAAAAGTACCATATCTGAAAACGTACAAAAAATAGTACGATTTCTGAAAATATACAAAAATAGTGCCATTTCTTGGAAACGTACCGAAAATATCATTCCTAAGTAAATGTACAAAAAGTAGTACTATTTCTAAATTTTTACAGCAAATAGTACAATTTCTGAATATGCATTAAAATAGTGCGATTTCTAAATTTTTACAACAAATAGTACAATTTCTGAATATGCACTAAAATAGTGTGATTTCTAAAAATGTACAAAAAATAGTGTCACTTTGGAAAAAATAAATAGTATCATTCTTGTGGATGTACAAAAAATTTACAAAAAATAGTAAAATTAGCGAAAATGTCCAAAAATAGTACCATTTCTAAAAAAGGAATAAAAAAATGGTACAATCTCTCAAAAGTACACAAAATAGTACATTTATGCAAAAAGCACAAAAAATAATACCAGATCTGAAAATGTAGAAAAATAGTAAAATTTCTAAAGATATTCAAAAAATAGGACCACTTCTCAAAAAAGAAACAAAAAATGGTACAATTTCTGAGAAAGTATACAATATAGTACGTTTATGGAAAGGTACACTAAATAGTACCATTTTTGAAAATGTCCACAAAATAGTACACCATTTCTAAAAATGTCCAAAAATACTACAATTTCTGAAAATTACCAAATAATAGCTGAACATTTACAAAAAATAGAATTATATCTGAAAAAAGTAAAATTTCTGTTGGAATGTACAGAAAATAGTATCATCGCTTAAAATGTGAAAAAAATAGTACCAATTTTGAAAATGTACACAAATAGTATCACTTCTGAATATGTACAAAAAATAGTAAAATTAGCGAAAATGTCCAAAAATAGTACCATTTTTAAAAAAGGAATAAAAAATGGTACAATTTCTCAAAAGTACACAAAATAGTACATTTATGCAAAAAGCACAAAAAATAATACCAGATCTGAAAATGTAGAAAAATAGTAAAATTTCTAAAGATATTCAAAAAATAGGACCACTTCTCAAAAAAGAAACAAAAAATGGTACAATTTCTGAGAAAGTATACAATATAGTACGTTTATGGAAAGGTACACTAAATAGTACCATTTTTGAAAATGTCCACAAAATAGTACACCATTTCTAAAAATGTCCAAAAATACTACAATTTCTGAAAATTACCAAATAATAGCTGAACATTTACAAAAAATAGAATTATATCTGAAAAAAGTAAAATTTCTGTTGGAATGTACAGAAAATAGTACCATCGCTTAAAATGTGAAAAAAATAGTACCAATTTTGAAAATGTACACAAATAGTATCACTTCTGAATATGTACAAAAAATAGTAAAATTAGCGAAAATGTCCAAAAAATAGTACCATTTCTAAAAAAGGAATAAAAAATGGTACAATTTCTCAAAAGTACTCAAAATAGTACATTTATGCAAAAAGCACAAAAAATAATACCAGATCTGAAAATGTAGAAAACATACTAAAATTTCTAAAGATATTCAAAAAATAGGACCATTTCTCAAAAAGGAAAAAAAATGGTACAATTTCTGAGAAAGTATACAATATAGTACGTTTATGGAATGGTACACTAAATAGTACCATTTCTAAAAATGTCCAAAAATACTACAATTTCTGAAAATTACCAAATAATAGCTGAAAATATACAAAAAATAGAATTATATCTGACAAAAGTAAAATTTCTGTGGGAAATGTGAAAAAAAATAGTACCAATTTTGAAAATGTACAAAAATAGTATCAGTTCTGAAAATGTACAAAAATAGTACCATTTATGAAAAAGCATAAAAAAAGTATAAAAATTAGTACCATTTTTGACATTGTTCAAAAATAGTACCAATTTTTTGAAAGTATATAAAAAAATAGTACCGTGTCCTCAAAAATGTACTAAAACTAGTGCCCGTTCTTAAAAAGTATACGAAAAGTCCCTATTTTTTTTGAAAAAGTAAATTTCCTAAAAAAAAAACATTAAAAAACTGGGGCCTTAGTTTACCATGTACTAAAAAGCGTACTTTTGCTTTAAAATTGTGAAATTATTATTGATTCCTTGCTTTGAAAGCTTTTCTAATGTAATACTGTTCTATAACACCGTACGCTTTCTTTAAAATTTGTTTAAAAAAATATTTTTTTTTTCTTAAAAGTTCACTCTACAATATCTTTTCACAGCGGAATGACTTCGCAAAAAAAAAAAAAATAATTTGAAATTTTAGCTTCTTCAAATATTCAAGATGCTGTTGTAGTGGACAAAAATTATTCCAAAAAAAAATAGTTTTAATAATTTCCCTGCTACATTAACTTATGAGACCCATTTTCCAAAAAAATCACCATTTCTTTTGACAACATCGAAATTTTTCAACAAAACTGAAAGCTCTGCAGAAACTTAAAGATCCGTTCAATTCTTTTTTTTTTAATATTTCCCATATTTAGCTCACCAATACTCATCATATTATAAAAAGCTGTTTTACGGAAGATTTTTTTTATAAGAAATATAACAAAATTCTTTCAAAAAAATATCTCTTTATTTTAAACAAAAAAAAAAAAATCTATTGGTTTGTACACATAAACTTTAGAATTTAGAAAAACAAAAAATAAAATAGTTACATGCAGGTCTTTTGATAAGAAATCTCTACCAAGTTTAAAAACATCAAGATTATAACTAAATTAATATTAATATTCCTAAAACTTAAAACAAAGAAATTAGCAAAACTAACTTGCATAAATTGTGAAAAGAAAACTATCAAAAAAAAAAAAAAAAACAGTGGTTCTTGCTAGAGCAGTCTCAGTCTTTTTATCTTAAAAAAGCTTTAAACAAAGAAAGAAGACCAGACAAGAAGCACCCTAAATTAATACATATTTCTTTCAGTTAGTGCTTGAATGCATATAAAATTTTTTTCCTCTTATCTATTTGCTCTTAAAAACATAAACATAAAATATTATGTTGATAATTATAAAACACTAAAAAAAAATAATAATATCTAAAACATAAAAATTATGAAATCTATGAAAAAAAAAATTACCTAAAAAACACTACAAATTATAATTAAAGCTAAAAAAGTAGTTGGATTCCTTAAAAAAAATTATCAAAAAATTTTCAGCAGAAACCCATTTTCCAATTTTGATTTTACTTTACTTATTTGTAGTGGAAAACTTGTTTAGTAGTTAAAAAAAAATAGAAAAGCCCTATTTTAGTTATTAATTACTTGCCCAATATTATTTTTTTTTATTATAAATTATTGTAGATTTCACCATTTATTAATAAATTTTTTTTATATAATTATTGTTTCCATATTTTATATTTACAAATATTTAAATATCATTAACAAATAAGACTTCTATGAAATGAATATTATTATGAATATATTATTATTATTGTATAATGTACTACACACATACATACACACAAATAAAAAACAACAAAAATATTCGAATATTATAGATTTTAATTAATGAAAAAAAAAAAAAAAATATGTAAAATAAAAATAAACCACAAACTTTAATTGTTGAATTTTGAAGGCTTTTCAAAAAAGCTTCAATTAACTTTTATGGATTTGTGGCTTAAAAAAATTATTGAAGTGTTTTTCAAATTAAAATTTTTGAATTACAGCTATAGGTAGGGTAAAATAAAATAAATAAACAAGTAAGAAAATTATAGTCAGTCTAGACCATGCGTTTAGAGACCCTATCTCTTAGGTCCATCTAATTAGATATAGAAAATAAGCGTACACCAAATTTGAGTGGCATTGTCATTAATTTTGTTGCCTTCGAATATGAAAAAGTTCATATCGGATGCTATATTTATATGAGGACTAGGTCGAAAAATGGACCCGACCATATTTGGTAACGAAACTTTTTTTTTTGCAAAAATATATAAAAACCAAATTTGAGAAAAATCTAAGCAATATTTTTGTTTTTTGAAAGATTTAAGTGAAGATCGGGAAGCATCTTTATATGGGGGCTATCACCAAGAATTGTGCTATAGGGTTTATTTTTAGACTACTGATAAATGGATGTAATAAACATACACAAACCCAATTTGACCGAGATCTATATGATAATTTGGATCTTATGGCAATTTAAGTCGATCTCATAGTGGTCATTTGTATGGGAACTAGGTCTGAACAAGGACCGATTTTCTGCAATTTCAATAGCGTTCGTCCTATGGTCGATAAAAGCTTATATACCAAATTTTGTTAAAACAATCATATAATCACTGTAGTTTGATTACAAGTTTACATGGAAACACAGACGGATGGAGAGGCGGACATTGCTAAATCGACTCAGAAAGTGGTTTTGAGTCGATCAGTATATGGTATAATAAATGTCATTTTTGGTGAGAAAATCTGTTAAAACTTACTACAAAACTACAATTTTATACATTAAAAACAGCTTAAAAGTAGGCAGTATTTTCTATTGCAAACTTAAATTGAAACTAGGCAATATTTTTTATTAGCAATAAATAATTGTTTTTTGTTGTTATTGCAGATTATATACAGATTATTTTGGAATAATGAAATTTTTTTATTGAAAATGTAGACAAAATTAATATCAACTAGCGGATTCCAGCCCTCGAAATTCGAGTGCAAATTCTATGAAATTTAATTTTTTTCATTAAATAAAGACCCTAAAGGTATGTTCATTAATTGTAGCCAATTACAAATCAATACAAAAAACAAACTCAGTTTTATTACAAACACATTAACAAATTTAATAAACACACACATAGCATTGTATAATTTTATGTATGTGTTAGTAACAACTTTAAATGCAATTTACTCAAAATAAAGGAAAAAATTTAAAAATCTGTAAATCTGCAAATCGGCTAAAAAGAAATACCTTTCAAATAATATACGTTTGGTCAAAATCTGGGTAAAATGGTAGAACAAAACATCGGTCACAATAAATCGCCTAGCCTATTAATATTATAAATAATTAAACAAATTATCAATAATTTTACTTTTTGAAAAACCTTAAGCGAAAATCTGCGGCCTAATTACGGAATCCGAGAACGTACAAGCTTTTGTCTAAAAATTAATTACGATTATTCGTAATTTTCGTATGCTCGGACACGTTAAGTATCGAAACGATAAAAGAAGGAGTATATACTCTATACACTCAGGCCCATGAAAAAAATTAAAACGAAACTATTTTCTTTGAAAATATTTAAAAATACATGAAATTTAATATTTTTGTAGCCCTTAAAGTATACTTGACTTTCATAGCGCTTTAAGTAGAATTTCTTATATTCTATCGTATAAAATTGCAAATGCTTTCGAGTAAATTCTGTTCGACTTTACCTTATCGAATACAAAAAACGTAAAATTGACTAAAATTTTGTTAAGACTTAATACATGTTTACATATTAAATGGCCTAAAGGTGGGTAACATTTTTTGTTACAGAATTAACCTAAATGTAGGCAATATTTTTTCAGCAATACATTATTTTGGAGAAGAAAATTTCAGTAAAAAATATTTGTTATTGTTTGTTATTGCAATATTTTGGGATAAAGAATTTTTGATGTGTGAACATCTATAAGCGCAGGGGCCGTAAAATAAATCGGTGTGACTTATGATCGTATTGGTGAAAAAATTATGATATAAAATTGTTTCAGTTAATTCAACAACCCTTTGCTATAAAACGACAAAAATGTCACAATATAAACGTATAACATATACATAATTCAACAACCCCACAAGTATAACCGAGTCCCTGCAGTTGTTTGCTATAAGTGATACATAGATGACGCTTTCTGTTTGATTTTAAAAAAGTAACATAAAAAATCTTTAATTACTAGATGTTTACACATCTCCCCTGTGGTCGGAGTCACATGATTTTTTTGGTAACAGAATTAACCTAAATGTAGGCAATATTTTTTCAGCAATACGATATTTTGGAGACGAAAATTTCAGTAATAAATATTTGTTATTGCAATATTTTGGGATAAAGAATTTTTTCTCTATTAAAAATGTAGTCAAATCCCAAGACATTTTAGCCCAGTATTAAGTAGTTCAAATTATTTTTCTTTTTTAGGAAGTGAAGATGAAACTTTTTAACTTTAGATTTATAAATTTGAAACGGATAGAAAATAGGCAATATTTCTCCACAACAATTTTAACATAGTACGCAACAAAACTGAATATTAAAAAAAATATATTCAGTAATATTTCGCTTCAGAGCAACATCTTTAATATATGTAAAAAGTGCAATATGTAGAATGTAAGAACCATACATCACATATGGCAACTCTTACGAAACTGAGAATAGTGGAAATTAGAAGTATAAATGCATAAATATTCAAAAATTCTAAAATAGCGATTGTTAGTTTGGACAAAGTTGTATCTTCTGAGATTAATACGAAGTGAAAGCTGTATGGTATGAAAACTGGGGCCGAATTACGGCATTCGTGATCGAGTGAGCTTTCGTATCGTGTAAAATTTCGTAACATCGAATGGACATATAATGGCATTCGATAAGTTACGTATCGAAATTAATAAACAAAAGTACAAGATTTTTTCTGTCGTAATAAAGGGTCCGCCAAATAACTTTTTTTTTTTTGAAAATGCTATAAAAAAAAAACTACTGAATATTATCTCAAATTTCTTTTTTTATTTGAAAGTACAATCCTTCCGGTTAATAATGAAAAATAATTTCATTCAAATGGCTGCCTCGGCTGGCAATGCAGTAGCCTACACGATCGGTCCAATTTTTAAGCACATGATCGATTGTGTGCAGCTGTATTTCACCAATGGCTTCACGAATATTGTCCTTTAAAGCGTCAATTGACTCTGGCTTGTTGGCGTAACACTTATCTTTGAGGGCACCCCACAAATAATAGTCCAACGGTGTCAAATCGCAGCTCCGAGGTGGGCGAAACAGGGCGCAAAACATCGAGTGTAGCTTCGGCTGTGTGGCACGTAGCGCCGTCCTGTTGAAACCAAATGTTGCCAATATCCTCCTCTTAAATTTTTGTGAACAAAAATTCGTTCAACATGGCCCGACTGTAACGGCCACTCCTTGCTCATTTTCGAAGAAAAATGGCCCAATTATGCCTCTGGACCAAAATCCGCACCAAACAGTGACTCGTTGTGGGTGTATCGGCTTTTCAATGTATGCGTGCGGGTTTTCTGTGCCCCAAATGCGACAATTTTGCTTGTTTACATACCCGCCAAAATAAAAATTAGCTTCATCTTAAAAGATGATTTTTTTTTTTGGCAAAATCGGCATCTTCTGTAAGTCGATCGCAGGCCCACTTAGCGAAGCGAAAACGCATTGGATGGTCAGTTGGCTTCAACTCCTGAACCAATTGGACTTTGTATGGCGTCATACCAAGGTCTTTATGCAAAATTCGTCTCAATAATGCCTCCGAAATGTTCAATTCTTGAGAACGACGGTGAATTGATGTTGATGGCGCTTCACGCACACTTTCTGCCACAGCAGCAATATTCTCGGGTGTACGCACTGTTTTTGGCTTTTCACGCTTTGGTTTATCGATGAGGATGCCAGTTTCTTTCACTTTTTTCACAAGATAACGAACATACGGAGCTGACGGTGCTTCTCTTCTTCCAAAATCCGTACGCAATTTTCGCACACATTCTGCAACATTACCATGATTTTCAAAGTAATGTCGCAATATTTCCCAGCGTTGTTCAAGCGTATACACAATCATATTCGTTCAGCGGAAGGATAAAACTAATTATCTGTCAAATCAGACATGAGCTAAGTGTTACCATTCACGAAATGAGCACTAGTTGAAAAAAAAACGTTAGATGGCGGACCCTTTAGAATAAAAACATATGTTTTGAAAAAAACAACAGCAAGAGAAAAAAAAGTTTTGGCGCTAATATTGTAACAAACAAAAAAGTGTATACATAAAAAATAAAAAAAAAACATGTGAGTCCGATCGCATGGAAGATGTGTAAACATCTAGTAATTAAAGATTTTTTTATAGCACTTTCTTAAAATCAAACAGAAAGCGTATCACTTATTATTATTATTTTTTATTTTAACCGGTTAATTTTTAATTTTTCGTTTTTTATTTTTAATTTTTCGTTTTTCATTTTTCATTTTTCGTTTTTCGTTTAAAATTTTTTTTTATTTTTTCATTATTTATTAATTTTTTATTTTTAATTTTTCATTTTTTAATTTTAATTTTTAATTTTTTTCTTAATTTTTCTTTTTCTTTTTCATTTTCCAATTTTTAATTTTCATTTTTCATTTTTCATCTCTTATTTTAAAATTTTCATTTTTCATGTTTTATTTTTCATTATTCATTTTTAATTTTAGTTTTTCATTTTTCATTTCTTATTTTTCATGTTTCATGTTTTATTTTTCATTTTTTATTTTTAATTTTTTAGTGTTAATTTTTTATTATTGATTTTTCATTTTTCCTTTTTATTTTTATTTTTTTGTTTTTCATTTTTAATTTTTTATTTTTCATTTTTTATTTTTAATTTTTCATTTTTTATTTTTCATTTTTATTCTTAATTTTTATTTTCCATTTTTAATTTTTTTTTCATTTTTCGTTTTTCATTTTTCGCTTTCCATTTTTATTTTTCGTTTTTCATTTTTAATTTTTCATTTATTTTTCATTGTTCATTTTTTATTTTTCATTTTTAATTTTTTAATTTCTTATTTTTCATTTTTCTTTTTTCATTATTCATTTTTAATTTTTCGTTTTTAATTTTTTATTTTTAATTTTTAATTTTTCATTTTTCGTTCTTCGTTTTTAATTTTTAATTTTTTATTTTAAATTTTTCATTTTTTATTTTTAATTTTTAATTTTTTTTTTCATTTTTAATTTTTCATTTTTCTTTACATTTTATATTTTTAATTTTTAATTTTTTTACATTTTATATTTTTCATTTTTTATTTTTCATTTTTAATTTTTAATTTTTAATTTTTAATTTTTAATTTTTAATTTTTAATTTTTAATTTTTAATTTTTAATTTTTAATTTTTAATTTTTAATTTTTAATTTTTAATTTTTAATTTTTAATTTTTAATTTTTAATTTTTAATTTTTAATTTTTAATTTTTAATTTTTAATTTTTAATTTTTAATTTTTAAATTTTAATTTTTAATTTTTAATTTTTAGTTTTAAATTTTTAATTTTTTTTAATTTTTAGTTTTTAATTTTTAATTTTTAATTTTTAATTTTTAATTTTTAATTTTTAATTTTTAATTTTTAATTTTTAATTTTTAATTTTTAATTTTTAATTTTTAATTTCTAATTTTTAATTTTTAATTTTTAATTTTTAATTTTTAATTTTTAATTTTTAATTTTTAATTTTTAATTTTTAATTTTTAATTTTTAATTTTTAATTTTTAATTTTTAATTTTTAATTTTTAATTTTTAATTTTTAATTTTTAATTTTTAATTTTTAATTTTTAATTTTTAATTTTTAATTTTTAATTTTTAATTTTTAATTTTTAATTTTTAATTTTTAATTTTAAATTTTTAATTTTTAATTTTTAATTTTTAATTTTTAATTTTTAATTTTTAATTTTTAAGTTTTAATTTTTAATTTTTAATTTTTAATTTTTAATTTTTAATTTTTAATTTTTAATTTTTAATTTTTAATTTTTAATTTTTAATTTTTAATTTTTAATTTTTAATTTTTAATTTTTAATTTTTAATTTTTAATTTTTAATTTTTAATTTTTAATTTTTAATTTTTAATTTTTAATTTTTAATTTTTAATTTTTAATTTTTAATTTTTAATTTTTAATTTTTAATTTTTAATTTTTAATTTTTAATTTTTAATTTTAAATTTTTAATTTTTAATTTTTAATTTTTAATTTTTAACTTTTAATTTTTAATTTTTAACGTTTAATTTTTAATTTTTCATTTTTCATTTTTAATTTTTTATTTTTCATTTTTTACTTTTCATTCATTTTTCATTTTTAATTTTTTATTTTTCATTTTTAATTTTCAAACAGGTTATCATATCATAATTTTTTCACCAATAGAATCACATTTTGTCTTACGACTCACATGTTACGCTGTTTTTGAAATTTACCCCCCTGCGCGTATATATGTTTACACATCAAAAACGTTTTTATAACGCTATTCGCTCCCTGACTTAATCTCTTCACACTTCATTTTGTCTCCAAACACTTCCAATAAATTGTGCCTTCATTTTATCTCCAGACACTTTCTTTTTACAGTCATTCGTTTATTTTTTATTTATGTTTGATCAGCATTAATATTAAATTGTGTTAATATATGTGGAATAAATTATAATGTGGAAAATACTTTCAAATGTTTGAGAAAATTAATTTTAAATGTTTATAAAAAGTGAAGAAATAAAATGCAGCAAACAGCGACAAAAAGGTTATTACATATCATAATTTTTTCACCAATACAATCATAAGTCACACCGATTTGTCTTACAGCTCACATGTGAGCTCACATGTTACGCTGTTTTTGTGATTGTATTGTGAAATAGAAATTTACCCCCGTGCGCGTATAGATGTTTACACATAAAAAAAAAAATACATGAATATAAAATAAAAAAGGAATTCGATGTAATAGTCGATCCTTTTTATTTGTAGGTGAACTTTTTTATTTTACGAGATCTTTTCTTCAGGCATATGGACATGATTATAATTTTTGATCACGGTGAAATTTTTCAGTTGTTTGGATATGTAACTATAGACATTTTTTAATAAAAATCAATCGAATTTCCATATTTTGGTTTATTATTCAAAGAAGACGGACAAACGTCAGACCTGGTTTCACTTTTATTTCTACTCAGGGGCCATAATTTGTTAACTGTGGCAGAGTAAAATTGTTCTTAGTATTGTATAAAAAAATAATTTCGATCGCAAAATGTCGATAACTAATGCGACGATTGGGTCCCAGATTTTATGATAAATATGAAACAGAATTTTTTTTTTAAATCGCTCAATTTTGTTACAGTGCAGTACTACTCTCCCTTGCTCAATAATACAACTACAAATCAATTTTTCGCGCCAGTCTGTGTACTGTGTGCTGTCGCATAATTTATTTTTATTAAAAATGTATTTTATTGAAAATAATTTAAAATATTTAAACAATATTAATATTTAAAATATTAATTCTTTTTCAAAGATTTCTTTTCCTTTCCACATTTGAAAAAATTGGAAAAATTCTTCAATTAACTTTTAAAACACACACTCATACACCAATACGTGCAAACGTTAAATCATCTATATATGTATATACCGTTATTTCCGTTTTTCTCTTTTATAACAGCTTTTTATAATAAATTATTATATCTATAATATTAATAGGCTAGGCGATTTCTTGTGACCGATGTTTTGTTCTACCGTTTTATCCAGATTTTGCTTAAAAGTATATTATTTGAAAGGGATTTCTTTTTAGCCGTTTTGCAGACTTAGAGATTTTTATATTTTTTCCTTTTTTTTTAGTAAATTGCATTCAAAGTTGCTACTGACACATACATAAAATTATACAGTGCTATGTGTGTGTTTAATCAATTTGTTAATGTGTTTGTAATAAAAATGAGTTTGTTTCTTAGGGTTGATTTGTGAATTGGCCATAATTGATTAGCATACCTTTAGGGCCTTTATTTAATGAAAAAATAAAATTTTCTAGAATTTGCACTCGAATTTCGAGGGCTGGAATCTGCTAGTTTATATATATTTCGTTTAATTAAAAAAAAGAATATATTTTTCTTGTGCTTTTGCGGGTTCTATACTTTTTAATTTTGCAACTCTTTTTTCTCACGGTGTGAATTGTAAAAATTTTGTTGTTAAAAAAAAAGTCCAATACTGTTTTCTCTGTCGGACGCGCTCGTTATAAGTTAAAGACTTAACTCTTTCTTAACAACTTGTTACGACGATTATACGAACACGACTGAAAAATGTCTGCTTTGTTCGCAGTTAACTTTTGTTGGCTCATAGCTCTGTGCTATGCTATGCTATGGTTGACTTTATTCGCGTTTTTAACTTAGCTGCGAAGATTTTTTTCGTCTTTGCAGTCATATATAGAATGAACTAAATACTCACAGTACGGTTATATACAAAAATTATTTCCCATTAAAAAGTCTGTAGCACAACACCTTTGGTTGTAGACTTTGCTCAAGCGAAGCGCCATCTTTTGTGAGTGATTCGCGTTTAAATAAACAAAGACATATAATATAAAGATATTGCAAGATGCATAATGCATAAAATAAAAGTCGTAAATAAAAGCAATAAAAATTTTAGAAAGCGAATGATTCTATTAACTTAAATTCCTTTAGTACTAAAAATTACTGTTAGTACAAATATATTTAGGTTTACTCTGTAAATTCTATGTTTTTGCTGAATTGTTAGGGAACAAATTAAGTACATTTGTTCTAAAAAGAATATTTATTTAAGCAGCTGAATTTGAATTTTGTTAAGCAGTCAATGGTTAACAAAATGAAAACAAAATTACACGTCTAAAAATATAATATTCTTCGCAGCCAGAGCTTGCTATAAAAGGCATTTTATAGTCAAATTTTACTCCAAAATTAAAAAATTAGATATGCAACTTTTTGTTTAAATATTAAACAGATCTAAAGCGACTAAATTTCATTAAGTCAATAAATAATTAAGATTTTTTTTGAATATTTTACATCCAAAGTTACAAACCCTATGGGTTTGATAGCACTATATCAGCGCCTAAAAAGACAATTTTCATTTTTTTTTTTTTAGCGATTTTTGTTTAGTTTTTTTTATTTTCGATGACAAAAAAAGGTTGGCTTGAAAGTTCTTAATACACCCTATTGAAAGAACGAAAAGAAAAAAATCGTTGAAGCGGTTTTCGAGCAACGGCCATTTTTTTATTTTTCTATTTTGCTTTTTTTTTTTTTTATTAATTTTGTGTTAATTTTTACTTGTTTGTTTTAATACCTTTTTTAATTATATAGTATTCATTTTTTTTAAATATAATATCCCATTTTGTTTGTTTTTTTTCTAAATCATTTTATGTTTCAATTATTATTTGCATATTTTTTAAGAATTAAGCTAGATAAATTCTGATGACACCAAGTTCCTTTCATTGAAAATGGAGTTGAAAACGATATGCATAATTTAATTTTTTTTTGTATATTTGCATGAAATGCATATGCACAATATTTGCAAAATATGCAAAAATTTCTTATGTTAAACAAAGCAAAAAATAATATAAAAGCAATTCAGAGGGTGGTATACCTATTGAAATTGAAGGTTGAAGGTTGACGGTTTTAAAAGCGAAATAATCTAACCCATAAAAACAAAGTTTTTATTAAAACTCTTTCTTTCCTTATTCATATGAGTTTTGAATATCTCCGTGACTGTGTGTGACTATCTTGAAATTAATCTTTGGCCACAACAAGTTTATGGACAATGTTTCAGATCGATCGGATGAGGGGAAGTGAGGATTTAATATCTCCGTGACTGTGCGTGACTATGCGTGTCTGTGCGTGACTATGTCGAAGTTAACTCTCAGTCTAGCAACACTTCTGGTACCCTTAAACGTTTGACAAGGTCCGTAGGGACCTATTTTTGTTGATATGACATTTTCTATGAAAAAGACATTTTAAAATTTTTGTTTTGTTATTTTATTATTGTTTATTAATTAAAGTATTGATAAATAAATTAAAATATTTTTTTTATTTTTATACTAACATAATTACTAACGAAACTATAACCGCATTTATACCCTTTTCGTTGCCTACTTGAGTTCTAGCTTGAACATCCGCGTATATCTACAAATAGAGATTAGTATTAGAAGGTAATAAAACAAATGTTAAATTCGAAGAACTCGTTTAAAATGTGTTCAACCAATAAAACAGCTAAAAAGAAGCCAAAATAAAGTTTATGTCTTAATGATTTCTTGTAAGTTCAGTACAAGGTCCCTACGGACCTTGTCATGCGTTCCCGTACTACTCACCTTTAAACCTCAATAAAAACTAAACTATTGGGCGTATCACCTTGAATTTTCTTTTAAACAATTCTCTTGGAAAACAGGGTAACTTTTGGGGTACCTTGTCCTGGCGAAATAGGAGTAATTTCAGTTTGAAAATGAAAAAGGTTCCCAGGGACCTTCTCGATAACCGAAGGGTTAATCTTTTTTCACAGCAAGTCTATCGATCAAGTTTGGGATGGATCGGATAAGGGGAAATGGGTTTTAAATCACTTCGTGACTGTGCGTGACTATGCGTGACTGTACTTGACTATGTCGAAGTTAATCTTTTTTCACAGCAAGTGTATGGACCATGTTTCAGGTGGATTGGATGAGGGGAAATGATATTTTGATTACTCCGTGACTGTGCGTGACTATGCGTGACTACCCCAAAATAAATCTTTTTTCACAACAAGACTATGGGCCAAGTTTCATATCAAATGGATAAGGGGGAATGGGGTTGATCCACGACAGACAGACAGACAGACAGAGAGTTAAAAGAGTTTAAAAAGGCGTATTTTCATATTTTTTTTTTGAAGACATGAATAATGTTGGATTATTTATTTCATATACACGTTATAGTATAACATTTGAAGACCCTTTCAAAAAATTTTCAATTAAAAATTTTAATAAATAAGTCTGTGAGAGCGAATCTCCCGAGGCGCCTCGACAAAAAGTTGTTTTGCGGTGAACATCATAACTCGTTACCGGATCATGTGAAATAAAAAGATCGAAGTGCGTTTAGAAGCTGATATGTTTCCTAAGGTAAAAGGTAATCACGAAGATTTTTTTTTAAATTTTATTTATTTTTTGAAGTGAAAAACACGATTTTTGCTATAAAATTTCGGTGAATTTGTTGTTAAAAAATGCGGAAGAAAATTGAAAATAAAATGAACTCTTCGTGGTTACCTGCTGATTTATGTGTAGAAATAGTGTGTAAAATTTCAAAAGAATCGGTCAAATAGATTTTGGGTTATGATGTTCACGGACTTCAAACATGTTATTTGGGAGAAAATCAATTTAAAGTTTTTTAAAAACTAATTTATATACGATATATCGTATGAGGCCGGTTGCTGGAAACGCTGTATCTTCGTTAATTTTGCTCCAATTTAATTGACATGTTGTACATTCAGTAAAAAAAGGTTTTAAAACCTTACCTCCCCTTAAGTCCATTGCAAAATCACCAGTTATGTTATGAACAATATTTTTAGTTCATTGACTTTGCTAATGGCAGACCTCTTCGCTTCCAAGGAAGTTATGATTTCGGCAACTCTCTCGAAATTCGTTTTTGTCGCTGAACACGTACCAGAACATGAACTTAAAATAATGCTACATACAAATCTGTGTGGTTTATGTGTGTTCGAAACAAAAAATACGGGATAGAAAAATGTTCGTGTAGATAACGAAATAATAAACGAAACACAGTCATGATGTGGTCGGCACCGTACAAAATTTAGAAACACACATAATCTTATATGTATATTAAAAGAATTTATGAATAAACTTTGCATTCAAGGTTTTTTTTAATAATTTTCTTCTCTCAAACCTCTATAACTAGAGTTCTAATTAACGTAGGGTGTTGACATAGGTCTAAGAACACTCAGTGGATCAAGCTCCTTCTTTTGAGCTATTAACTGCTTAAATTTGTTGGGTTTGAGGAAAGTTATGCGTGGAGAATCAACTTTGCTTTTACTGTACGTTGACTTCTCTTGGCAAATTTTGGTATTATATTATAAAAATTAATGCAATATAATGCTGCGGAGCAGCAGGGGTCCTCTAGTTGATATGAAAATAAAAATATGTGTTGGCTGCTTTAGAACAGAACATTGTGTGTTTCATGTGTATATTTTCTGAACCTTGGGAAAAAAATAATAATAATACTTGCCAAAAAATTCTATTAAGATTGCGAAAATGGCTCCAATTGCCATATCTAGAAAATTTCCTTTGCAAATTTTTTGTGTTTTGTAAAGCGGTGATATAGTGCTTTTAAGCCTTACTAGCAGAATCCAGCTCTCGAAATTCGAGCGCAAATTCTAGGAAATTTTATATGCTAATCAATTATAGCTAATTCACAAATCAACACAAAAAAACAAACTCATTTTTATTACAAACACATTAACAAATTTAATAAACACACACATAGCATTGTATAATTTTATGTATGTGTTAGTACCAACTTTAAATGCAATTTACTCAAAATAAAGGAAAAAATTTTAAAATTCGTAAATCTGCAAGACGGCTAAAAAGAAATACCTTTCAAATAATATATGTTCGGTCAAAATGGGGAAAAAACGGTAGAACAAAACATTGGTCACAAGAAATCGCCTAGCCTATTAATATAATAGGTATACAAAACAATAGGGTTTATTTTTGGACTACTGATAAACGGATGTAATAAACATACATAAACCCAAGTTGACCGAGATCTATATGATAATATGGATATTATGGCAACTTAATATTAATTTGTATGGGGACTAGGTCTGGACATGAACCGATTTTCACCAATTTCAATAGCGTTCTTCATATGGCCGATAAAAGCTTATATATAAATTTCATGAAAATATAATCATATTTGCGACCTGTAGTTTGATTACAAAGTTTACATGAACGCACAGACGGTCGGACGGACGGACGGACATCGCTAAATCGACTCAGAAAGTGATGTGAAAGTGAAAAAAATGGAGCTAGGGTCAAGTATTTTTGGTAGTTACAAACATCAGCACAAAGTCATTATACCCTGACCACATAGTGGTATAGGATATAAATTTTTTTCACTAAATTCTCGACTGTGTTGAAGAAAATACTTATCATTTTCTAAAACCCTTTTACAACAGGATTTTGTTTTCATATGAAGCACAAATTTGTCATATCCTTGTTATATTCATCCCTCAAATAAAATAAATCCCCATATTTATAAGTAGCACAGATTTGTGATTCCCTTAAAAGATGTAAGTGTTCGTACAGTTTTCTTAACTCATTTCAATTTCTTTGTAAAATAATACTTTTATTAAAATTTTATTACATACAATTTGCTAAGTTTTCTCTTGCTTTAAGACAACCTTACAGTTGGGCCAGGTTATGATTTCATTCCATAAATTGGTGCCTGGGCATTCAGTGGAGCCGATTTGACGATGGCCGTACAAAGTGTAGTCGAAGACGAGTTGACCGCGAGAAACAGCAGCCGACAATAAATTTTTGGCTGCATTCAATTGGGCCGTAGTTGGTTTGTCAGTGTTATAGTTACCCATGAACGAGATGCCAATGGACTTGGCGTTCCAGCTGGTAGCATGAGCCCCCACAACATTCCAGCCACGACCTTCATAAATGTTACCATCACCACCGATCAGGAAATTATAACCAATATCGGCCCAACCCAAAGTCTTCTGATGATAACTTTGAATATTTTTCATCTGTTGAATGCAGAGAGTCTTGGTGGAGCAATAGGTGCCAGCGGTATGATGAATAACGGCATATGATAATTTACTAGCCAAGGTTGTCTTACTGGTGGCAGCCGCACCACCCCATTCCCCTTTCGATATAATAGTTACGCCCACAACCGCATGAGCACAGAAGAGTGCTCCCAAGAGAATAAATAATAAATTTTTTGTCACCATGTTAAAATAAGGTTTTGAGAAAACTGATCTATTGATTGTTTGTCTCTGCATCTTTTATAGTGTGTTAAATTAAAACTAATTTACAAATTCTTATCAATGAAGGGTAGTTTTATTGTTGGTGGCTTATTGTTGTTGTTTCATCGAAAGTAAAACAAAAACAATATGTTATTATATATTTTCTTTAAAATTAATTTTTTTTTTGCGATATGCCACTAAAGAGGGTCAGTAAATTTGAAATGTCATATGTGAAGTACCTCAAATAAAAAGTACGCAAAAAACAAAAAATGATTCAGAAACTTACGAATTGACTTATAATGAGTGTTGTATTCGGTTTCGCCAATTGCTATTGCACACTATAAAATTCACGAATAGATGAAATAGTTATAGAAAGTCATTTATTATATCATCAGCCTACTTTGCTTATGCTTATGTTTTAGATGCACCACCGGAAATTATCGGCAATTTACTACATTTTTTTATTTCAAAAGAAAATCGAAATCGTAAATCTTGTTACCCTTTTACGGGGTAGCACAAAAATAAAAAAAGATTTTCAATAAAGTATTTTATTATAGAGAAGGCAGCGAAGCCAACTTTTTTGAAGCAAAAAGCTCAAAACAGTACTTAAAAAGCGCTAAAAGGCGCCAAAATTGAATGAAATCAAAAGTGCTTAAAAGCGCTGGTATTTAATGGTACTTTTCAAGTGCAAATCCAAAAATAATATAAAATACGGAATAATTTTTATTACAACTATTAATTTTCTAATAAAAACATTTCATTTTCTTCCCAGTATATATAAAATTTACATTTTTGATGTGTCAACATCTATACGCGCAGGGGGGTAAATTTCTATTTCACAATACAATCACAAAAACAGCGTAACATGTGAGCTGTAAGACAAATCGGTGTGACTTATGATTGTATTGGTGAAAAAATTATAATATAAAATTGTTTCAGCTAATTCAACAACCTTATGCTGTAAAACGACAAAAATTTCACAATATAAACGTATAACATATACATAATTCAACAACCTCACAAGTATAACCAGAGTCCCTGCAGTTGTTTGCTTCTGTTTCATTTTAAAAAAGTGACATAAAAAATCTTTAATTACTAGATGTTTACACATCTCCGCTGTGATCGGACTCACGTGATTTTTTTAAAATATATTTCAAGTGAATTAACCAGACCTGGCAAAGAAAACACAAAAAAATTTTAGTTCAATACACTTTTCCCAACAAGATTCCATAGTTTCGATACCCTGTTTATAGTAAGAACTGTCTAAGTCCATAAAATAGCCATCAACCGCAGACTCTACCCCTTCATTGTTGGAAAATCTTTTAGCACCAGCCATTTTTTCTGGCGAATTAAGTGAACTTTGGCCATCACGATAGTCGACTAATGAACTGGTGCATTGGCTTGATAAAACAACACTTTCTTTTTCGCTGCAATAAGTCTGCATAATACGCGCCAACCATGTGCTATTATTTTGAAGTAGGTACTTGACCAGATAAGCATACTGGCGTCCACAGTAGACTTGTTAAGACTTTTTAATTCCAAATTTTAATTCATTAAAGTTGAATTAGATTTAGATACCCAACAAAAAATTGTATATAACTTCCACAACTAGTTGACGAATATTTCTCTGCAGCCAATAATTAATTATCGAATATTGTTCTTAGGAAGGTAGTAATAGATCGATTGATTTAAGAACACCATAAAATAAGTTAATATGAGAAAAGATTAGTTAGTTAAAAGGCTTATTTAAGAAAAGGTACTTTTTGAAGAAAATTAACTTTTTGAAGAAAATTAACTTTTTGAAGAAAAGATTTTTTAAGAAAATATACTTTTCAGAAAAGGTGCTTTTTAAGTAAAGGTACTTTTATATGAAATGTGTTTGTTTAAAAAAAGATACTTATTTAAGAAAATGTACTTTTTTAATAAAATGTACTTTTTTAAGAAAATTCACTTTTTTAAGAAAATTGTTTTAGAAAATTCACTTTTTTAAGAAAATTTACTTGTTTAAGAAAATGTAATTTTTAAGAAAAGCGATTTTTATCAGAAAGGGTACTTCTTTAAGATAAGGTAATATATGAAGAAAAGGTACTTTTTGAACAGAAGGTACTTTTTGAACAGAAGGTATTTTTTTTAAAAGAAAACGGACTTTTTATGAAAATGTACTTTTACGAAAATTATTTTCTTAAGTAAAGATACTTTTTTTAAAAAGAAAATATACTTTTTAAAGAAAAAGGTACTTTTTAAGGAAAAGGTATTTTTTAAAGAAAATTTACTTTTTAAAGAAAAGTTATTTAGTCGTTATGTAAAGATACTTTTTTTTAGAAAATGCATATTTTAAGAAAAGGTACTTTTTAAGAAAAGGCACTTTTTAAAGAAAAGGCACTTTCTAAAGAAAAGGCACTTTTTTAAGAAAACGTACTTTCTAAAGTAAAGGTACCTTTTCAACCCCAGATTGTTTTTCAAGAAAAGATAATTTTAAGAAAAGCTACTTTTTATAAAAAGGTTCTTTTTGTGAAACGAACTTTTAATGAAAATACACTTATTAAGAAAAGCTAATTTTTTAAGAAAAGTATAAAGTATTTTTTTAAGAAAAGTATTTGCTTAAGTAAAGGTTCTTTTTTTTAAGAATTAAGAAATTTTTAAAAAAAGATGATTTTTTAAGAAAAGGTACTTTTTAGAATATATACATAGTTTTTTAATTAAAGGTACTTATTTAATAAAACACTTTTTAAGAAAATTTGCATTTTTTTTTACAAAAATTTACTTTTTTAAGAAAAGATTCTTATTAAAAAAGGTCCTTTTTTAAGAAAATGCATATTTTAAAAAGTATTTTTTTTTAAGAAATGATACTTTTTTATGAAAAGCTGCTATTTTAAGAAGAGGTACTTTTTAAAAGAATCACTTTTTTAAGAAAAGGAAATTTTTTAAGAAAAGTAATTTTTGAAAAAACGTATTTAGAAAATGTCCTTTTTAAGAAAATGTCCTTTTTAAGAAAAGGTACTTTTTTCAGAAAAGGTACTTCTTTAAGAAAAGGTAATATATGAAGAAAAGGTACTTTTTTTATTCAGAAGGTACTTTTTGAATAGAAAGATTTTTTTAAGAAAACGGACTTTTTATGAAAAGGTACTTTTTACGGAAAGTATTTTCTTAAGAAAAGGAACTCTTTAAAGAAAAGATACTTTTTTTAAAAGAAAATATACTTTTTAGAGAAAAGGTACTTTTTAAAGAAAAGGTACTTTTTAACGAAAAGGTACTTTTTAAAGAAAAGGTACTTTTTAAAGAAAAGGTACTTTTTAAAGAAATGGTACTTTTTAAAGAAAATGTACTTTTTAAAGAAAAGGTACATTTTAAAGAAAAGGTACTTCTTAAAGAAAAGTTACTTGTGTAAGAAAATTTAGTTTTTAGTTTTTAGGCAAGAAAAGGCACTTTTTAAAGAAAAGGTACTTTTGTAAGAAAAGTACTTTTTTAAGAAAAGGTAAATTTTTTTAAAGAAAATGAAATTTTTTAAAAAGTACTTTTTTAAGAAAATTTACTTTTTAAAGAAAAGGTGCTTTTTTAAGAAAAGGTGCTTTTTTAAGGAAATGTTCTGTCTGAAGAAAAGGTACCTTTTAAACCACAGATTGTTTTTAAGAAAATTTACTTTTTCAAGAAAAGATAATTTTAAGAAAAGGTACTTTTTATAAAAAGGTTCTTTTTGTGAAACGAACTTTTAATGAAAATGTAGTTATTAAGAAAAGCTAATTTTTTAAGAAAATGACTGTAAAGTATTTTTTTAAGAAAAGTATTTGTGTAAGTAAAGGTTCTTTTTTTAAGAAAAGGATCTTTTTTAAAAAAGATGATTTTTTAAGAAAAGGTACTTTTTAAGAATATATACCTAGTTTTTTAATTAAAGATACTTATGTATTTAATAAAATACTTTTTAAGAAAATTTGCATTTCTAAGAAAATGCACTTTTTAAGAAAATTTACTGTTTTCAGAAAACGTACTTTTTACGAAAATTTGCTTTTTTTAAGAAAAGGTACTTTTTAAGAAAAGGTACTTTTTTAAGAAAATGCATTTTTGAAACGGTATTATTTTTTAAGAAATGGTACTTTTTTAAGAAAAGCTGCTTTTTAAGAAGAGGTACTTTTTAAAAGAATCACTTTTTTAAGAAGAAGATATTTTTTAAGAAAAGTACTTTTTGAAAAATGGTATTTTAAAGAAAACTTATTTAGAAAAAGCACTTTTTAACAAAAGGTACTTTTTTAAGAAAAGATACTTTTTGAAGAAAATGTATTTTTTTAAAAAAAGGTAATTGGTTAAGAAAGCGTACTTATTTTAAAAAAGGTATTTTTTTGAAAGAAAATCTGCTTTTTTAAGAAGAGGTACTTATTAATAAAATTTACTTTTATAAAGAAAAATTATTATACCCTATACCACTATGTGGTTTGGGTATAATGACTTTGTGCTGCTGTTTGTAACAACCAAAAATATTTGACCTAGGCCCATCTTTAACTATACCGATCGAATCAGAATCACTTTCTGAGTTGATTTAACAATGTCCGTCCGTCCGTCTGTGTGTCCATGTAAATCTTGTAATCAAACTGCAGGTCGCAAATATGAATATATTTTGATGAATTTTAGTATATAAGCTTTTATCAGCCATGGGATAAACGCTATTGAAATTGGTGAGAATCGGTCCATGTTCAGACCTAGCCCCCATACAAATTACCCATATGAAATCGACATAAATTGCCATAAGATAAAAATTGTCATATAGATCTTACTCAAATTGGGTTTGTATGCGTTCATTACATCCATTAATGAGTAGTCCAAAAATGATCCCTTTGACCCCACATAAAGCTGCTTCCCGATCTTCACTTAAATCTATTAAAAAACAAAAATATTGCACTGATTCTTCTCAAATTTTGTTTATATATATTTATGCAAAATACAAGAGACTTTACCAAACATGATCAGGATCGGTTAATTTTTGGACCTAGTCCCTATATAGATATAGCATCCGATATTAACTTTTTCATATCTGCAGCCAAAAAAATTAATAAAAATCCCACTCAAATTTGGTTTTTGCTTATTTTCTAAGTCCAGTTAGTTGGGCATAAGAGATAGGGTTTCTAAACGCATGGTATAGGGTATCGTATAGTCGGTCTAGACCGACTATAATTTTCTTACTTGTTTTTCTTTAAAGAAATGTATTTATTTTAAGAAAAGTTACTTTTGTAAGAAAATATAGTTTTTTTGTAAAGGCATTTTTTTTTTAGAAAATGTACTTTATAAGAAAATATACTTCTTGCGAAAAGTACTTTTTAAGAAAGGGTACTTTTTTAAGAAAATATACTTTTTTATTAAAAGGTGTTTTTTAAAAAAAGGTACTTTTTTAAGGAAAGGTGCTTTTTTAAGAAAATGTCCTTACATTAAAAAAGTTACTCTTTTAAGAGAAGCACCTTTTTTTAAGAAGAGTTGCTTTTATTTAAAGAAAATTTACTGCTTTAGGAAAAGGTACCTTTTTAAGCAAACTTACTTAGAGTTATTTTTAAAAAAGTTACTTTTCGAAGAAAAGATATTTTTTTAAGAAAAGATACTTTCTTAAGAACAGGTATTTAAAAAAAAGGTAACTTTTGGAGAAAACTTAGTTTTAAAGAAAAGGTGATTTTTTACGAAATGTATTTTTGTAAGAAAATGTACTTTTTGAGAAAAATTTTTGTTTAAGAGAAGGTATTTTTTTAAAAAAAAGTAATTTTTTAAGAAAAGGCAATTTTTTCAGAAAAAATAATTTTGAAAAAAGGTACTTTTTTAAGAAAAGTACTTCTTGCAAAAAGGTATGTTTGAAGAAAACTTACTTAGAAAAAGTACTTTAAAAAAACTTTTTAAAGAAAATATGCCTTTTTATAGAAGGTACTTTTTTTTAGAAGAAGGTAATATTTTAAGGAAACGTACATATTTTAAAAAGGTACTTTTTAAAAAAAGCTGCTATTTTAAGAAGAGGTACTATTTAAAAAAATTTACTTTTTTAAGAAAATGTACTGTTTATAAGAAAAGTTACTTTTGCAAGAAAGTATAGTTTTTTTTTATGTAAAAGCACTTTTTTTTTTTAGAAAATTTACTTTATAAGAAAATGTACTTTTTGCCAAAATGTGTTTAAGAAAATGTATTTCTTTACCTTTTACTTTTTATAGAAAATATACTTTTTTAAGAAAATTTACTTTTATAATCTAATACTAGCAGATTCCAGCCCTCGAAATTCGAGCGCAAATTCTGGGATATTTTATTTTTTCATTAAATAAAAGTATGCTACTCAATTATAGCCAATTCACAAATCAACACAAAAACAAATTAATTTTTATTACCAAACACATTAACAAATTTAATAAACACACACATAGCATTGTATCATTATACCCTATACCACTATGTGGTTTGGGTATAATGACTTTGTGCTGCTGTTTGTAACAACCAAAAATATTTGACCCAGACCCATCTTTAATTATACCGATCGAATCAGAATCCGTCCGTCCGTCCGTCTGTGTGTCCATTTAAACCTTGTAATCAAACTGCAGGTCGCAAATATGAATATATATTTTGATGAAATTTGGTATATAACCTTTTATCGGCCATGGGATGAATGCTATTGAAATTGGTGAAATTCGGTCCATGTTCAGACCTAGCCCCCATACAAATTACCCCTATAAAATCGACATAAATTGCCATAAGATCCAAATTGTCATATAGATCTTACTCAAATTGGGTTTGTATGCGTTCATTACATCCATTAATGAGTAGTCCAAAAATGATCCCTTTGGTCTCATATAGAGCTGCTTCCCGATATTAACTTAAATCTGTTAAAAAACAAAAATATTGCACTGATTCTTCTCAAATTTTGTTTGTATATGTTTTTGCAAAATACAAGAGACGTTATCAACCATGGTCAGGATCGGTCCATTTTCGGACCTAGTCCCCATATAGATATAGCATCCGATATGAACTTTTTTATATCTGCAGCCAAAAAAATTAATAAAAATCCCACTCAAATTTAGTTTTTGCTTATTTTCTATGTCCAGTTAGTTGGGCCTAAGAGATAGGGTTTCCAAACGCATGGTATAGGGTATCGTATAGTCGGTCTAGACCGACTATAATTTTCTTACTTGTTTTATGTATGTGTTAGTAGCAACTTTAAATGCAATTTACTTAAAATAAAGGAAAAATTTAAAAAATCTGTAAATCTGCAAAACGGCTTAAAAGAAATACCTTTCAAATAATATACGTTTGGTCAAAATCGGGATAAAACGGTAGAACAAAATATAAGTCACAAGAAATCGCCTAGCCTATTAATATTACAGATACTATTTAAGAAACGGTATTTTTTTAATAAAACGTATTTATTTTAAAAACGGTACTTTTTTAAAAAATTTGCTTTTTTTAAGAAGATGTACATTAAAAAAAAAGTAATTTTTTAAGACAACGGTTTTTAAGGAAACAGATCTTTTTTACTAAAAGTTATTTTGAAGGAAAATGTACTCTTTGAGGAAAAGGTATTTTTTTAAGAAAATATATTTTTTTAAGAAGAGGCATATGTTTAAGAAAATTTAATTTTTTAGAAAATTTACTTTTTAAAGAAAATATAACTTTTATTATCGAATCACTACTTAAAAACTTATGGATCTTTTCCGGAAATCCTTCCATAGAGGTTTTTATAATATCAGCCTCCGTTTAAAATCTTTCACATTTTGAACTCCACAAGAGCCCAATAACTCTCCAGTGGCTCAAGAACTGGTAAGTTTGGAGAATTTGCGTTCTTTGGCAAAAAAAAAAAAAAAAAAAAGTTATTATTCTTGAACCACTCAATGTCTTTCTTACCATAGTGACAGGATGCCAAATTAGGCCAAAAATATGTGAGTACATTATGTCGGCTTAAGAAAGGAAGGACTCTCCTTAATATAAATTGCGGTATTTATAGCGCCCGTTGCAAGAAATGACTTGTTTCTTTTGCTGGAACTGCATCTTGCCAGTCATAACAGGAACTTCTTTGGAACATTTTGTTTCCTAAACTTATTTGCGATATTTCCTCGAGCACTGGCAACGAATTTTGAAACGGAAGTTGCGAAAAATCTGGTTTATACATGCAGCAGAAGTATTTCTTATGAAACATGATTTCAATTTCCGTGCTCTTTTTTTGGCCTCTAATCTGTTTGCAGCACTATTCTCTAGAACTTGTCGTAGTTTATATGTTTTCAAACCTAAATTGACTTTAACTTTTCGCACAAAATAGTCCGATCACTAAGCTAACCGGGCTGCTTTTCTATCGGATGTGTAGGAAACTCTTTTCAATATGCTTTCTACTTTCTTGGCCTAACTAACATCATGTGGAAATTTCTTTCTTTGGGAACCCGCTTTTCTATCAATTGTTAAATTCTCCTGATACTTTCTAATAACATTGGAAACAGTTTGATGACAGACCTTTGATTCTTTGGATTCTTTGGAGGACCAAGTTGGATTTTATTCAAAGATTTTATTGAAAGGTTTTTTCGATCTCACTCCTTAAGTTGTTATAGATTAGATTTTTGAAAAATCATTCTCTATTCAACAAAATTCTTTTGTTTTCCAAATCAAATTATTTCAATTCCATGAATTTATGAGCACTAAGAACGACTGCTACCAGTTATTATCACTTAACAAATTTCACTACGCCATTATGTTAAGCAAGGAAAGGTACCACGGTGTCAAACTCCGATTATATTTGTTATGTTAAGGACGAGGCAAAACTTTTTGTCTGGCCAACAGTCATAAAAACTGGTAAGATTTAATTCTCCATACCAATAGTTAGCTTTGTGCCCCTTCTTCGGAAATTACTTCTCCATCATTCATTTTGCTTATGAAATGTATTTTCAGTAACTCACGTTGGATGTTGCAGTAGAATAATTTCGGAAACTCATGACTTATATTTTAAAAATCCACAATTTTTTTCCTAAAAAAAACTTATTACTGTTGCTTAAGAAATGTATGATTTCTCCTTTAGGAAAATTTATGAATTTTTCCTTCAGAAAATCGACGATTTATTTCTCTAAAATCAAAGAAATACTAGTGCAGAACTCTGATTACTTTTCTAATGAATTCCCATATCTCTTGAAAAACTTTCAAACGGTTGCAGAGGAAATCAAGGCTTGGTTTTTTTTTTTTGAATATTCGCAATTTACTTCCTCTGTTACCTGAAAAATATTACTTAAAAATATTACTGCAGACTTGATTAATTTCTCTGAAATCTAAAATTTATTACTTGGAAAACCTTTGCATTGGTTTTTTGAGAAAACTTCTTGTGGGTGCTGAAGAAATGTACAATTTGCCTCCAAAGGAACGTTTTTGTTTTCTTTTTCTTCTTTAGTAATTCTGATAATTAAAATTTTGAATATTTTCCTTAAGTAGGCCTCTAAACAATAGCAACTCTGGAATTTTCATCAAGAATTTCACAATTTGTTGCTGGAAACAACCATTTATGTTGTTATTTTCATAGACAAGCAAACGAAATGTCCATTTCAGACCTATCTAATGGCACATAAACTATATTAGATCAGAGGTGGCTGCTTATTTAATTATTGGCACTCTGCAATTATTAGACTTTGCAATACGTTGTGATACCAAGGGACGAATTGATGCTAAACTCAATTCCCATCGTAGAGCCAATTGTCATACTTTAAAAATTTTAATGTTCGAAGTATAATTTTAGCGAAAACCGGGAAATAGCAAAGAAAATTCGATACTCTATTCTTCTTCCAAATGCATGCAGCTTCAACACAATTGTTCGATGGATGAGACCCTAAAGCAATTAGTAGGTCCCTCTAAGGGTTCAGTTGTAACCACCATCCTCGAAATCTCTCCATGGTATAGTGACAGTAATGGATTTGTGAGTTTTCAACTCAAACATACCCAGATAAAATTTTAATGATATATGTGGGGTCGAAGTTCCGGCGGGCATAAGTCCAGGGGTGTCGAATTCCAATTCCGCTGGAGCCTGTAATGTAGATCCCCGTTTTGTCAGCTGCTCAGATTTGCAGTTTCCTGTGATATCCCTGTGCCCTGGGATATCCATCTCATTTAAGGACGTTCAGGTATTGAGGCAAGCACCATAGATACCATCTTTATCTTTTTTATATCTTAAGATCTATTCTTGTTCTCAGGAATATTAATTCCATGAATTTTACATCGGCTTGACTATGAGAGTAAATATTAGCTGCGGTTGTAATCAGGCTGTTTGGTTCCAGCCAATCAAAAACTTCCTTAATTACCATTACAATTCTCTGAGCTTCCAATACCCGGGGTATGGTATAGTGACGCTTGATGAGACCCCTAGAAGTAGTCAAGTCCATATTCAATGATATATTGGTGTTTTTCAGGATTACATTGTGGGCACAATTGTGGCTTCTCTCTTATTGTGTGCTTATTAGGTGGATGGCCGATGTGGCTGAAGACTTTTTTTATAATACGTGCGATTCTGAAGATGTAGCATGATGGGCAAAGGCATTATCGTAGAAGCCATTCCTTATATACTTGTTAGAAAATTGAGTTTCCAGATTTTCTTCTATGACTCCATGCGGCATTACACGACCGATCCCCACTGTATAGATACAATGCACAATTTTCTTCGTCTGATCTTCATCATTAACTCTAATCCTCAGCTTCCTATCTTGGATATCCTAACGGTATATGAAATATGGAAAATTTTGAAGTAAGAAGTCATCGAACATGGTCTTATGCTGGTGATATTATAACGTTAAGAAAATCTAACGAAATTTAAGCTTGGATACCTTCCCTGGTAGTACTAAAACTATAAATCAATTAATGCATAATCAATATATAATGCAAAAAACAAAAGTATCAACAAGATTTGAATATTTTGATTACGATACAAATTAATTTTGTGTTGATAAGCACGGTACTTTCTCCTACAATATATAAACTGGACGTTTGGCAAAAACAATTATCAGTTTCTATTTCTTTAAACTACAATCATGATGTCCAAAGCTTTATACGGTCTCTTGACCGTACTTTTCTGTGCTCATACGGTTTTCGGTTTAACCATCATCTCGAAATCGGAATGGGGTGGTGCGGCTGCCACCAGTAAGACGTCCTTGGCTAGTAAATTATCATATGCCGTTATCCATCATACCGCTGGCGCCTATTGCTCCACCAAGGCTCTCTGCATTCAACAGATGAAAAACATTCAAAGCTACCATCAAAAGGATTTGGGTTGGGCTGATATTGGTTATAATTTCCTGATCGGTGGCGATGGTAACATTTATGAAGGTCGTGGCTGGAATGTTATGGGGGCTCATGCTACTAGCTGGAACGCCAAGTCCATTGGCATCTCGTTCATGGGTAACTATAACACTGATAAACCAACTGCGGCCCAAATAAAAGCTGCCAAAAATTTGTTGTCGGATGCTGTTTCTCGTGGCCAACTCGTTTCCGGTTATACTTTGTACGGCCATCGTCAAGTTGGCTCCACTGAATGCCCCGGTACAAATTTGTGGAATGAAATCAAAACCTGGTCCAACTGGAAGGCTTAAGTTGTTAACATTGCTGTTTTGTTTTTAATGATCTTTGTAAACTTTAAATAAATACATAATTATATTGGAATTGAAAATTAAAATGCATTTCATATTTTCAGTAAAGAAAAAAATTCTATCTACCTAAATAATCCCTAAATATTACAGAATATATTTTTTTAAATATTCCTTTTTATTACCTACCATTATGTTCAATATGTAGTGGAAAAATATTGCCTACTTTCTGGCTCTTTTTAATTTATAAAATTATATTAAATAGTACTTCCTTTTATCTAAAGTTAAAAAAATCTATCTTCACTTCTTCAAAAATAAAAATTATTTTAAACTACTAAGTCTGGGCTAAAATTTCTTGCGATTTGCCTACATTTTTAATAAAGAAAAAATGCTTTATTCCAAAATACTGTAATAACACACAAAAACAAATATTTATTACTGAAATTTTTTTTTTTCAAACTACTGTATTACTGAAAACTACTGCCTACTCTTAGGTTATTTCTGTAACAAAAAATGTTGCCCACCTTAAGGGTTTTTAATATGTAATACATGATTAAGTCTTAACACATTCATTCACTGAAAGTTAACAGGGGCCTAATTACCGCATACGTAAGCTAGTTAATTTTACGCTTTTTTATTCGTCGAATGGAATTTACTCGAAAGCATTTGCAATTTTTTACGATAGAATATAAGAAATTCTACTTAAAGCACTATGAAAGTCAAGTATACTTTAAGGGCTACAAACAAAATTCAATTTCATGTGTTTTGAAATTTTTTCAAAGAAAATAGTTTTTGTTTTAATTTTTTTTCATGGGTCTTTTTCTTTTAATGTTTCTATACTTAACGTATCCCATCATATGAAAATTACAAACAATCGTAATTAATTTTAAGATGAAAGCTCATACTTTCACCGATTTCGTTCTATGTTTTTCAAAAAGTAAAATTATTGGTAATTTGTTTAATTATTGAAATTAATTTTCTTTACATTTTCAATAAAACAAATCATTATTCCAAAATAATCTGTATATTATTTGCAATAATAACAAAAAACAATTATTTTTTATTAATAAAAAATAGTTATTGCCTATTTTTAGTTTAAGTTTGTAATACAAAATATTGCCTACTTTTAAGCTTTTTTAAATGTACAAAATTGTAGTAATTTTTACCAGATTTTCTCAACCAAAGTTACATTATTTATACCCTATACCACTATGTGATAATTACAATAGATATTTGACCGACTGATCGGCTCAGAATGAGTCGATTTAGCGATGTCCGTCCCACCATCCGTCTGTTTGTCCGTCCGTCTGTGTTTCCATGTAAGCTTTGTAATCAAACTACAGGCTGCAAATATGATTATATTTTGACAAAATTTGATATATAAGCTTTGATCGACCATAGAACGAACGCTTTTGAAATTGCAGAAAATTGCTGTATGTTCAGACTTAGAACCCATACAAATGACCCCTATGAGATCGACTTAAATAGCCATAATAATCCAAATTATTATATAGATCTTTGTCAAATTTGGTTGGTGTGTATTTATAACATCCAGTAATTAGTAGTCCAAAAATGAGCCCAATAGGACAATTCTTAGTCACAACCCCCATATAAAGCTGCTTCCCGATATTCACTATCAAAAAACCAAAATATTGCACAGCTTTTTCTCAAACTTGGCTTGTGTATGATTTTGCAGAAAATAAGTGACTTAACCAAAAATGATTAGGATCGGTCCATTTTTCGACCTAGTCCCCATATAAATATAGCATCCGATATGAACTTTTTCAGATCTGCAGAGAAAAAATTTAATAACAATTCCACTCGGATTTGGTTTATGCATATTTTCTATACCCAATTAGTGGGACCTAAGACCAATTCTCTTAACGCATGGTATAGGATATCGCATAGTTGCTCTAGCCCGACTATAATTTTTTTCTGTTTATTTATATACTTTTTTGTTATTATTCGAGTTTCTTTTTAAAGTTATAATTACATGTCATGAGATTTTACATAAGTATTTCAGCAATTAATAACAATACGGCAGAGCCTTAAATAAACCAAAATATCACTATAATTTTCTCACTTGTTTTCTCTTCAGGTTTTTTGCAAAAGAAAAATTCTTCCAACTTTATTTTTGTTTCGGTGCAATTCTACCGATTTTTTCCCCAAAATAATCTGTAATATTAAATAATAATAATTTCTGAAATTTTAAAATATTGTATTATTAGAAAAAAAAAAATACTGCCTACTTTCAGGTAAGATTTACAGTGAAAACAATCGTGTGCTTTTAGGCTATCTTAAATTTATTTAATTTACAGAATTCGTTAGGCTCTTTTAACTAACAAAATAGTACTGGTTTATAAAACGTAAATCTAACAGACTGCTTTTATAGTATTTAGATCATAAAGTTTTACTTTGCAAAGATTCTACCACCTATTTATCAATTCAATTTTAATAATGAAAAAATCATTGAATCAAAACAATTTAGGAATAACAAACAAAAACTAAACTATTTGTTATTGAAACTAGTTTCATTACTTTATTTTCAATATTCCATGTGATGATCCATGCACTTTTAAATTATATTTGTATTGAAAAATAATGACAACTTTTAGGCTGTTTCAATATAACAAAATAATATTTAACGGAAGCCTAAAAATTCCTATCCTAGTTAAAAAAATAGTACGAATACACTGGATGATATACGACAGAATTTAAGCTGCTCTTATGGTTTTCATTTAATGATCTTCACTTTCAAAGACTTATATTTTTCAAAAAATATATTCAAATATTTCTCCTCGTGCTACGATGCCTCTGTTGATGTCAGTTGAAGGAGGAGAATCTTGAAATTTTATGCAATTTTTATACCCTCCACACCTCAGTGGTGGAGGGTATATATAGGCTTGTCATTCAGTTTATAACGCATCGAAAAACTAATTTCCAACCCCATAACGTATGTATATTCTTGATCCTTATCACAGCTCGGGTCGATATGACAATGTCCGTCTGTCCGTCTGTCTGTTGAAATCACGCTGATGCACAAAAAAAAAAAACCATTTAACTGGATGGGATTACAAAAATTTCATTTGCCATAATTCCCAGCAGGACGGTATTGAAAATGGGCTAAATCGGGCATCATTGTCCTTAGATACGAGCAAAAATATGTAGATACATCTAAAAAAAACCTAAAACCCAGTGTGTTTGTTGTAATATTTTAGTGGTTGAACATAATCGTTGTACAATAACATTCAAAGTTAAAAAAGCCACAAAAAAAATGATGCAATCATACCAAGAAACACACTACCATGAGCTATGTTAGTAGTATTGCGACACAAAATTAAAAGTGGGAAATGAAAAATGGAAAATGAAAATGAAAATGGAAAATGAAAAATGGAAAATGAGAAATGGGGAATGGAAAATAGAAAATGAAAAATGGAAAATGGAAAATGAAAAATGAAAACTGGAAAATGGAAAATGAAAAATGGAAAATGAAAAATGGAAAATAGAAAATGAAAAATTGAGAATGGAAAATGAAAAACGGAAAATGGAAAATGAAGAATGTAAAATGGAAAATAGAAAATGAAAAATAAAGAATGGAATATGGAAAATGAAATATGGAAAACGGTAAATGAAAAACGGAAAACTGAAAATGAGAAATAGAAAATTAAAAATGGAGAATGGAAAATGAGAAATGAAAAATGAAAAATGGAAAATGAAAATTGGAAAATTAAAAATTAAAAATTAAAACCGAAAATTGAAAAATGGAAAATGAAAAATGAAGAATGGAAAATGGAAAATGAAAAACGCAAAATGGAAAATGAAAACTGAAAAATGGAAAATAGAAAATGAAAAATTAAAAATGGAGAACGAAAAATGCAAAATAGAAAATGAAATATGGAGAATGGAAAATGAGAAATGAGAAATGGAAAATAGAAAATGAAAAATGGAGAATGGAAAATGAAAAATGGAGAATGGAAAAGTAAAAGTGAAAAATGAAAAATGGAAAACAGAAAATTAAAAAAGAAAAATTAAAAAGAAAAAATGGAAAATGAAAAATATAAAATGGAAAATGAAAAATGGAAAATGAAAAATTGAAAATGAAAAATGGAGAATGGAATATGAAAAATGGAAAAAGAGAAACGGAAAATGGATAATTCAAAATGAAAAATGGAAAATAGAAAATGGAAAATGAAAAATAAAAAATGAAAAATGAAAATGAAAAATAAAAAATAAAAAATTTGAAATTAAAAATTAAAAATTAAAAATTAAAAATTAAAAATTAAAAATTAAAAATTAAAAATTAAAAATTAAAAATTAAAAATTAAAAATTAAAAATTAAAAATTAAAAATTAAAAATTAAAAATTAAAAATTAAAAATTAAAAATTAAAAATTAAAAATTAAAAATTAAAAATTAAAAATTAAAAATTAAAAATTAAAAATTAAAAATTAAATATTAAAAATTAAAAATTAAAAATTAAAGATTAAAAATTAAAAATTAAAAATTAAAAATTAAAAGTTAATAATGAAAAATTAAAAATTTAAAAATTAAAAATAAAACTCAAAAATAAAGAATTAAAAATTTAAAATTTAAAATTCAAAATTTAAAATTCAAAATTCAAAATTCAAAATTCAAAATTCAAAATTCAAAATTTAAAATTCAAAATTAAAAATTAAAAATGAAAAACTAAAAATAAAAAATTTTATATTTAAAGTTTTAATTTCTATATTTAGATTCTTACCTATTATTATTACATATGTAGTTCTTTTTTTGTATTGAATGTATCCTTAAATTAACATATTACTAACTAATTCAGATAAAAATATTTTAAAATTCGCTTATTTTAAATATTAATAATTTTTATCCAAGAATCATTTGAATTTTTTTTTAACTATCGTATAACTTCTAAGGTCTCAAAACATTCTAAGAGGCATCAAACTTTTGGTATTAAAACGGCTCTGTTAAATAATGAATTCCGTTAGTGTTCTATGAAGGACTTGGGAACTTATAGGATTTCAACTCTAGTAATCAAATAGTAATTAATTCTTTCTATAGAACACATGACCATTATTTTATATAAAAATAAATTATAATAGAAACTGACCAAAAAGAAAACACAATTAACTTTAAATTTAATTGGTATTCGGAATTAATGTTTCAGTATCGGCAATAGTTTTAAAATGGTAGCCGTACTCAACATTGGGTGCAATATTGAGTTTAAGACGCAGGTGGAGGGTATCAAAAAATTCCGCACAGCCGAATTTTACACTCTTACTTGTTTTTTATAATACAGGCCAAAAGCTTGAAAATAGTGACCATTTAAAAAACAATAACCATCAATAAATTGCCAATACATTCTGTCGAAAAAAAATTCTGTGCCCTCAAGTCATATAATTATTAGCAACATACTTTATAACATGTGTTTACAGAGCCGGCCATTTTAAAAAGAAAGTGTGCCAACTTTTGTAGGAAATGTTATAATTCCTCCTGAGATTTCATTCCAATATAAATAGTAAAACTTGCTATATTCTTTAAATTGAAACTAAATCCATTTTAAAACTTTTTATTTAGTTTAACTTTGCAGTAAACACAAAATCAATATTCATACGATACTGGAATCATTGATATATTATAACAAAAAAAGAAAAAGAAATTTTAAAATTACCTTCATTTTAACATTATAAACATCATCAACAGCAATAAAATCATAAATAGAAAACTTTTTGAAATTTTCATTTGTAAAAAAATACCCTTTAATAGCCGCACGTTTGCATTGATAGATAAAGTTTTTTTTTATGAGGAAGTCATAAAAATTACTCAATAGAAAGACATAAAAAAAACTTTTCCTACACTCACAAAAATAACTGACTGCGTAAATAAATTCAGTTGCTATGAAAGAATTCGATTGTATGTGTTTAAATTTTACTTCTTTCTCTAGGTGTATCGCTACCTACATTCCCCTGTACAATATTGTGTTCTTAGAATTAAGGAAAATTTTATAACTCTGAATGTTATTTAGAATAATAAAAATGTAAAGGATAATATAAAAAAATAGCAGTACGTTTGTAATTTTTTTTCTAGGCTGCAAAATTGAATTGAGGAAAATTGATTAAAATTGAATTGCGCAAAATTAGTTGGCGAAATTAACAAAAATTTTAGATATTTTCGGGTTTTTTTAATTGAAAGAAATTATTAAATGCAATCAGCATAAATGCAAATACGTTTACATTTTTATTCGTTTGTTTATTAGCGATGCATACACATTTTTTTTAAACAACAAAATCAACGAGCAAACAAAAATGTGTATGCATCGCTGATACATATGTATCTACATATGTATGCAAAACATTTTTCACTCTTTCTAGTTATATGAAATTTTATGTGAATATCTTACATTTTCGTACGCCATTCCTCACCTATGCGCTCTAGAGGATCCAAATTTAGTTCCAAACTGTAGCAGGTTATGGCCAATATTTTAAGCCTAAGTAGCACGACCCACCCGACCTATTAAGGATAGGCGAATATTTTCCACAGACAGACAGACAGACGAATACCGCCAGATCGACTATTCATTTTATAAGGATCAATAATATATATAGATTATGGGGTCCCCGAAATTTATTTCGATGATTTACAAACGGATTGACAAGCAGGGAACTTTTTTGAATTTTTTAAAAAAAGATACTTGTTTTAAAAAAAGTTACCCTTAAAAAAGGGTACTTTTTTAAAAAATGGTAGTTTTTTAAAAAAGGTGTACTTTAAAGAGAGTACTTTAAAAAAGCTACTTAAAAAAAGAGTACTTAAACAAACTACTTTTTTATTAAAGGGTACTTTTTAGAAATAGGGTACTTTTTTAAGAAAGGGTAGTTGGAAAATAGAGGATACTGTTTAAAAACTTTTTAAAATAAGGGTACTTTTAAATAAAAGGGTACTTTTCAAGAAAAGGGTACTTTTTTATTAATGGGTACTTTTTTAAAAAAGGGTACTTTTTTAAGAATGGGTACTTTTTTAAGAATGGGTACTTTTTAAAAAAGGGCACTTTTTTAAGAATGGGTACTTTTTAAAAAAAGGCTACTTTTTAAAAAATGGGTACTTTTTTAAGAATGGGTACTTTTTTAAAAAAGGGCACTTTTTTAAGAATGGGTACTTTTTAAAAACGGCTACTTTTTTAAAAAAAGGGTACTTTAAAAATATGGTACTTTAAAAAAAGGGTACTTTTAAAAATAGGGTACTTTTTTAAAAAATAGTACTTTTTAAAAAAAGAGTACTTCTTAAAAAAGGCACTTCTTAAAAAGTTCTCTGTTTTACAAAAGTGAACTTTTTTAACAAAATGGCACTTTTTTAAAAAGGAGTACGTTTTGAAAAAATTTAGAAAAGGGTATTTTTTTAAGAATGGGTACTTTTTAAAAAAATGCTACTTTAAAATAAAAGGCTACTTTTTAAAAAAGGGTACTTTTTTAAAAAAGGGTACTTTTTTATAAATAGTACTTTTTCAACAAAGGGTACTTCTTAAAAAAAGGCACTTCTTAAAAAGGGCTCTTTTTTAAAAAACGGAACTTTTTTATATAAGGGTACTTTTTTAAAAAAGACTACGTTTTGAAAAAAATTTGGTTTATTAAAAAACGACAGTGTCTTGAAAACAGAGTATTTTAATTTTTTTCTGTTCACATTTACTTTAGTAAAAAAAGGTACTTTTTTTTTAAAGAAAATGTAATTTTTTTAGAAAAGCTAATTTTTAAGAAAATGTAATTTTTAAGAAAATGTACTTTTGTAAAAAATTTTACTTTTTGAGAAAACGTACTTTTTAAGAAAAGGTATTTTTCTTAGGGATTATTTTTTTCTTTCATATTATATCGGGATAACGATAAAAAAATATTTGGAAATAATTGCTGAAGGTAATGTGACATGTGCAGTTAAAGCTTGAGGAATTTCTTTTAGAAAATAATTTTTAATCAAAACTATGTTTGAGATGATTTTTTTTCTTTCAGTAATAGATTAAAATTATTTTCGTTCTTCAAAGGGCATAACTTGTACTACATATACATACCTAAATAAATAATATAGAATATTTTTATTAAAGTTGACAGCACTGTTTAAGAAAAAAAAAACATTTATTGCAAATTGCATGAAGAATGAAAATTGACCATTAATCTTGTAGAAGATTCGAATTGATAGGCATTGAATTATCTTATGCCAGGGAATTAGTTCAATTTGAATTTTTTTCAACATAAGGTATATATATTCCTGATCCTCATAATAACTCGGAGTCGACTTAGTGATGTCCGTCTGTCCGTCCACCTGTCCGTCTGTCTTTTGAAATCACGCTTTTTAACAGAATAAATCACTTACCTGGCAAAGTTATGATACCATTGTTTGTTATTATTTCGAGCAGGTTACTTTTGAATATGGGGTAATTCGGGCATCATTGTGCCAAGATATGTCCAAAAATATGAAGACATCTCTAAAAAATGTTAAAAACTTAGCATTAAGTTTAACATATTCTTTACTTTTTAAAATATTTTATTTACATTTATTATAAATAGTGCAACAAGTCCAGATATTAATGTAAACGTAGAACCCATGTGGAGGGTATCAAAGATTCGATATTAACTCCGAATTTATTTTTTCAAAACTGTGAATAAAATATAAAATTCTTATATTTTATATATTAATTAAGCTTGTAATGCCTATTTATTTAATCTATAATATTAATAGGCTAGGCGATTTCTTGTGACCGATGTTTTGTTCTACCATTTTATCCCGATTTTGACCAAACGTATATTATTTGAAAGGTATTTCTGTTTAGCCGTTTCGCAGATTTACAGATTTTTAAATTTTTTCCTTTATTTTGAGTAAATTGCATTTAAAGTTGCTATTAACACATACATAAAATTATACATATGCTATGTGTGTTTTATTAAATTTATTAATGTGTTTGTTAGTGAGTTTGTTATCTTCATTCACAATAATAATAAACCAAATAAGTGTTGGTTTGCGAATTTGCTAAGTTGAAAATTAAAGCTGCCTAGAAATTGCACCCGAATGAATTTTTATTCATAATGTGTGAAAAGGGAGACGTGAGATATTACATGCGGAATTTTTGTCCAGAATTGGGCTGAATAAACCATAAAAGTGTTGGTTTGTGAATTGCCTAAGTTGATAAATAAAGCTGCCTAGAAATTGCACTCGAATTTCGAGCGCTGGAATCTGCTAGAATAAATAAAAGGGGATTTCTCCCATTACATTTTTCCCAACATTTCGTCCATTTTTTGTTTAAAAGAAATTACTTATGAATTTTAAATCCGAAAAATCAATTTAAAAAAAAAATTATAAACCAAAATATATTACACACACACACATACATACATGAATATTATCCCCAGAATCTGAATTAAATTTCTGTTATACAAAAATCAAACAAAAAAAATAAAAATCAATAATAATAAATATTTTATTTCGTTTCGATAACAGAAACAAACTTATTTTTACAGCCTTGGCAAAATACGCTTAATTTGCATGCTAGTCATAGGACATTTAAAAAATTCCTTACAACTTCCAAGAGTAAAGCCTTAATTTGTTCTTTTGCATATTTTTTTTTACCGTTGTCTCTTACTATGAAAGTTCTTTTTTTTTTGTGTAAATATAAATTTAATACCCCAATACTTTGGAAATTGTTTACATTTTTGCTTTGTAGCTTCTAACTAAAAAGAAGATGAGAAAAAAGTATATGTAAAAAAAAAAAGAAAAAAAACAAAAAAACGAAAAATATTTAATTTCCGATCACGTAACCAACTCACGTTCCTCTTCACTTCACTTTAATGTGGTGATGTGATGATGATAATGTTGCTGAAGCTGCTGCTGCTGCCACCGCTGATTCCATTGATGCAATACAATGTCAGTCAGTTCCAGTCTTATTACATGGTGTGATATTTAATGGTTGTTGAGTTTTCCCAACAGTTCCCGTTCTCAAACATAGTAATCGTGTTAGTAGTAGTGGCTGGTTGTACTTAACTGAAACTATGAAAAGAATACCACTATAACAACAGGCAACCAACATTCAAAAAAATGGAAAAGAAAATTTGAGAGACAGAAACAAAAGTGACACAAAGCTCTATGTTGTATAATAAATATTAGAGAGCTGACGTTAATATAACATCATTTAAAGTTTCTTGTTACATAAAAAGTTAATAATATAAGGGCATTTTTTTTTATTTGAAAAATATCAAAAAATACAGTCTGGCCAGAAAGTGTTTTAACGTTGAACAAATTTTGTGTTATTGACATTTATGTTTAAAAATATAAAAGTAAAAGTTATACTTTTTTATACCCTCCCCATCAGTGTGCAGAGGGTACATATGAGCTTGTCATTGCGTTTTTAATAATTATAAAAATAATCTGGATCCCATAAAATATAAATATATATTCTTGATCCTTATAACAAACGGAGTTGATAAAGCGATGTCCATCTGTCCGTCTATGGAAATCCCGATATAGCCCTTAATAGGTCAGCTGGCCTGCTCAATTTTAGTGAAAATAAATTACTGAAATCCTGAGCAGGCTGCTTTTTAAAATCATCGAAATCGGTGAATTTTTCCCGAGTTTTCAATGAGAATATTAAAAATATGATCCTTTCTATGGTGTTTCTTTTTATTCTTGTTACTCAAAATTTTTTAAATTGTGTGCCATCGCTGTAATTGTTGTTGTTGTTGTGGTCGTTGCGTTTGTAGCATTTTCTTCATGTTTAGGAAGTTATTGCCCCATTTTTTTTAAAATGTTATCCAGGAATATATACAAAAAATCTAAAAAAAAAAATTAATAATAATAAATAAGAGTCTTAAATTCGGCTGTGGCGAATCTTTGATACCCTCCAAAATCAACTTTAACTCAGTATTAAATATCAAAACAATTTAAATAAAATAGTGATGTATATAAAATTGAAACAAAGCAGGTGTTCGATTATTTTAAAAATCAAGAACTTACAAATGAATAAGTACTTTTTAATAAAATAAACTTTTTAATAAAAATTTGCTTAGAAAAAGGTAGTTTTTAGAAAAAGGGTACTTTTCTAAAAAAGGTATTTTTTCTAAGCAAAGGTAATTTCTAACAAAATGTATTTTTTTTAATGAGAGGTAATATATTAAAAAAGGTACTTTATTAGGAAAAAGTACTTGTTTAATTAAAGATACGTTTTAAAGAAAAATACTCTCTTAAGAAAAATTATTTTTTTAAGAAAATATACTTTTTAAGAAAATTCACTTTTTAAGAAAGGTACTTTTTTAAGAAAAGATACTTAAAAAACCGATACATAAAATAAGATACTTTTAGAAAAAGGATAATTTTTCAAAAGGAGTACTTTTTTGAAAAACAGGTATTTTTTTAAAAAATGTTATTTTTTAAAAAAATGGTACTATTTTATAAACGGTACTTTTTTAAATAGGGTGGTTATTAAAAAAGGTACTTTAGAAAAAAGGAACTTTTCAACAAATTGGTACTTTTAAAAAGTTTACTTTTTTAAAGAAATAAAAAGGGTACTTAGAAAAAGGTACTTTAGAAAAAAAGGTACTTTTCTAAAAATTGGTACTTTTAAAAATTTACTTTTTTAAAAAAGTAAAATTTTTTTAAAAAAGAGTAATTTAAAAAGGGTACTCTCTTAAATAAAGGGCACTTTTTCAAAAAAGTGGTATTTTAAAAAAAATTTGTCAAAAAGGGTAGTTTTTTCGTGGTACTTTTTTAATAATGAAGGGTACTTTTTTAAATAAAGAGTACTTTTTTAAAAAGGGTACTTTTCCAAAAAAGTGAACTTTAAAAAGTATTCCTTTTTTAAAAAAGGGTACTTCTTTCAAAAAGAGTACTTTTTTCAAAAACGGTACTTTATTAAAAAAGATAATTTTTTGGGACCAGGGTAATTTTTTCAAAAAATTTTAATTTATTTAAAAGGTACTTTTAAAAAAGAGCTCTGTTGAAGAAGGATACTTTAAAAAAAGGGTACTTTTTAAAAAAGGGTACTTTTAAAAAAAGGGTACTTTTTAAAAAAGGGTACTTTTTAAAAAAGGGCACTTTTTAAAAAAGGGTACTTTTTAAAAAAGGGTACTTTTATATATAGTACTTTTAAAAAAGGGTACTTTTTAAAAAAGGATACTTTTTAAAAAGGGTAATTTAAAAAGAAAATTCATTTTTAGGGACTCTATATTTTCTTTCATATTGGCGATTTTCTTTATTATATCGTAATAACGTTAAAAAAATATGTCACAGTACGTGCAATGTAACCATACACACACTCTTATGAAGCAAAAAATACAACTACAATGACTACAACACATAAAACATTTTTATTCTTTCATGAGTTTCTTCACATTTTCATTCATATCTCGTGAGCCTTTGGGCCGATTTTGATGATTTTAAACAACATTCCTTTGGAATGTTAATAAACGACTTTATGCAAAAACGAAGAGTTGAGCTTGGTTATTGAGGGTGTGATCGTGATTTTCACAGATAGACGGACAGACATTCATCGCAAAATCCCTTGTTATAAAGATTAAGAAAATATATGGTTTTGAGGTCTCTGGAATTTATTTCGATGAGTTACAGACGGAATGAAAAACCTATATATACTCTATTCACAGTGGTGTGGGGGGTATAAAAGGTATAAAAAATTGAATAAATATTTATAGATTTTAATAAAAACAAAAATCGAAAATAAGATTTTTATACGTGGTCAGGGTATAACGACTTCACGCTGATGTTTGTAACAACCAAAAATTTTTGACCTAGACCCGTCTTTTATTATACCGTTCAACTGTTTGTCCATGTAAACCTCATGTAAACATGTTTCTCATGTAAACTACAGTTCATGGAAAATATCGAAAACTATACCATCATCCTACAGACCAATTATTTAGTTTACCATCTTCTGCAAGTAAAATATTAGAAAAAATCACAAAAGAAAAAATTATTTTTTTTATTGATACCAACAACACCTTTTCGTCACAACAATTTGGCTTTAGGAAATAACAAAACACTACTCAACCTTTGCACAATATTAGAGAGCTGGTCAAAAATAATTTTCAACGAGGAAAATCAAAGGGAATGGTTCTCTTAGATATAAAACAGCTTTTGACTCTGTTTGGTATAGCGGAGTTCTTTTCAAGCTGAAAAAATTTATCTTCCCGAAGGAAATTATCGAAATTATCCAAAGTTTCCTTAAAAACAGGTCGTTTAATGTATACATAGGTATGACTTTATCACAACAAACCAATATAACAAATGGCTGTCCTCAAGGACCATGCCTGTCACCTATATTATATAACTAGCAGATTCCAGCGCTCGAAATTCGAGTGTAATTTCTAGGCAGCTTTATTTTTCAACTTAGCCAAGTCACAAACCAACACTTTTATGGTTTATTATTATTGTGAATGAAGAATTAACAAACACATTAACAAATTTAATAAAACACATATAGCATATGTATAATTTTATGTATGTTTTAATAGCAACTTTAAATGCAATTTTACTCAAAATAATGGAAAAAATTTTTACACAATATGAAATGTAAAAGCACAAGGGTGTATTTTTGTTAATTTTAATTATTGTTACTCAAATTATATTCCTGAGGATGCTATCCAGCGGATAGCGAAATATTGAATAAATAAAAAACAACAACAAAAATTGCAAAATTGGCATCAAGCTCAATAAACGTATAAATTATTAACAACAAAAAGGTCGACGAAAACACAAATATTTATTATTTTATTTATATTTATTATAATAGAAAAAATTTAATAAAAAAATAAAATTTCCTAGAATTTGCACTCCAATTTTTAGTGCTGGGCTCTACTAGTATAATTTACCCTAGCTTAAGTTTTTATTCAATTCTCTCCTCTTCTTTTAATATATGTAACAGAAGTTCGAGTTTCTAATCTCTTTATCTAAATAAATTAAATGTTAAATATTAATATTATCATATAATAATATCTTTTTGTTTTGCCTCATAAAAACTTTGTCCTCCCAATGATTGTTCTCATACAAATTTTTTTGCACTAATATCTTTTTTCCACTTGAATTTTTTTCTTCTCATCAGTTCCCTTTCCACAACATTTTTTCTTATCTCAATCTTTTGCCTTGAAATTTATTTATGTTAAAAATTTTATTTCTTAACCCTATTTTTGCCTCAAAATTTAGTTTAATGCTGAAATTATTAACTTTCTAATTATTTATTAATATTGTGGAGTGTTTTGAAAAATTTGACAAAGTCACAATTTATCTTTTTGTTTTTTAAATTTTACATTGCAAAAAATTTGCAAAAATAAATATTGTAGCCTTTTTAGTTTATGACGTTTTTCCCTCCTTTTGCACTCTCTTGATTTAAAATTTTGTTCTACTTAATGTTTGGTTATTATTTTTTTGTAATAATGGAATTATGTTGTTACTATTGTTGCGATTGTTGTTCAGTTTAGTTGTACTTATATTGATCTGTTGGGGCTTTTTAGAAAATTACTTTTTAAGTTTCTTTTTTCTTTTATTTAGTTCATGGCTTCATAAATAATGTAATAAATTGAATGTAGAACAAAATTCTGAACATGCCTTGTTTTGTCTATAAACAGCAAGAAAGAGCAAATAAATGGCAGAGCTCGTATTAATAAGCAGTAAAGGAAAAAATCTTTTTAAATGACTTCACTTCTGTTTTTCTGGGTTATGGTAAGTTTTCGTACATGTGGACTCTTCTAAATTTTTCTAATAATTTTTTTTGCGTGCCAGCCGAACCAGTTCTTTTGCTTTTATTAACATATGATTTGCGTAAATATATATGTATGTCATTTATAGATTCAATTAAACAATTGTGATTTTTTTTTAAGTTTATAAAAATATATCACTATTTGTTATCATAATTTATGGGGTCAGTAAAGTAAAAGGCCTGACGCTAAAATCAAATTCTATGACGGTTATTGGTATCAAATAAACAATAACAATAAAATTTTTTTGCGATAATGATAAATTTTGATACTTTTGTTTGGTATTTACTCAATTAAAATACTGTGTGTTACTTGTTTGGGAAGAACCGATATATTTGTTTAATATATAAATTGATTTATTACAGTGAAAAAATATTTACAAAAATAACTTAAAATTTATTGTAAAAAAATGAAAATTGGCATAAAATTCTATAAAATAATAACTTGTGTCTAACTTTTTGGCCTGTCAAATGAATATATCTAACATATTCTATATATCTGTTTAGATATATGTGGTATCAGGCAGATATGTGGTAATAACTTCAGTCTAAAATATTATTAAATTAATAATATTACTAGTTAGTATTATTAAGAAAATCTACTTTTTAAGAAACAGTACTTTGTGAAGAAAGTGTAATTTTTTGAAGAAAAAGGACTTTTTGAAGAAAAAGTACTTATATAAAAAAGGGCCTTTTTAAAAATGTTATTTTTTTATAAAAAGGAAGTTCTTAACAAAAGGTACTTCTTTAAGAAAAAGCATTTTTAAGAAATAGTACTTTTTACAAGAAAATGTAATTTTATAAGAAAATTAACTATTTTATGTAGACGTATTTTTTTTAGAACAGGTACCTTAAGAAAAGGAACTTCAAGAAGAAATCAATTTTTAAGCAAATGTACTTTAATCAAAAAAAACTTTTTCAAGAAAAAGTACTTTTTGAAGAAAATTAGCTTTTTTAAGAAAGGTACTGTTTTAAGAAAATGTACGTTTTTAGGAAAATGGACTTTTTTTTTTTTTTGAAAATTTCTCTTTTTTAAAAGAAAATTTTTAAGAAAAGGTACTTTTTTAAGAAAAGGTACTTTTTTAAGAAATGGAATTTTATTCGAAAAATTACTTTTTAAAGAAAATGTGTTTTTGTTAAGAAAATGTATTTTTTTATGATTTTTATTTTTTTATGAAAATGTATTTTTATTAAAGAAAATGTACTTTTTTAAGGAAAGTTACTCTTTAGAAAAGATACCTCTCTAAGAATAAGTACTTTTTTTAATTCTATTATTTTAGTAAAAGAATGCTTTTTGCAGGAAAAGTACTTTTTGAGAAAATGAACTTTTTAAAATAAACTTTTTTAAGAAAATGTACTATTTAGAAAGGACTCTTTTAGATAAGGGACTATTTTAAGAAAATTTAATTTTTTAAGAAAAGATCTTTTTTTAAAAGGTACTTTTCTAATAAAATGTACTTCTTTAAAAAATTTACTTCTTGAGAAAAGGTACTTTTTAAGGAAATTTACATTTTGAAGAAAAATTATTTTTTAAGAAAATATGCTTTTTTTAAAAAGAGTGCCTTTTGAAGATAATGCATATTTTAAGAAAAGTTACTTTTTAAGAAAATATACATTTTAGGGACAGGTAAATTTTTATCAAAATGTAGTTTTATATAAAAATGTATTATTTAAGAAAAGTAGTTTTTGAAGAAAAAGTATTTTTTAAGAAAAGGAACATTTTAAGAAAAGGTACTTTTTAAGTAAAAGTACATTTTAAGAAAAGGTAAGTTTTTATACTTTTTGAAGAAAAAGTAATTTGAAGAAAAAGTAATTTTATAAGAAAGAGCCTTTTAAAAAGGTACTTTTTTTTATCAAAAGGAAATATTTAAAAAAAGGTAATTCTTTAAGAAGAAGTACTTTTAAGGTTAAAAGGTTCTTTTTTAAGGTTCTTTTTACAAGAAAAGATACTTTTATAAGAACAGGCACTTTAGAAAAAGGAACTTTTTCAAGAAAAAGTACCTTTTTAAGAAAATTTAGTGCCTTTGAAGAAAATGCACATTTTTATAAAAGTTACTTTTTAAGAAAATATACATTTTAGGAACAGGTAAGTTTTTACAAAAATACATAAAAATGTTTTTTTTAAGAAAGGTAGTTTTTGAATAAAAATTATTTTTTTAAGAAAAGGTACTATTTTAAGAAAAGGTACTTTTTAAGTAAAAGTACATTTCAAGAAAACGTACTTTTTTTTATGAAAAAACTTACTTTTTTAAGAAAATGGGATTTTTTAAGAAATGGTGCTTTTTAAGAAAAGGTTTTTGGTTTTGGAATACGTACTTTTTAAAGAAAATTTACTTTTTTAAAAAAAGACACCTTTCAAAAAATGTACTTTTTCAGAAAATTACTTTTTTAAGAAAAGGTACTTTTTAAGGAAAATTTAGTTTTTTAAAAAATGATTTTCAAGAAGAAGTAAATTTTAAGGAAATGAATTTTCTTAGAAAAAGATATTTTTTTAAGAAAACGTACCTTTTAAGAAAAAGTATTTTTTGTTAGAAAAGGAGGTATTTTAAGAGAAGGTACATTTTTAAAGAAAGTTGCTTTTTTAAGGACACACATTTTTTTAAAAAAACTTGGTTTGTTACGAAAAGGTACTTTTTCAAGAAAATTGACTTTTTTAAGAAAAAAAAATTTTTATGTATGTTATTTAAAAAAAAAGTAGACTTTAGGAAAGGGTAAATTTTTGTAGAAAAGGTACTATTTTAAGAGAAGGTACTTTTTTTTAAAAAAGTACCTTTTGAATAAAATCAATTTATTAAGGAAAGTTGCTTTTTTAAGAAAAATAACTTTTTTAAGCAATAAAAGGTACTTTTGTAAGACATAGCACTTCCTTTAGAAAATGTTGTTTTCAGAAAAGGTACTTTTTTTTTAAGAAATGGTACTTTTTAAGAAAAGGTACTTTTTAAAGAAAATGTACTTTTTAAAGAAAAGGTACTTTTTTAAGATATTAAGTTTATTTTTCAGAAAAGGTACTTGTTTTAGAATAACTTTTTTTTTCAGAAAAAGGTACTTTTTTGAGAACAAATATATTTTTTAGAAACTACACTTTTTTAAGAAAAAGTATTTTTTTGGGAAAATTTACTTTTTTCAGATAAGGTACTACGTTTTAAGAAAGTGCTTTTTTTTTTAAAGAAAAAGTACCTTTTTAAGGAAAGGAAAAGGTACTTTTTTTAGAATAGATAAGTTTTTTTTCAGAAAAGGTACTTTTTTGAGAATAAATATTTTTTTTTTTGAAAATGCACTTTTTTAAGAAGAAGTATTTTTTTTTAGAAAAATTTACTTTTTAAGATAAGGTACTATGCTTCAAGAAATTGTGTGTTTTTTTTAAGAAAAAAATTATTTTTGAAGGAATGGAAAAGGTTGTTTTTTTAGAATAAGTTTTTTTTTTCAGAAAAGGTACTTTTTGAGAATAAATATTTTTTTTAGGAAAGACACTTTTTTAAGAAAGAGTATTTTTTTAGGAAAGTTAAATTTTTCAAGATAAGGTACTACGCTTTAAGAAAGTGTGATTCTTTTTAAGAAAAAGTACTTTTTTAAGGAAAGGAACTTTAAAAAGTGCTTTTCAAAATAATGTCCTTTTTCAAATAAAATTCAATTTTTAAGGAAAGGTACCGTTTTAAGAAAATTTACTTATTTGAAAAAGGTACTTTTTTAAGAAATCGTACATTTTAAGAAAAAGGTACGTTTTTAAGAACAGGTACTCTTTGCGAAAAGGTACTTTTTAAGAAAATATACAGTTTTAAGACTTTTTTTTAAAGGGACTTTTTAAGAAAAGGTACTTTTTTATAGAAAGTTCATTTCAAGAAAAGGTGTGTTTTAAATAAAAGCTACTCTTACAAAAAAGGTAGTTTTAAGAAAAAGTACTTTTTAAGAAAAATTACTGTTTTACGAAAAGGTGCTTTTTAAGAAAAGGTACTTTTTTTTACGAAAAGGTACTTTTTTTTAGAAAAGGTGCTTTTTAAGAAAAGGCACTTTTTAAACAAAATGTACTTTTTAAGAAAATGTACTTTTTAACTTTTCTTTAAAAATGTACTTGTTTAAGAAAAGATAATTTTTTAACAAAAGGTACCTGTTTTAAAAAAGTCCATTTAAAACAGATACTTTTTTAAGAAAAAGTACTCTTTAACGTTTTTCGAGAAGCGGAAAATTTACAGAAAAAGGTATTTTTTGAAGAAATCGTACTTTTTAAGAAAAAGGTACATTTTTCAAAAAAGGTACTCTTTGCGAAAAGGTACTTTCTAAGAAAATATACTGTTTTAAGAAATTTTTTTTTTAATACGGACTTTTTAGAGAAGGTACTTTTTTTTATAGAAAGTTCATTTCAAGAAAAGGTCCGTTTTTAATAAAAGTTACTTTTTAAAAAAACGCACTTTTTAAGAAGAGGTACTTTTTAAGAAAAGGTACTTTTTTTTTTAAGAAAATGTACTTTTTTAGAAAGGTACTTTTTGAAGAAAATTCACTTTTTTAAGAAAATGTACTTTTTAAGAAAAGGTACATTTTAACTTTTCTTTAAAAAATGCAATTGCTTAAGAAAAGGTATTTTTTTAAGAAAAGGTACCCTTTTAAAACAGATACTTTTTTCAGAAAAAGTACTCTTTTACGTTTTTCGAGAAGCGGAAATTTTCCAGGAAAAGTACTTTTAAAAAAAAAATTTTTTTATGTATATGTTATTTTTTAAGAAAAAGTAGTCTTTAACAAAGGGAAAATTTTTGTAGAAAAGGTACTATTTTAAGAGAAGGTACTTGTTTAAAAAAAGTACTTTTTGAATAAAATCAATTTATTAAGGAAAGTTGATTTTTTAAGAAAAATAACTTTTTTAAGCAATAAAAGGTACTTTTATAAGACATAGCACCTCCTTTAGAAAATGTTCTGTTTTCAGAAGAGGTACTTTTTTTAAGAAATGGTACTTTTTTAAGAAAAGATACTTTTTAAAGAAAAGGTACTTTTTTAAGATGTTAAATTTCTTTTCCAGAAAAGGTACTTTTTTTAGAATAAGTTTTTTTCAGAAAAGGATCTTTTTGGAGAATAAAATTTTTTTTTAGAAAAGACACTTTTTTAAGAAAAAGTATCTTTTTTAGGAAAATTTACTTTTTTAAGATAAGGTACTACATTTTAAGAAAGTGTGGTTTTATTTTTTACGAAAAAATACTTTTTTAAGGAAAGGAAAAGTACTTTTTTTAGAATAAGATTTTTTTCAGAAAAGGTACTTTTTTTAGACTAAATATTTTTTTTTAGGAAAGGCACTTTTTTAAGATAAGGTACTATTACGCTTTAAGAACGAGTGTTTTTTTTTTCAAGAAAAAGTACTTTTTTAAGGAAAGGAACTTAAAAAGTGCTTTTCAAAATAATGTCCTTTTTTTTTAAATAAAATGTACTTTTTAAGGAAAGGTACTTTTTTAAGAAAATTTACTTATTTCAAAAGGGTAGTTTTTTAAGAAGTCGTACTTTTTAAGAAAAAGGTACGTTTTTACGAACAGGTACTCTTTGCAAAAGGTACTTTTTAAGAAAATACACAGTTTTAGGAATTTACTTTTAAAGGGACTTTTAAAGAAAAGGTAAATTTTTATAGAAAGTTAATTTCAAGAAAAGGTGCGTTTTAAATAAAAGCTACTTTTACAAAAAAGGTAGTTTTTAAGAAAAAGTACTTTTAAGAAAAATTACTGTTTTAAGAAAAGGTGCTTTTTAAGAAAAGGTACTTTTTAACGAAAAGGTATTTTTTAAGAAAAGGTACTTTTTTATGAAAAGTCACTTTTTAAAGAAAATGTACTTATTAAGAAAAGATCCTTTTTAACTTTTCTTTAAAAAATGTACTTGTTTAAGAAAAGATAATTTTTTAAGAAAAGGTACCTGTTTTAAAAAAGTCCCTTTTAAAACAGATACTTTTTTAAGAAAAATTACTCTTTTACGTTTTTCGAGAAGCGGAAAATTTACAGAAAAAGGTATTTTTTTTAAGAAATCGCACTTTTTAAGAAAAAGGTACATTTTTCAAAAAAGGTACTCTTTCTAAGAAAATATACTATTTAAAAAAATTTTTTTTTTTTAAACGGACTTTTTAAAAGAAGTTACTTTTTTTTATAGAAAGTTCATTTCAAGAAAAGGTCCGTTTTAAATAAAAGCTACTTTTTTAAAAAAGGCACTTTTTAAGAAGAGGTACTTTTTAAGAAAAGGTACTTTTTTTAAGAAAATGTACTTTTTTAGAAAGGTACTTTTTAAGAAAAGGTACTTTTTTGAAGAAAATGCACTTTTTTAAGAAAATGTACTTTTTAAGATAAGGTACATTTTAACTTTTCTTTAAGCCTGGACGGTTACTGTTCGTCGAATCGACGAAGCTCATTTACTCTTTATCACCAAAAAAAAGAGGCCAAATTCGTATCGAATTTTAAGACTGAAAAAGAATTTTTGTTTTTATATTTTATTTTTTTTCTTTATTTTTTAATAAAATGTTTAACTAAAAAAAATTTTTGTTTAAATTTTACTTCAAAAATCGTTCAGCTAGAAATTTTTAAAAAAAATTGTTTGTACTAAATGAAGAGTAACCTTCCAGGGTTAAAAAATGTAATTGCTTAAGAAAAAGTATTTTTTTAAGAAAAGCTACCTGTTTTAAAAAAAGTCCCTTTTAAACAGATACTTTTTTAAGAAAAAGTACTCTTTTACGTTTTTCGAGAAGCGGAAATTTTCCTGGAAAAGTACTTTTTAAAAAGAAAAATTTTTGAAAAACTAATTTTTTTTAACTTACTTTATTAAGAAAAGGGTACTTTTCCTTGAATCTTTGAGTACCAGTTATGATGTTTTTGATGTATAAATGAAAAATTAAAAAAAAAATTTATGACTGTAAACTAAATTTTCATATAACAAAACTTGTTTTTTTTTTGTTTATAATAAAAGAAGGAAATATTAAATGATTGTAGTTTTGAATTCATGACTTAAAAAGAAAAAGAACGAACAATGAGAACTGACTCAATTTATCTGCATTTAAAAGTTCACTTATGTCGGAAATCACAGCATCGAAACATTCAACAACATTGAGCAACAACTATAACAAGCAAAACAAATACAGGCAACGGCAACAGCAGTACAAACATAAGACGAGCTCATTAAACTGACAACATCATTAACATTAATAACATTTAAATGGAAAGTATGTAGCAGCAGTAGCATCAGCAGCAGCAGCAGCAGCAACCAGTCAGTCAGTCAGCCAGCTAGCTAGCAAAGCTAAGATACAGGGGTACTGTTCCTGTTCGTGTCTATGTCTTTTCTGTTCTACGAAAAACATCATGATTATATCTAAAACTATATTACTCGCTTTTACATTAGGAAATGCAAGCAAACAGATACACACGCACGCATACATACACTTACTCACAATTTATTTCAACACGAACATACATTTAAGTAAATACTAGCACTCGAAGTTTGTGTTAAAATATTATATATATTTAAACACAATGTTTTCTGTTTGCATACAATTACTTATAAATGTAAATGTTATGTCGTGAATTTTAAATCAAATACAATAAACACTTTTTTAAGCAAGTTTTTGTCTTGAATAAGGATTTTTGATGAAAATTTCAAAAAATAAATTCTGTAGCAACAAATAGATTTAAAAATAAAATTATCTTGTATTTATACAGACTTTCGTTATTGTAATTCTGGAAAGAACCTTAAGTAAATTATCATTCGTTAAACTTGTTAATGAAATGAAATATAGTAAAAATTAAATATTAATGCGCAAATAATATATACGAGGATAACAACACTGTGCTTGAAGCGGAGACTTATTTCCAGCCTAAACCTAATTCCAGCACTCTAAAAACAGTTGTGCATTTTCTAGGGTTTCCAGGTTATTTTACGATATTTTATTGTTTTCAAATCTTATTGATGAATTTACTCGTAAATTGAATAGCTACTGATATAAAAAAAATTATTTGTTAGTTTAAATTTTCATAATTTTCTTCAAAGATTGCGTATGATTAATATTACGTATGCTTTCATCTATAATATTAATAGGCTAGGCGATTTCTTGTGACTGATGTTTTGTTCTACCGTTTTATACCGATTTTGACCAAACGTATATTATTTGAAAGGTATTTCTTTTTAGCCGTTTTGCAGATTTACAGATTTTTAAATTTTTTTCTTTATTTTGAGTAAATTGCATTTAAAGTTGCTACTAACACATACATAAAATTATGCAATGCTATGTGTGTGTTTATTAAATTTGTTAATGTGTTTGTAATGAAAATAAGTTTGTTTTTTGTGTTGATTTGTGAATGGCTATAATTGATTAGCATACTTTAAGGGTCTTTATTTAATGAAAAAATAGAATTTCCTAGAATTTGCGCTCGAATTTCGAGGGCTGGAGTCTGCTAGTTACTATTAATACGTTTGTTGCTTGATAAAGTGTATCGAATGTAATTTTATGTGGAAGAGGTGTTTTCTCCAATATCAGTTGGTGTCGCCTCGCTTCAGTACAATGTTGTGTACCAAATTCCGGTCAATTATCCTAAGAATTGCGATCTGTAATTCGATTACAAATGTCTATCGCACAAAAACTTTTAATCATAATTATATGTTTTTAGTACCAAATGCACTTTTTTAGTAAGGACTACCATGTTTATTAAATAGTACCTTTAACAAATACAATTTAAAAAGGTTCTTTAAAAAAAAAAGAAAAATACGACGTTATGAATTCTGTAATTTTTGTGAAAAAAAACTTAAATTTTTTTTTAAGTAGTATCTTCTCTTAAAAAGTAAATTTTTCTTAAAAAATAGCTATTTTAAAAAATACCATTTTAAAACAACCACCTTTTCGAAAAAGTACCTTTTTAAAACAAACTTTGATTTAAACATCCTATATAGTTATACATATGTATATACAAAGCCGGTACCTTAGTTTAAAAAATTATCATTTCTTAAAAAAGCACTGTTTTTAAAAATGTTTTTTTTTGAATTACCTTTTTAAAAAAGTAAATTTTCTTAAAAAAGTAAATTTTCTGAAAAAAGTACTTCTTCTTAATAAAGTAAATAAATTTTTGCAAAAGTAGTACATTTTCTGAAAAAAGTACCTTTTCATAAAAAGTACCATTTACTAAATATTAGCTTTTCATAAAAAATTGAATATCTTAAAAACTACATTTTATTCAAAAAATGCATTTTAATAAAAAAGTACATTATCTTCAAAAAGGACCTTATCTTCAAAAAGTAAATTTTCTTCAAAAGCACTTTTTTTCCAAAAAGTAAATATTAAAAAAGTACCTTCTATTAACAAAGTACTTTTTATTATATAAGTAGCTTTCATTTAAAAAAGTATCTTTTATTAAAAAAGTACCTTTTTAAAGAAGTAAATTTTATTAAAAAAAAAAATACCTTTTACTACAAAAGTCTATTTAATAAAAAATACCTTTTATTAAAAAAGTATCTTTTATTAAAAAAGTACCTCTTATTAAAAAAAGTAAATTTTATTAAAAAAGAACCTTTAATAAAAAAAGAACTTTTAATTAAAAAAGCCTCTATATTAAAAAGTACCTTTTATTAAAAAAGCACCTTTAATTAAAAAGGTACCTTTTATTATATAAGTAACTTTTATAAAAAAAGTTCCTTTTATTAAAAAAGTACCTCTTATTAAAAAAAAAAAACAAATTTTATTAAAAAAGAACATCTAATTAAAAAAGTATCTTTAATTAAAAAATTCTCTTTTTTAAAAAAGTACTTTTTATTAAAAAGTACCTTTTATAAAAAAAGTTCCTTTTATTAAAAAAGTACCTCTTATTTAAAAAAGCAAATTTTATTAAAAAAGAACATTTAATTAAAAAAGTATCTTTAATTAAAAAGTCTCTTTTTTAAAAAAGTACCTTTTTTTAAAAAGTACCTTTTATTAAAAAAGTAACTTTAATTAAAAAGTACCTTTAATTAAAAAAATCGCTTTATTAAAACTGTACCTTTTATTAAAAATATACTTTAAAAAAAAAAATACCTTTTATTAAAAAAAATACCTTTTATTAAAAAAGTACCATTTCTTAAAAAAGTCCCCTTTATTAAAAAAGCACCTTATATCAAAAAAGTAAATTTTCTGAAAAAAGTACCTCTTCTTAATAATGTCAATAAATTTCTCGAAAAGTAGTACATTTTCTGCGAAAAGTACTTTTTCATAAAAAGTACCTTTTACTAAATATTAGCTTTTCATAAAAAGGGGAATATCTTAAAAAACTAACTTTTATTCAAAAAATGCATTTTAATAAAAAAGTACATTATCTTCAAAAAGGACCTTATCTTCAAAAAGTACATTTTCTTCAAAAGCACATTTTTTCCAAAAAGTAAATATTAAAAAAGTTCCTTCTATTAACAAAGTACTTTTTATTATATAAGTAGCTTTCATTTAAAAAAGTACCTTTTATTAAAAAAGTACCTTTTTTAAAAAGTAAATTTTATTAAAAAACAAATACTTTTTACTACAAAAGTCTATTTAATAAAAAATACCTTTTATTAAAAAAGTACCTTTTATTAAAAAAGTACCTCTTAATATAAAAAGTAAATTTTATTAAAAAAGAACCTTTAATAAAAAAAGTACCTTTAATTAAAAAAGCCTCTATATTAAAAAAGTACCTTTTATTAAAAAATAACCTTTAATTAAAAAAGTACCTTTTATTAAAAAAGTATCTTTCATTAAAAAAGTACCTTTTATTAAAAAAGTACCTTTTATTATAAAAGTAACTTTTATAAAAAAGTTCCTTTTATTAAAAAAGTACCTCTTATTAAAAAAAGCAAATTTTATTAAAAAAGAACATTTAATTAAAAAAGTCTATTTTTTAAAAAAGTACCTTTTTATTAAAAAGTTCCTTTTATTAAAAAGTACCTTTTATTAAAAAAGTAACTTTAATTAAAAAGTACCTTTAATTAAAAAAATCGATTTATTAAAACTATACCTTTTATTAAAAAAGTACTTTTTTTAAAAAGTACATTTAATTAAAAAAAATACCTTTTATTAAAAAAATACCTTTTATTAAAAAAGTACCATTTCTTAAAAAAGTCCCCTTTATTAAAAAAGCACCTTATATCAAAAAAGTAAATTTTCTGAAAAAAGTACCTCTTCTTAATAATGTCAATAAATTTCTCGAAAATTAGTACATTTTCTGCGAAAAGTACTTTTTCATAAAAAGTACCTTTTACTAAATATTAGCTTTTCATAAAAAAGGGAATATCTTAAAAAACTAACTTTTATTCAAAAAATACGCTTTAATAAAAAAGTAAATTTTCGTCAAAAAGTATATTTTCTTAAAAAGGACCTTATCTTCAAAGGGTAAATTTTCTTGAAAATAACATTTTCTCCAAAAACTAAATATTCTTAAAAAAGTTCATTTCCTTAAAAGTTTGTTCTTCTTAAAAAATACCTTTTGTTAAAAAAGTACATTTTATTTAAAAAGTCTCTCTATTAAAAAATACCTTTTATTAACAAAGTGCCTTTTACTTAAAAATGTACCTTTTATTAGAAAAGTACTTTTAATTAACAAAGTACTTTTTATTATATAAGTAGCTTTCATTTAAAAAAGTACCATTTATAAAAATTACCTTTTCTTAAAAAAGTCTTTTTATTTAAATAATACCTTTTATTAAAAAAGTACTTTTTATTTAAAAACTACCTTTAAAAAGTACCTCTTATTCAAAAAGTAAATTTTATTAAAAAGTACCTTTAATTAAAAAAGTACCTTTAATTAAAAAGTAACTTTTATAAAAAAAGTTCCTTTTATTAAAAAAGTACCTCTTATTAAAAAAGCTAATTTTATTAAAAAAGAACATTTAATTAAAAAAGTATCTTTAATTAAAAAAGTCTTTTTTTAAAAAAGTACCTTTTATTAAAAAGTACCTTTTATTAAAAAAGTAACTTTAATTAAAAAGTACCTTTAATTAAAAAAATCGCTTTATTAAAACTGTACCTTTTATTAAAAATATACTTTTTTTAAAAAAGTAAATTTTATTAAAAAAATACCTTTTATTAAAAAAATACCTTTTATTAAAAAGTACCATTTCTTAAAAAAGTTTCCTTTATTAAAAAAGCACCTTATATCAAAAAAGTAAATTTTCTGAAAAAAGTACCTCTTCTTAATACAGTAAATAAATTTCTCGAAAAGTAGTACATTTTCTGGGAAAAGTACTTTTTCATAAAAAGTACCTTTTACTAAATATTAGCTTTTCATAAAAAAGTGAATATCTTAAAAAACTACTTTTTATTCAAAAAATACGCTTGATAAAAAAGTAAATTTTCGTCAAAAAGTACATTTTCTTAAAAAGGACCTTATCTTCAAAGGGTAAATTTTCTTCAAAATAACATTTTCTCCAAAAACTAAATTTTCTTAAAAAAGTACATTTCCTTAAACATTTGTTCTTCTTAAAAAATACCTTTTGTTAAAAAAGTACTTTTTATTTAAAAAGTCTCTTTATTAAAAAATACCTTTTATTAACAAAGTGGCCTTTTACTTAAAAATTTACCTTTTATTAGAAAAGTACTTTTAATTAACAAAGTACTTTTTATTATATAAGTAGCTTTCATTTAAAAAAGTACCATTTATAAAAATTACCTTTTCTTAAAGAAGTCTTTTTATTTAAATAGTGCTTTTTATTAAAAAAGTACTTTTTATTTAAAAACTACCTTTTATTAAAAAAATTACCTTTTATTAAAAAAGTATCTCTTATCAAAAAGTGCCTTTGATTAAAAAAGTACCTTTTATTAAAAAAGACTCTTTGTTAAAAAAGTACCTTTTATTAAAAGAATTACCTTTTATTAAAAAAGTATCTCTTATTAAAAAAGTACCTTTGATTAAAAAAGTACCTTTTATTAAAAAAGACTCTTTGTTAAAAAAGTACCTTTAATTAAAAAAGTATCTTTTGTTAAAAAAGCATCTTTTGTTAAAAAGGGCCTTTTATTAAAAAAGTACCTCTTTTTCAAAAAGTACCTTTAATTAAAAAAGTACCTTTAATTAAAAAAGTACCTTTTATTGAAAAAGTATCTCTTATTAAAAAAGTACCTTTGATTAAAAAAGTACCTTTTATTAAAAAGTCTCTTTGTTAAAAAAGTACCTTTTATTAAAAAAGTCTCTTTGTTAAAAAAGTACCTTTTATTAAAAAAGTGCCTTTTATTAAAAAAGTGCCTTTTATTAAAAAAGTGCATTTTGTTAAAAAGGGCCTTTTCTTAAAAAAGTACCTCTTATTCAAAAAATAAATTTTATTAAAAAATACCTTTAATTAAAAAAGTACCTTTAATTAAAAAGTAGCGTTATTATAAAACTACCTTTTATTAAAAAAGTACCTTTTATGAAAAAAGCATATATTATTAAATAGTACCTTTTATTAAAAAAGTACCTTTTATTAAGAAAGTAAATTTTATTACAAAAGTATCTGTATTAAAAAAGTACCTTTTTTAAAAAAGTACCTTTTTTTAAGAAAGTACCTTTTATTAAAAAAGTAAATTTTATTTAAAAAAAGTATCTCTATTAAAAAAGTACCTTTTTTAAAAAGTACCTTTTATTAAACAAGTACCTTTTATTAAAAAAGTACCTTTTATTAAAAAAGTACTTTTTATTTAAAAGTACCTGTTATTAAAATAGTACCTCTTATTAAAAAAGTACATTTTCTAAAAAAATTACTTCTTAAGAAAGTACCTTTCTTCAAAATAGAAATTTTCTTAAAAAGTGTCTTTTCTTAAAAAAAAAACACGTTTACTTAAAAAGTCTTTTTCGTAAAAATGTAGCTTTAATTTAAAAATCATAAAAATTTAATTTTCATAAAAGTGTTCCTTTCATTAAAAAAGTAACTTTTATTAAAAAAGTGCCTTTTATGACAAAAATAGCTTTTCCTAAAAAGTCCCGTTTCTTCCAAAACTAAATTTTTTTTAAAAAATGCCTTTTCTTAAAAAAGGAAATTTTCTTAAAACATACCTTTTCTTAAAAAAGTACATTTTCTAAAAAACTGTCTTTAAAAAAAGTACCTTTTCTTAACAAATAACATTTCCTTTAAAAAAGTACCTAGAAAAGTAGCCTTTATTAAAAAATTTATTTTTTTTAGAAAGTTCATGCTGATAAAATAGTGTTTTCTAAAGAAATTCTTTTTTGTTTTAAAGTAAATTAAAATATATAAAAAGTACGTTTTTTAAAAAAGAAGTACCTTTTCTTAAAAAAGTGTCTTTTATTAAAAAAGTACATTTTCTTCTTAAGAAAGTACCTTTCCCCAAAATAGTAAATTTTCATAAAAAGTATCTTTTCTTAAAAAAGTATATTTTCTTTAAAAAGTACCTTCTCTTAAAGAAGTATCTTTTCTTAAAGAAGTACATTCTCTTTAAAAAGTACCTCTTCTCTAAAAAGCCCATTTTCTTAAAAAGTCTTTTTCGTACAAAATTGCCTTTAATTGAAAAAGTACATTTTCATAAAAAAGTAAATACCTTTTCTTAAAATAGTACTTTTTATTAAAAAAGTGCCTTTTAATTAAAAATAGCTTTCCCTAACAACTTTGTTTTTTCTAAAACTATATTTTTTTTTAAATAATAAGTTTTTTCAGGAAAGTACCTTTTCTTAAAAAATACCTTTTCTTAAAACATACCTTTTCTTAAAAGAGTACATTTTTAAAAAAATTAATTTTTTTAAAAAAGCTTTGTTTTTTAAAAAAGTAGCCTTTATTTAAAAATTAAATTTTTTTGGAAAAGTTCGTGTTGGTAAAGGAGTATGCTTTCTTAAAAAGTTCCTTTTTAAAAAAAGGGAATTAAAAAATATAAAAAGGACGTTTAAAAAAAAATATGTAACTTTTCTTAAAAACTTTCCCTAAAAAAGTACTTTTTCCTAAAAGTACCTTTTCATAAAAACTGCCTTTTCTTAAAGTACATTTTCTTAAAGAAGAATTTTTTTTTTTTTTTAAAAAGTACTTTTCCTAAAAAGCACCTTCTGTTAAAAACTACGTTTTCTTAAGAAGCACCTTTTCTGAAGAAATACGTTTGTTAAGAATTAGCTTTTCTTAAAAAAAGAACCTAATCTACTAAAAGAACCTGTTGTAAAACGCCCATTTTAAAAAACATGTTTTTTTTAATTCTTAAAAAAAGATATTTTCTTAAAAAAAATAATCTTCAAAAAGTTCTTTGTAAAAAAAGCCCATTTATTTAGAGATGCGTCTTTTCTTAAAAAAGTCTTTTTTAAAGTCTTTAAAAAAAAAATTGGTAAAACTTTTTTTTTTTAATTATTCAATAGCATTTTAATTTATTATTTTTACAAACTTTTTTTGAGATATGAATTGTTATTTATTCAGGTGAGTTAAATAACCAATAAAACGCCTTAATTAACTTATTTTATTTACTCATCATTACAACTGAAAAAAAAAAATTCCTTGGCTTTTTTAGCCTTCATCATACAACACAATTTTACATAAATTTATTTATTATTTTAATGAAACCTTTATAGATTTTTGTAATTTCAGTTAATTGAAAATAAATTGCATTCCAAAAATAAATCACATAAACAAACCAACCAATTTCAATTTAACATCACCATATCGACATAATAATATCGATTTAATTATATTTAAGAGCATTAAAAAAACAAATTACAAAAAATCAAGTGTTATAATAACATTAACACATGCCAAAATAAGATTATTTAAATAAATTAATAAAATTAAAAATATGAAAAAAACACATTCACAGCAGTAAATTATTTATATATTAAATTTTTATAGTTTTTTTTTGAATATATGTTTGAATTTTTTTCTTAAACTTAATTTCTTCTTGTAACAATTATACTGTAAAATTTGTATTGAAGCATTGATTTTTCATATACAGAGCATTAATTAAAATGTATATCCTCATAAAATGCCATAAATCAAATAGTCAATGTTTTTCATTTTCATAAATTTTATTTTTTTTAATTATGATTTTTTTTGGAATTTTTCCATTGGCTGGTGATATCAGTTGATTATGGGATTTGTACGATAAAAAAAAGAAATTTATAAATCAAACTTCGCAAAAATTCTTGTTGAAGGATTGACAAAGACCTTGGCTTGTTAGTACCTAGAAGAGAGCATACAAAAAGTGAAACAGATGTCATTTTTGGATCTGGTTGTTGTGAAAAACAATGAATGAACTTCTCATAGGATAGAAGTAGTTTTTATACCCTAAGCCACTATGTAGTCAGGGTATAATGACTCTGTGCTGATGTTTGTAACTACCAGAATTATTTGAATTAATTTTATTAAACTCAGAATCACTTTCTGAGTCGATTTAGCGATGTCTGTCCGTCCGTCTGTCTATGTGTCCATGTAAGCTTTGTAATCAAACTAAAGATCGCAAATATAAATACATTTTATGGAAATTTAGCATATAAGCTTCTTTCGGCCATAGAATGAACGCTATTGAAATTGGTGAAAATCGGTTAATTTTCAGACTTAGTCCCCATACAAATGCACCCTATGAGATTGACTTAAATTGCCATAATATCCAAATTATCATATAGACCTCGGTCAAATTGGGTTTGTGTATGTTTATAACATCCATTTATCAGTAGTGCAAAAATAAACCCTATAGAACAATTCTTAGTCGTAGCCTCCATATGAAGCTAAATCCCGATCAAAAAACAAAAATGCTGAACAGTTTTTTCTCAAATTTGGTTTAATGTGCAAAATATAGATGATAGAATAATTTTCTTAAAAAAATTCTCATTTTCAAGTGAAAAAAAAGAAATTATAAAAAATTTTTTTTTTTCTTTTGCAAAAGAATGTTTTTCATAGATTAATTCTTTACTGTTAAAGCTGGGGGTAAAACGTTGCATTCGACATCTAGTGAAATCAATCGAAATTCCAAATTTTGGTTTATTATTTAAAGAAGACGGACAATCGTCAGACCTCGTTTTACTTTTGCTATTAACTATGGACCATAAGTCATTAAATGTGACAGAGCAAAATTACTCTTAGTATTTTATTTTGAAAAAAAAGTGCAAGTACGAGTGTATGTGAAGGTTCGTGGTTCAAAACCTCACGGCCGCCCTAAGTAGAAAAAATTTTCATATAGAAACAATCTATTCAATTAAAACATAACAATTATCACAATGTTCAATAAATCGCTGATGAAGGCTGAAATGCCAGAAACCGGTCCGATTAAGAATACAGTGCAGTTATGATTTTTTGAAATATATGCTTTCTTCTTCTTTACCACGCACCATTTAAACAAAATTAAAATTGCATATTAATTACAGTAGTAATTGCAATATGTCTGAAAAATGACGATAAATCTAACAAACAAAAAATAATTTCAATTGAAAAATTTCGGTAACGAATGCGACGATTCGGCTCCTGATTTATTTTGGGGAAAAACAAGAAATTCCATGAAAATGCATATTTTTAATAAACTAATAAATTTACCATGAAATGGCAGAGCTTTCTTTTATATTTATATATTAGTTGTATGTATATGCGATTTTAAAAATTTTGACATTGTTTCTTATTTGCATATTTTTGCTGTTTTTTTGCTTTAAATGCAGGTTTTTGTATATTAGTTGAAACAATTTTTGAATATAATTTTTTTTACTTATTTTAGTTTCAAAATTTTGTTTAAAAACATTTTTGTAATAAATTTTTTTTACATAATTGTTTTACTAAAATTTTATTAGTTTCAAAATTTTGTTTAAAAAAAATTAATTAAATTATTATTTTTGCTAAAATATTTTTTACTTTTGTCAGTTACAAAATTTTATCTAAGAAAAATTGTATTAAGGAAAATTCTTTTACTTATTTTTATGTCTATTTTTTTTCTTTTGTTAGTTTCAACATTCTGTTTAACGAAAATCAAAATTATTTTTCATATCTTTTTTACTAATATTTTTTTACTGTTGTTGGTTTCAAAATTTTGTTGAACAATTTTTTTTTAAAATCAAATTATTTAACTTATTTTTTTACAAAAATTTGTTTACTGTTGTTAGTTTCAAAATTTTGTTTAACAAAAATTTTTTAATAAAAATTTCTTCACTTATTTTATTTACTACATTTTTTTACTTTTGTTTGTGTCAAAAGTTTGTTTACCAGAAATTGTTTTAATAAAAATTATTTTCTTATATTTTTACTAAAATTTTGTCAATTTTATTAGTTTCAAAAATTTGGTTACCAAAATTTGTTTAATAAAAATTATTATACTAATTTTTTTTTCTATTTTTTTTAAATTTTGTCCAAAAAAAATTCCTTAATAAAATTATTTTACATATTTTTTTTTTTTTAAATTTTTTAGTTACAAAATTTTATTAAACAGAAATTGTTTTAAATCAAATTATTTCACTTCTTTTTTTAAAACAATTTTTTTTACATATGTTAGTTTAAAAATTTTGTTTAACAAAAAAGTTTTAATAAAAATTATTTTACTCATTTTTATTCCTACAATTTTGGTACCTTTGATGGTTTCTAAATTTTATTTAACAACAATTTTTTTAATAAAAATTATTTTACTTAACTTTTTACTTTCGTATGTTTAAAAATTTTGTTTAACAAAATTTTTTTAATAAAAATTATTTTATTTATTTCGTATTACTAAAATTCTGTTTGCTTTCGTTAGTGTCTAAATTTTGCTTAATTCTCTTTTTATAAAAATTATTTTTCATAATTTTTTTACTAACATATTTTTACTTTTGTTTGTTTTAAAATTTTGCTTAAAAAATTTTTTTATTTAAAATTATTTTACTCATATTTTTCCTTTCATTTTTGTAATTTTGTTAGTTTCAAAATGTTGTTTAACAAAAATTGTTTTCTTAATAAAATTATTTTTCATATTTTTTTTGTACTAAAATTTTGTCAGCTTTAAAATTTATTTAATAGAAATTGTTTTAATAAAAGTTGTTTCTTTTATTTTTTTAAAAAAATTTCCTTAATTTTTTTACTTTCAAAATTTTTTTCTAGAAAATTTTTTTAATAAAAATTATTTTACATATGTATAATTTTTACTAAAATTTTTTTAATTTCTTAGTTGCAAAATGTTTTTTAACAAACTTTTTTTAAATAAAAATTATTTTAATTGTTTTTTTTAATTAAATTTTTTTACTTTGTAAGTTTCAAAGTTTTGTTTAGTAAAAATCGTTATCATGAAAAATATTTTACTTTTATTTTGCTACAATATTTTAACTTTCTTAAAAATATTGTTTAACAAAAATTTTTTTTAAAAATTATTTTACTAAATTTTTTATTATTTTTGTACTTCGGTTAGTTTCAAAATTATGTTTAATAAAATTTTTTTAAAAAACGTTAGATATTTTACTTATTTTTTTTTACTACATTTTTTTACTTTGTTAGTTTCAAAACTTGTTGACCAAAAATTTTTTTAAAAAAAATTATTTTACTTATTTTTTTGTAACCAAAATTTTGTTGATTTCAAAATTTTGTTTAACAAAAATTTTTTAATAACAATTATTTTACTCATTTTTTTTCTATAATTTTTGTACCTTTGTTAGTTTCAAAATTTAGTTTAACAAAAAATTTTTGCATCAAAATTATTTTACTTATTTGCTATTAATAAAATGCTGTTTCATAAAAATTATTTTTTTTTAATTAACTTTTTTGTGTTTTTTTAGTTTCAAAATTTTGTTCAACAGAATTTTTTTTTAATAAAAATTATTTTCCAATTTTTTTTTACTGAATATTAGTTTCAAGAACTTGTTTAACAAAAATTTTTTTAATGAAAATTATTTTACTTATATTTTTTATACTAATTTTTGTTTAGTTATATTAGTTTGAAAATTTGGTTTAAGAATAATTTTTTTAATAAAAATTATTTTACTTAATTTTATTTACAACATTTTCTTAATTTCGTTAGTTTCAAAAATTTGTTTACTAAAATTTTTTTAATAAAAATTATTTTACTAATTTTTCTACTATTTTTTTACTTTTGTTAATTTCAAAATTTTGACTAAAAAATTTTCTTAATAAAATTATTTTACATATTTTTATTATTAGAATTTTGTAAGTTACAAATGTTTATTTAAAAGTAATTGTTTTAAATCAATTTATTTCACTTATTTTTTCACTAAAATTTTTTTTACTTTTGTTAGTTTCAAAAATTTCTTTAACAAAAATTAAATTTATTTTACTCATTTTTTTCCTTTAATTTTTGTACATTTGAAAGTTTATAAATTTTGTTAAATTTTAATTTCATAAAAATTATTTTACATTATCTTTATTACTAAAATATTTTTACTCTTGTTTGTTTCAAAATTTTGCTTAAAAAAATTTTTTTATTAAAAATTATTTTGCTCTTTTTTTCGTTTAATTTTGGTACTGTTAGTTTCAAAATTTTGTTTAACAAATTTTTTTTTAATAAAAATTATTTTACTTATTTTTTTTACTAAATTTTTTTTCTTTTGTTAGTTTCAAAATTTTATTTAACAGAAATTTTTTTCATAAAAATTATTTTACTTATTTGTTTTACTACAATTTTTTTACTTTGTAAGTTTCAAAATTTTGTTTAACAAAAATTGTTTTCATAAATAATATTTTATTTATTTTTTTACTACAATATTTTTACTTTTGTTTTCTTAAAAATCTTGTTTAACAAAAATTTTTTTATAAAAATTATTTTACTAAAGTTTTTCCTTTTTATTTGTACTTTTGTTAGATTCAAAATTATGTTTAACAACATTTTTTTTAAAAAAGTTAATTTACTTATTTTTTCTACAAAACGTTTATTACTTTGTAAGTTTCAAAATTTTTTTGACCAAAAATTTTTTAAATAAAAATTATTTTACTTATTTTTTTTAACCAAAATTTTGTTGGTTTCAAAATTTTGTTTAACAATTTTTTTTAATAAAAATTATTTTACTCTTTTTTTTTATAATTTTTTTACTTTTGTTAGTTTCAAAATTTAATTTAACAAAAATTTTTTGCATAAAAATTATTTTATTTTTTTTTACTACAATTTTTTTACTTTGTAAGTTTCAAAATTTTGTTTAACAAAATTGTTTTCATAAAAATTATTTTATTATTTTTTACTAGAATATTTTTACTTTTGTTTTCTTCAAAATTTTGTTTAACAAAAATTTTTTTATAAAAATTATTTTAATAAATTTTTTTCTTTTTATTTGTACTTTTGTTAGATTCAAAATTATTTTTTTTAGTCTCAAAAATTTGTTGACCAAAAATTATTTTAATAAAAATTATTTTACTTACTTTTCCAACCAAAATTTTGTTGGTTTCAAATTTTACTACTTTTTTTATTTTTAATTAACTTTTTTGTAGTTTTTTTTGTTGCAAAACTTTGTTCAACAGAAACTTTTTAATAAAAATTATTTTCTCATTTTTTTTTACTGAATGCTAGTTCCAGAAACTTGTTTAACTAAAACTTTATAAATTAAAATTATTTTACTTAAATTTTTTCTTCTAATTTTTGTTTAGTTTTGTTAGTTTGAAAAATGTTTTTAACAAAAATTTATTTAATAAAAATTAATTTACTTATTTTATTAACTAAATTTTTTTTTACTTTTGTTAGTTTCAAAATTTTGTTCAACAGAATAGTTTTAATAAAAATTATTGTACTCATATTTTTACCATTTTTTTACTTTTGTTAATTTCAAAATTTTGTCTAAAAAATTTTTTTTAATAAAATTATTCTACATATTTTGTTAGTTACAAAAGTTTATTTAACAGTAATTGTTTTAAATCAAATTACTTCATTTATTTTTTTACTAACATTTTTTTACTTTTGTTAGTTTCAAAAATTTGTTTAACAAAAATGTTTTTATAAAATTTATTTTACTCATTTCTTTCCTTTAATTTTTGTACTTTTGATAGTTTCTAAATTTTATTTAACAAGAATTTTTTTATAAAAATTATTTTACTTAATTTTTTACTAAAATATTTTTATTTCTGTTATAAAAATTATTTTACTCATTTCATATTACTTAAATTCTGTTTACTTTCGTTAGTGTCTAAATTTTGCTTAATTCTTTTTTCATAAAAATGATTTTTCATAATTTTGTTTACTAAAATATTTTTACTTTTGTTTGTTTCAAAATTTTGCTTAAAAAAATTTTTTTATTAAAATTATTTTACTCATTTTTTTCCTTTCACTTTTGTACTTTTGTTAGTTTCAAAATGTTGTTTAACAAAAATTATTTTACATATTTTTTTTTACTAAAATTTTGTTAGCTTCAAAATTTATATAATAGAAATTGTTTTAATAAAAATGATTTCACTAATTTTTTTTACTAAAATTTCCTTAATTTTGTTACTTTCAAAATTTTTTTCAAGAAAATTTTTTTAATAAAAATTATTTTACATATAATTTTTACTAAAATTTTTTTAATTTCTTAGTTGAAAAATGTTTTTAAACAAACTTTTTTTTAAATAAAAATTATTTTACTTGTTTTTTTAAATTAAATTTTTTTACTTTATAAGTTTCAAAGTTTTGTTTAATAAAAATCGTTGTCATAAAAAATATTTTACTTTTATTTTACTATAATATTTTTACTTTCTTAAAAATATTGCTTAACAAAAATTTTTTTATAAAAATTATTTTACTAAATTTTTTCATTTTTTTGTACTTCGGTTAGTTTCAAAACTATGTTTAATAAAATTTTTTTTAAAAAAAGTTAGATATTTTACCTATTTTTTTTATAAAATTTTTTTTACTTTGTTAGTTTCAAAACTTGTTGACCAAAAATTTTTTAAAAAAAAAATTATTTTACTTATTTTTTTGTAACCAAAATTTTGTTGGTTTCAAAATTTTGTTTAACAATTATTTTATTAATTTTTTTTCTATAATTTTTGAAACTTTGTTAGTTTCAAAATTTAGTTTAACAAAAAATTTTTGCATCAAAATTATTTTACTTATTTGCTATTAATAAAATGCTGTTTCATAAAAATTATTTTTTTTTAATTAACTTTTTTGTGTTTTTTTTGTTTCAAAATTTTGTTCAACAGAATTTTTTTTTAATAAAAATTATTTTCTAATTTTTTTTTACTGAATATTAGTTTCAAGAACTTGTTTAACAAAAATTTTTTTAATGAAAATTATTTTACTTATATTTTTTATACTAATTTTTGTTTAGTTATATTAGTTTGAAAATTTGGTTTAAGAATAATTTTTTAATAAAAATTATTTTACTTAATTTTATTTACAACATTTTCTTAATTTCGTTAGTTTCAAAAATTTGTTTACAAAAATTTTTTTAATAAAAATTATTTTACTAATTTTTCTACTATTTTTTACTTTTGTTAATTTCAAAATTTTGACTAAAAAATTTTCTTAATAAAATTATTTTACATATTTTTATTATTAAAATTTTGTAAGTTACAAAAGTTTATTTAAAAGTAATTGTTTTAAATCAAATTATTTCACTTATTTTTTCACTAAAATTTTTTTACTTTTGTTAGTTTCAAAAATTTCTTTAACAAAATGAAATTTATTTTACTCATTTTTTTCCTTTAATTTTTGTACATTTGAAGGTTTATAAATTTTGTTAAATTTTATTTTCATAAAAATTATTTTACATTATCTTTTTTACTAAAATATTTTTACTCTTGTTTGTTTCAAAATTTTGCTTAAAAAAATTTTTTTATTAAAAATTATTTTGCTCATTTTTTCGTTTATTTTTTGTACTTCTGTTAGATTCAAAATTATGTTTAACAATTTTTTTGTTAAAAGTTATTTTACTTATTTTTTCTACAAAATTTTGTTTACTTTGTGTCAAAATTTTGTTGACCAAAATTTTTTTAAATAAAAATTATTTTACTTATTTTTTTTAACCAAAATTTTGTTGGTTTCAAATTTTTGTTTAACAATTTTTTTTAATAAAAATTATTATATCCTTTTTTTTATAATTTTTTTACCTTTGTTAGTTTCAAAATTTAATTTAACAAAAATTTTTTGCATAAAAATTATTTTATTTTTTTTACTACAATTTTTAACTTTGTAAGTTTCAAAATTTTGGTTAACAATAATTGTTTTCATAAAAAACATTTTACTATTTTTTACTAGAATATTTTTACTTCTGTTTTGTTCAAAATTTTGTTTAACAAAAATTTTTTTATAAAAATTATTTTACTAAATTTTTTCCTTTTTAGTTGTACTTTTGTTAGATTCAAAATTATTTTTTTTTAGTCTCAAAAATTTGTTGACCAAAAATTATTTTAATAAAAATTATTTTACTTACTTTTTTAACCAAAATTTTGTTGATTTAAAATTTTACTAATTTTTTCTATCATTTTTGTACCTCTGTTAGTTTCAAAATTTAGTTTAACAAAAATTTTTTGAATACTTATTTGTTATTAATAAAATGCTGTTTCATAAAAATTATTTTTTTATTTTCAATTAACTTTTTTGTGTTTTTTTTTTTGTTTCAAAATTTTGTTCAACTGAAATTTTTTGACTAAAAATTATTTTCTATTTTTTTTTTTACTGAATGCTAGTTTCAAAAACTTGTTTAACAAAAATTTGTTAAATGAAAATTATTTTACTTATGTTTTTTTTTACTAATATTTGTTTAGTTTTGTTAGTTTGAAAATTTTGTTTAAGAATAATTTTTTGAATAATATTTTACTTATTTTATTTACTACATTTTTTTGACTTTTGTTAGTTTCAAAATTTGGTTCAACAGAATAGTTTTAATAAAAATTATTTTATTCATATTTTTACTATTTTTTTTTACTTTTGTTAATTTCAAAATTTTGTCTTAAAAATTTTTTTTAATAAAATTAATCTACATATTTTGTTAGTTACAAAAGTTTATTTAACAGTAAATGTTTTAAATCAAATTATTTCAAATATTTTTTACTAAAATTTTTTTACTTTTGTTAGTTTCAAAAATTTGTTTAACAAAAATGATTTTATAAAATTTATTTTACTCATTTTTTCCTTTAATTTTTGTACTTTTGTAAGTTTCTAAATTTTGCTATCTGTTTTACAAAAATATTTTTACTTTTGTTTGTTTCAAAATTTTGCTTAAAAAAATTTTTTATTAAAATTTATTTTACTCATATTTTTCCTTTCATTTTTGTACTTTTGTTAGTTTCAAAATTTGTTTAACAAAAATTGTTTTCTTAATAAAATTATTTTACATATCTTTTTTACTAAAAGTTTGTCTCCTTCAAAATTTTATTTAATAGATACTGTTTTAACAAAAATGATTTCACTTATTTTTTTCTAAAATTTCCTTAATTTTGTTACTTTCAAAATTTTTTTCAAGAAAATTTTTTTAATAAAAATTACTTTACTTGATTTTTTTAATAAATTTTTTTTACTTTGTAAGTTTCAAAGTTTTGTTTAACCAAAATTGTTATCATAAAAAATATTTTCCTTTTTTTTACTACAAATTTTTTACTACAATATTTTTATTTTTACTAATATTTTGTTAATTTCTTAGTTGTAAAATGTTTTTTAACAAACTTTTTTTTATTAAAAATTATTTTATTTGTTTGTTTAATCAACATTATTTTATTTTAAGTTTTTAAATTTTGTTTAACAAAAATCGTTATCATAAAAAATATTTTTCTTTTTTTACTACAATTTATACTTTTGTTTTCTTAAAAATTTTGTTTAACAAACATTTTTTTATAAAAATTATTTTACTAAATTTTTTCATTTTTTTTGTACTTCGGTTAGTTTCAAAATTATGTTTAATAAAATTTTTTTTAAAAAAGCTATTTTACTTATTTTTTTTACAAAATTTTTTTTACTTTGTTAGCTTCAAAATTTTGTTGACCAAAAATTATTTTAATAAAAATTATTTTACTTATTTTTTTTAACCAAAATTTTGTTGGTTTCAAATTTTACTAATTTTTTTCTATCATTTTTGTACCTTCGTTAGTTTCAAAATTTAGTTTAACAAAATTTTTTTGAATACTTATTTGTTATTAATAAAATGCTGTTTCATAAAAATTATTTTTTTAGTTTTAATTAACTTTTTTGTGTTTTTTTTTTGTTTAAAAATTTTGTTCAACAGAAATTTGTTGAATAAAAATTATTTTCTAATTTTTTTTACTGAATATTAGTTTCAAAAACTTGTTTAACAAAAATTTTTTTAATGAAAATTATTTTACTTAAATTTTTTTTTACTAATTTTTGTTTAGTTTTGTTATGACGATGACGATGATGATTTTTCATATTTTTTTTTTACTAATAGATTTTTACTTTTGTTTATATCAAAATTTTGCTTAAAAAAAATTTTTTATTAAAAATTATTTTACTCATTTTTTCCTTTCATTTTTGTACTGTTATTAGTTTAAAAATGTTGTTTAACAAAATTTATTTTACATATTTTTTTTTACTAAAATTTTGTCATCTTCATAATTTATTTAATAGAAATTGTTTTAATAAAAATGATTTCACTTATTTTTTTTTAATAAAATTTCCATTTTGTTGCTTTCAAAATTTTTTTCAAGAAAATTTTTTAATAAAAATTCTTTTACGTATTATTTTTACTAAAATTTTGTTAATTTCTTAGTTGTAAAATGTTTTTTAACAAACTTTTTTTATATAAAAATTATTTTACTGGTTTTTTTTAATAAAATTTTTTTACTTTGTAAGTTTCAAAGTTTTGTTTAACAAAAATCGTTATCATAAAAAATATTTTACTTTTTTAATAATATTTTTACTTCTGTTTTCTTATAAATTTTGTTTAACAAAAATTTTTTTATAAAAATTATTTTAATAAATTTTTTAATTTTTTTTGTACTTTGGTTAGTTTCAAAATTATGCCTAATAACATTTTTTTTTTAAATTTTTTTACTTATTTTTTTACTAAATTTTTTTTTTTACTTTGTTAGTTCCAAAATTTTGTTGACCAAAAATTATTTTAGTAAAAATTATTTCACTTATTTTTTTAACCAAAATTTTGTTGATTTCAAATTTTACTAATTTTTTCTATCATTTTTGTACCTCTGTTAGTTTCAAAATTTAGTTTAACAATAATTTTTTGAATACTTATTTGTTATTAATAAAATGCTGTTTCATAAAAATTATTTTTTAATTTTTAATTAACTTTTTTGTGTTTTTTTTTAGTATAAAAATTTTGTTGAACAGAAATTTTTTGAACAAAAATTATTTTCTAATTTGTTTTTACTGAATGTTTTTCTATCATTTTTGTACCTCTGTTAGTTTCAAAATTTAGTTTAACAATAATTTTTTGAATACTTATTTGTTATTAATAAAATGCTGTTTCATAAAAATTATTTTTTAATTTTTAATTAACTTTTTTGTGTTTTTTTTTAGTATAAAAATTTTGTTGAACAGAAATTTTTTGAACAAAAATTATTTTCTAATTTGTTTTTACTGAATGCTAGTAAAACTTGTTTAACAAAAATTTTTTAAATGGAAATTATTTTATTTATATTTTTTTTACTAATTTTTGTTTAGTTTTGTTATGATGATGACGATGATGATTTTTCATAATTTTTTTTACTAAAAGATTTTTACTTTTGTTTGTTTCAAAATTTTGCTTAAAAAAATTTTTTTATTAAAAATTATTTTACTCATTTTTTTTCTTTCATTTTTGTACTGTTGTTAGTTTAAAAATGTTGTTTAACAAAAATTATTTTACAAATTTTTTTTTACTAAAATTTTGTCAGCTTCATAATTTATTTAATAGAAATTGTTTTAATAAAAATGATTTCACTTAATTTTTTTTTAATAAAATTTCCATCATTTTGTTACTTTCAAAAATTTTTTTCAAGAAAATTTTTTAATAAAAATTCTTTTACATATTTCAAAATTTTACATAGTTCAAAATTTTGCTCAAATAAATTTTTGTAAAAAAAATTATTTTACATATTTTTCTACTAACATTTCACCAGAAATTGTTTGAACAAAAATTATTTTATTAATTTTTTTTAACTATTTTTTTCTACAAATTAAGTGTCAAAATTTTATTTAAAATAAAAATTTTTAAATAAAAATTATTTTATTTTTATTTACTAAAATTTTATTTAATATGCTAGTTTCCAAATTTTGTTCGTCAAATATTTTTTTAACAAAAATTATCTGTTATATTAATAGGCAAGGCGGTTTCTTGTGACGGCTATAAAAATTGTACTTAATAACCAAAATTTAGCAAACATACCTCATTTGAAAGTATTTCTTTTTTAGCTTACCACCAAATTTACAGATTTGCACCGTTTGGAACATTTTTTTTTGAGTAAAATGCATTTAAAGTTGCTACATACGTAAAACACACACTGTGTGTTTGTTTACTATTAATATCAAAACTCCTGTGTTAATTGTGAATAGGACAAAATTGATTAGCAACCTTTAGGCTGCTTTAAAATTATTCATTAACAACCCCATTTAAATATATTCTGTGTGTTCAAGAAATATTTATAATGAAATTTAATGAATTTTATTTAAAAAGTGTTGAATTGTGAATTGCTGAAATTTATTAGCATACCTTTAGGCTATTATAAGCTTATTTATTAAGTGAAAAAATAAAATTTCCTAGAATTTGCACTCGAATTTCTAGGGGTGGGCTTTGCTAGTTTTACTTAATTTTTACTAAACTTTTTTTTACTTTTGTTGGTTTCAAAATTTTGTTTAACAAAAATTTTTTTAATAAAAATTATTTTTCTTATTTTTTACTAGAATTTTTATACTTTTGCTAGTTTCAAAGTTTTATTTAAACAATTTTTTTTAATTAAAATTATTCTATTTATATATTTTACTCAAATTTTTTTTAGTTTTTTTTTGTTTCAAAAGTTTGTTTAAAAAAATCTTTGGAAAAAAAAATTTAATATTTTTTTACTCAAAGTTTTTTACTTTTTCTAGTTTCAAAACTTTGTTTAACAAAAATTTTTTTAAGGAAAATTATTTACTTATTTTCTCTACGAACAATTTTTTCCTTTGTTAGTTTAAACATTTTATTTAACAGAAATTGTTTTAATATAAATTATTTTACTTACTTTTTTACGATTATTTTAGTTTAAAATTTTTGTTTAACCAAAATTTTTTTTCCAAATATTATTTTATGTTTTTTTTGCTTTTGTTGGTATCAACATTTTTTTAAAAAAAAATATGTTTCTATCATTCTTATTGTTTTCGCAAAAACTTGTTGTAATTTAACCAAAAATTATTTTACTCTCCAAAACTTGTTTCGTTCCAAATTTTATTTGTTCTCAATTTTTTCTATGATAAATTTTTTAGTTACTTGTTAGTTATTTGTAGGGTATTTAAAAATTCATGCTCATGGAACTTTAATATGTTTTGCCATTCATATGCCATTTATAAAGAATTTAACGGAAATGACGATATTAATGATGTTTCTACTGATAAATAATACATAATTATTTAATTATTGTATTTGGATAACATGAATGTACTCGTACGAGTAATTGTTAATTTTCTGACATTCAGACATTTATATTATTATCCTACAGTATTTTTTTTTTGATATCTGAATACATGATTCATGTATTAAATTATGTTATTGCATGGAATGTATGAAAAGTCCATATATTTTAATTGAGATAAATGATATATTTAATGATTTTTTTTGGGTTTGTATTGTAAATAAGTTATTTATTAATTATTTAAAGGTTGAAATTTATGATGAAATAAAAATTGAAACCAAGACTTGAAAATTTTTGTATTTTTATAATATAAACTTTATTAAATATTTTTTTTGGGATAAAATTTTGGAAAATCCAAAAAAAAAAAAATAAAAAAATTAAATTAACAGGAAAATTTCTGGAAAATTTGTATATTGTTTTTTCTTCACTCTTTTTCTTGTAATTATTCTGTTAGCTATACAATTATATACAAAGCGTTAACCAAAAAAAAAAAAAAAAAAAAAAATACAAAGTTGATTTAGACAAAAAAAAAAAAAAATACAAAAAACAAAGAAAAAACTACCGATAATTACTATTTGTTAACAACACAATACAAAGTGGTAAATGTTTAAATAAGAAAAGAATATTTACTGAATTGAAGAAAAAAACTCATAAAAATGATCCCCTTTAAAAATAAGCAAAATAAAGAAAAACTAGAACAAATTTCAGTTCTTTTTTTTCTTCTTCGTGGCTTAAGTATTTGCTCAGTCATTTTAATTGGTTAATTACAACACAGAAACAAAACAAAAAAAAAAACAAAAATGAAAGAAACTTCTTAAACTAAAGTGTGTGCTGAGAGGGGGAACAAGAAAAAAGAAAACTGAAACCAACTTTGTTTAACTAGTAAAAAACTTTTCTTCTCAAGGACATCAAGGATGATGACGATGGCAATTGTTAGGGAGCCGTAAAAAAGAAGCAACAAAAAAAAAAAAATTGAAGAACTTGAATGAAAACAGCTGCTTGAAACAAAACTAATTGTTGAAAAGCATATGAATGAATTGGGTTAGAAAGAATTGCAAAATAATGAAGGGGACCTTTAGTTTGTATTTATTGTGTTTGCAAAGCAAGATTGTTTGAAAAAAAAAAAACTAAAACATGTTGTTTGTGTTTCAACACAATGTTCTACAATAAACTTAATATGGTTCATATGGTGGACTCCACTTTATAATGGTTTGTTATTTATTAACACATAAGCAGCTGTTGTTTTCATCGTCGTCTTTGTCTTTTATCACATAAACATATAATTACATTATTGTAGATTATATGTATAGCAAATAAGAGAAAATTGTTAATAATTGGTGTGTGTAGCTCAAGGTTAAATGTGTTTAATGTCTTAAGGCGTATGAGTCATATTAAAAAAATAATAATCATACGCCTGTTTGCAATAAAGATTAAAAAACTAAGTTCATGTAGAAATTGTATTGTAAAAGAACAAAAGTTTAGCGCCATGAGTTATTTCATATTGCAGGTGTTCGTCGATGGCGATCCACTGGTCGAGCGGCCATATTGCCTTATTGATGTTTTGAATACAAAATGGAAAGTTAAAATTGTAAAAGTTTCTTAAAAGTTAATTTTCTTTTACATATCTTCTTATTTTTAAACCAAACAGAAAAAATTTGTTTTTCCTCATTTACCAAACCGAATAAAAACAAGTAAGAATGTTAAATTCGGCTGTGCCGCATTTTTTGATAACCTCAACCTGCGTCTTAAACTCAATATTACACCCAATGTTGAGTACGGCTACCACTTTAAAACTATTGCCGATACTGATATATTAATTCCGGATACCAATTAAATTTAAAGTTAATTGTTTTTCCTTTTTGGTCAGTTTCTATTATAATTTCTTTTTATAAAAAATAATGATCATGTTTCTATAGAAAGAATTAATTACTATTCGATTACTAGATTAACAATCCTATAAGTTCCCTAAGTCCTTCATAGAACACAAACGAAACTCATTACTTAACGCAGCAGTAAATATGGAAATTAAAACTTTTAATTTTTAGTTTTAATTTTTAATTTTTAATTTTTAATTTTTAATTTTCAATTTTTAATTTTTAATTTTTAATTTTTAAGTTTTAATTTTTAATTTTTACTTTTTAATTTCTAATTATTAATTTTTAATTTTTAAATTTTAATTTTAAATTTTAAATTTTTAATTTTTAATTTTTAATTTTTAATTTTTAATTTTTAATTTTTAATTTTTAATTTTTAATTTTTAATTTTTAATTTTTAATTTTTAATTTTTAATTTTTAATTTTTAATTTTTAATTTTTAATTTTTAATTTTTAATTTTTAATTTTTAATTTTTAATTTTTAATTTTTAATTTTTAATTTTTAATTTTTAATTTTTAATTTTTAATTTTTAATTTTTAATTTTTAATTTTTAATTTTTAATTTCTAATTTTTGATTTTTAATTTTTAATTTTTAATTTTTAATTTTTAATTTTTAATTTTTAATTTTTAATTTTTAATTTTTAATTTTTAATTTTTAATTTTTAATTTTTAATTTTTAATTTTTAATTTTTAATTTTTAATTTTTAATTTTTAATTTTTAATTTTTAATTTTTAATTTTTAATTTCTAATTTTTAATTTTTAATTTTTAATTTTCAATTTTTAGTTCTTCATTTTTAATTTTTAATTTTTAACTTTTAACTTTTAATATTTATTTATTAATTTTTAATTTTAATTTTTAGTTTTTAATTTTTAATTTTTAATTTTTAATTTTTAATTTTTAATTTTTAATTTTTAATTTTTAATTTTTAATTTTTAATTTTTAATTTTTAATTTTTAATTTTTAATTATTAATTTTTAATTTTTAATTTATAATTTTTAATTTTTAATTTTTAATTTTTAATTTTTAATTTTTAATTTTTAATTTTTAATTTTTAATTTTTAATTTTTAATTTTTAATTTTTAATTTTTAATTTTTAATTTTTAATTTTTAATTTTTAATTTTTAATTTTTAATTTTTAATTTTTAATTTTTAATTTTTAATTTTTAATTTTTAATTTTTAATTTTTAATTTTTAATTTTTAATTTTTAATTTTTAATTTTTAATTTTTAATTTTTAATTTTTAATTTTTAATTTTTAATATTTAATATTTAATTTTTAATTTTTAATTTTTAATTTTTAATTTTTAATTTTTAATTTTTAATTTTTAATTTTTAATTTTTAATTTTTAATTTTTTGTTTTTAATTTTTAATTTTTAATTTTTAATTTTTAATTTTTAATTTTTAATTTTTAATTTTTAATTTTTAATTTTTAATTTTTATTTTTTAATTTTTATTTTTAATTTTTAATTTTTAATTTTTTATTTTAAATTTTTAATTTTTAATTTTTAATTTTTTATTTTTAATTTTTAATTTTTAAAATTTAATTTTAAATTTTTAATTTTTAATTTTTAATTTTTAATTTTTAATTTTTAATTTTTAATTTTTAATTTTTAATTTTTAATTTTTAATTTTTAATTTTTAATTTTTAATTTTTAATTTTTAATTTTTAATTTTTAATTTTTAATTTTTAATTTTTAATTTTTAATTTTTAATTTTTAATTTTTAATTTTTAATTTTTAATTTTTAATTTTTAATTTTTAATTTTTAATTTTTAATTTTTAATTTTTAATTTTTAATTTTTAATTTTTAATTTTTAATTTTTAATTTTTAATTTTTAATTTTTAATTTTTAATTTTTAATTTTTAATTTTAAATTTATAATTTTTAATTTTTAATTTTTAAATTTTAATTTTTAATTTTTAATTTTTAATTTTTAATTTTTAATTTTTAAATTTTAATTTTTAATTTTTAATTTTTAATTTTTAATTTTTAATTTTTAATTTTTAATTTCCATAGTATATAATATATTTTTAATTTGTATGCAGGGTGCCACGGCCACTGCTCCGATCACGCCCATTTTTTGTTAGACTAACAACATGAATAACTTATGGGCTCACGCAAAGTCCTTAGTCACTATTGCAGTACAGCAGATATGTCACATTTAATATTTAATATTCCTCTAATTTTTAGTCCGACTGCTCACAGTAATAATAAATGGTCTCAGACAAATTTGCAAAACTATCTCTGTCATAGTACTTAATATATATGACATTAAAAATTCAATTTGTATGGGAGGTGCCACGGCCACTAAAAACATCACAAAAATTTATAGCCTATAGTTCCTTCCAGTAAGACTATATAAAAGTTTCAGTAAGATCGGTCTAATGGTTTATCCTCCAATAATCAACAAACAACCCAACAAACATAGTTGTATATTTTGCTTAAAATGCATGTTTTTGCATATTTAATGTGCATTTATGTATATCTGAATCATAGAATTTAGAAGAAAGTATCATTTTTTATCCAAATTTTGTTAAAAATTAATATTTTCACAAAAAATTTCTTCAACATACTTATTTATTGAACTTTTTTCATCAAAATCGATCATAATCAATATATTTACAATGAAATGGATATTTTGCTATAAATGTATATTTTTTGCATTTTAAATCAAAACCCTGATTTAAGAAATATTTTCCATAAAACTCTATCTGATTTTAAAAATAAGCAATATATTGTCATTATTTTTTAATTGCTTATTTTTGCATATTTTGCTTTAAATATTTTTTTTTTGTTTTTTCATCAAATTGCTGATATATTAAACTTTTTTCATAAATATCGATCCATTTCAATAAATTGCAATGGTGTCCAGTTGGAGTTGCATATTTGGCAACATTATTACACACATACATCCGGTTCGAAGGACCATGTATTGTTCTGGGTTAACAAGATTAAAAAATCTCTTGGGATTGGAGATGTAACAATTAGGTGGGGGCCAATCTAAAAGAGATTTTTTTTTATAATTACTCGATTATGAGTAATTATAATTGGGGTTATGGGAAATAAAAGAAAAAAAGGGAAAATTAGTTTCTTTTATTTAACTTTAAATGTGTGGGGAATTTGGGATGCTCACCTTGTTGGAATTGCCTTTCTAAAGAAAAAAGGCTGATGTTTAATATTCACAATTTATTTAACAATATTCAAGCGATGTATCTCGTTGAAATTCAAAATGGTAATTAACTTATGAATTTTCTGTTCAATTTTTTAATGCCTCGGTTTAACAAATTTGAAACGGCTGAATGTAAGTTTCGATATTTCTTGCAACGAGTACTAAATTTAAATGTTGGTAACTAGTAATTTAATTATAGGTGATTTCAAATTTTTAAGCGATTTTCTTAAGCTAATATTATTATTAGTAATATTAAAAATAATAAAAGTTATGAATCCTTTTTTTTTGTTTTATTATTTTTTTTGTGTCCAAACTTGAATTTTTTTTTCATACATTTCGATCCAAATCACTAAATTTGAAACGAAATGGCAGCGATTTGTAGTTGCAAATTTTTTCAGTTTTTAAATGCCAAATTTTTTTTTGCATATTTTCGTCAAAAACCTTTTTTCATAAACATCTATCCGTTTTTTAAATTTGTAAAATAGAAATATATTGTTATTTTTTTGTCTTTAGTTGCACATTTTACTTTAAATGCAATTTTTTATATTCTAATTAAAATCCTGATTTTATAAATTTATGTTATAAACCTCTATCCAATTTTAAAAATTTGCATTAGAAATTAATTGTTTATTTATTTGCACATTGTTGCATATTTTGCTTTAAATGCATATATTTGCATATTTCCTTTAAAAATATTTTTTTATGTAAATTTTTTCATAAATATCTATCCAAAATAAATATGTTTACAATAAAATGACCTGGATAAGTGGCTGCTTCTTTTGCTTAAAATGTATGTTTTTGCATATTTTTTTTATATCGAAAAACTTAACTACTTAGTATTTTTCATAAACATCTATTTCAATCAATAAATTTTCAATAAAAAGGCCTCGATTTATAGTTGCATATTTTGCTTTAAATTTATTTTTTGCATATTTTCAATACATTTTTCATTTATCGAAAATATCTATCACAAATATCTATACGAATGAATAAGTTTATATTAAAATGTCAGAAATTTGTAGTTGCATTTTTTTGCATATATGCTTCAAATGCATATCTTTGCATATTTTCAACAAAATGCTTATTTATTGAAAATTTTTCAAAAATATCTATCCGGCTTAATAATTTTATAGTGAAATGGCCTTGATTTGTACATGCATATTTTTTTGCATATTTGGGTTAAAATGTATATATTATATATATATTGAACTTTTTGCATAAATATCGATCCAAATCAATAAATTAACAATTAAATGCCCTCGATTTGCATATTTTGCTTGATATGCATATCTATGCACATTTTGCTTAAAATGCATATTTTTTGCATATTTTGCTTTATATGCATACTTTTACATATTTTCAAAAAAATACTGATTTATTGAACTTCTTTCAAAAATATATTCGATTTTAAAAATTCACATTAGCATGGAAGTGCTTTTTTAATTGCATATTTTGCTTTAAATATACGTTTTTACATGTTTACAAATACCTATCTCATAAATTTAATAAATTTACAGAAAAATTGGCTTCTATTTTTAATTGCATATTTTTGCATATTTTGTTTTAAATTTATTGACCATTTTTCATAAATATATATCCGAATCAATAAATTTACAATAAAATGGCATCGATAGGTAATTGCATATTTTGCATTTTTTTTTTGCCATAGTTTAATAAAATATTCATTTATTGAACTTTTTTTTCACAATAATCACTTTTTATTCATAGAATTAGCTATCCGAATCAATAAATCTACAATAAAGTAGCATTGGTTTTTAGTTGCATATTTTCAAATATTTTGCTTGAAATTCATGTTTTTAAATATTTTCATTGAAATGCTATATTCTTAAATAAATATATAAAATATATCCGAATTAATAAAATTTACAATTTTTTTTTATGTTTTGAATTAAATGCATGATTTTGCATATTTTCATCAAACTGCCCTTTTATTGAATTTTCAATTTGAAGTTACATATTTGTGCATATTTTTCTTTAAATTCATCATAAAAATTCTTATTTATGGAACTTTTTCCATAAATATCTAACCGAAATATTTGAAATTTAAACACCACAGATTTATTTAAAAAAGCCTTTTTCCTGCCGTTCCCTTTAAGGTTATGTTTCACCAAATGCACCGAGATTGTTTCAACTCGGTTTAAACTCTTCCATCCATTAAATATATTGACAGACATGCTATTTTAAGTTTACGCTAGGTTAAATTTTTATTTGCTAAACTCTTTTATTTTGCCACTTTACACCAAAAAGGATACAACATTTGAACAAACAACTGTAGACTTTTCGTAGATAAGTAAGTGCACAATACGAGTACAGTAAAAGGCGTAAACCGAAACACACACACACACAGGTAGCTTAAAGAGGTAGCAAAACACAAGTTTCTTTTGTGCAACTAACAATATTAGCGACAAAACATTCAATTGAGTTGTTACACACAATTGAACAGAGAAACACACACACACACACACACACACATACACAAATGTTGACAGATACAAACAGACGCACATACTTAACTACACTAACACTCAAGCACTATTTACCGACACTTTGAACAAAAAAGAAGCCAATAGAGCAGAAGAGAGTCTAACAACTGTTTAGGTATAACAAGCGTTTCAAAAGAAATTTATAAAAAAATAGTTTAGTTGCTTAATAGGGCGTCTAGATTTTGACAAAAAAAATTTCTTTAGCTAGTGGTACATAAATAAATAATACACATGACCGGCTGATTAGCACATACCCTGCCGCTACTTGATAAGGTTGGAATTTTTTTAAGAAACTTTCAAATTTTGCATCTTTTAGTCGCATTAAAATTTTTCTTGAAAAATTGGAAATTTTCTGCGTTTGCAAATTTAACCATAGAAGATGAAAATCTATGTATGATTTAACAAATATATAAATAACTAATTGTTGATGTTGTTTTGTAATGTTATAAATTTTTAATCAAAACCTCAGAAGTGTAAAAAAAAATAGAATAACTAGAAAATCTTAAATTTTTCTTTAGTAAATATCATTGATGAATCTTGATTTATTTTTGATGTATAAACATCTATACGCTTAGGGGGGTAAAAATCTATTTCACAATACAATCACAAAAACAGAGTAAGACAAAAACTGTGTGAGGTACGATTGTATGAAAAATTAAAAATGAAAAAAAAAAAAAAAAATAAAAAATGGAAAAAGAAAAATGAAAAATTAACCAGTTGAAATAATAAATCTATAATATTAATAGGCTAGGCGATTTTTTGTTACCGATGTAAGTTTCACAGTTTTACCCCGATTTTGACAAAAAATTTATCATTTGAAAGGTATTTCTTTTTAGCTGTTATCCAGATTTACAGTTTTTCGTCGTCTGGAACATTTTTCTGGAGTTATGATCATTTAAAGTTGCTACTAACAGATACATAAAATTATTCAATGCTACGTGTGTGTTTATTAAATTCGTTAATGTGTTTGTGTTAATGTGTTGAGTTTGTTTTCTTCATTTAAAATGAGTTGAATTGTGAAGCATACCTTTAGGGTAAAATTTCTTAGAATTTGCACTCGAATTTCGAGTGCTGTAATCTGCTAGTAATAATAAATATTTTTATATCTATATATATAAAATGGAATGTGTGTTTGTTTATTTGTTTATTTGTTTTTTTGTTTGTACCTTATAGGAGACCAAACCTCTGGACCGATCTTCCTGAAATTTTAACAGCATTTAACTGGGACTCTGGCATGATTAATAGAGTACTTTTTTTTCGACCACGCCCACTTTTACACCCACTTTTTTAAAATTATGTAATTGCTCCCATATAGTTTTTAACAGATTTACTTCAAATTGTATACACTTTATAGTGCAGGCGAGGTAGAAATAAACATTTCTTACGCCACGCCCCCTTTCACGCCAAATTTTGTTTGAAAGTCTTAAACTTTTTGTTCTCTGTACAAATTTGTTCCTTCCAACGGATTTTTTTTTTATTTGGTAGTATATTGCTCTTAATACTGTTAATGTCGCCATATAACTATGAACCGCGCCCACTTCACGGCCCCCTTTTTTTGAATTCAGATACTTACTTATACCACTAACAATGTTTGCTATACAAAATACTTTTTTTGTAATATGTATTTACCTAAAGTATTTACCTAAAGTTTACATTTTTTATTACCAAATCCCCCTTTTTCGCCCCATTTTACCTTAAATTATAATTAATCTGCTTTCAATCTATATATATATATAAATGAATGTGTGTTTGCTTGTGCTTTGTAGGAGGCCAAACCCCTGAACCGATCTTCCTGAAATTTTTACAGCGTGTTACTGTGGCTCTGGAAGGAATAATAGGCTATATAAATTTTTGATTGGACAAAGGGGCGGTGCCACGCCAATATAACCCAAAATTTGAAATCGTCATATCTCGGGAATTTTTTGACCTACGGCGGTCATTTTGGTACATATGGTATTGGCATGAATAGAAATACATACCAGAAGAAAAGTGGGCGGGACCACGCCCCTTTTTAGAAAAATAAAAAATCTTAAAATCTTCTAAACTACTGGAAGGATCGTCATGAAATTTTCACAGAAGGATATTTTTGCGAAATAATAAGTCCTTAACTATATAAAGTTGTTAGTGGGCAAGGGGGCTGGTCCCGCCCATATAACCCAAAATTTAAAATCGTCATATCTCGGCCGTTTTTTAACCAACGACGATGATATTTGGTATATGTCGTATTAAAATTAATAGAAATAGTACTACAAGAAAACTGGGCGGGACCACGCCCTTTTTAGAAAAATTAAAATCCATAATAACTTCTATTAAGCCCTTGACTATATAAAGTTGTTAGTGCAATAATTAATTCTAAATTAAATAAATAATATTTTGCTAATATATAAATATTTTTTTTTTATTTTATTTTATAACGAGGGGCAGCGAAGCACACCGGTTTCAGCTAGTATTTTATATTTTGTTTGCTATAAGTGATAGATATGATGATGCTTTCTGTTTGATTTTAAAAAAGTGCAATAAAAAATCTTTAATTACTAGATGTTTACACATCTCCCCTGTGATCGGCCTCACATGATTTTTTTTCTCTATGAAAAAATGTTCTCAATTGTTCAAAGTAAGCAGATCATGGCTTCTTTTTAATACTCTTAGTATATCCTATAACCAGGCTTTGCATTTTACAATACGTATTTGAGATTTTTTTTGTAACTCAAAGAAGGATAATTAAACAAACAGGGACTGTGACGTATGGTAGCTAGTTTTTCAAAACAACGAGATTCAGCAATTTTGCAGCCATACAGAGTGCGAAATTTGGTTAATTTTAATTAATGCGACAGCAGACAATCTGTTTACTATGAAAATAATCATAATATGACGAAAAATGGGCTACTTTATTTTATATAGTGGTTTAAAGGTACATCTTGTTATAGAATTTTGAGAACTAGAATATATTTTAAGGCAATATTCCAAATTCAAATGCATATAACTTTTTTGGTCAAAATTTTTTTTTTTGAAAGACAGTTTATATAATCATGTTTTCAAATCTGCTCGCTTTTTACAACTTATTGGAAAGCTAACAGTGTTAATTATTAATAAATATAAATAAAAACATTTAAAAAAATTTAAATAATTAAATTTCATTAGAATAAAACTTTATGTTCCTCATGGTTTAATATTTTTTTATAATTCTAAAACGTATTTTTTGGTTTGAAATTGTATGAGTGATACAAAGTGATACAAATTTTAAAAACGATGCAATGCGGTTCATGTCAAGTCTGAACTTTTTTTTGCATTAAAAAAAAATTTGTTTATTCAATTTGTGTTAAGTTTTTGATAACAAAAAATAATTTACATATGTAACTATTACAATGAATTACAATATCTGTCAAAAGGATTTTTTTGAAAAGTGGTTTAATAATAACGGAGGTGATAAGGTTATTAGAGTTCTTAATTATTTGCTTCAAGTATAGGATCATATCGAGTAAAAAATTGTATCAAAAATATGTGACAATTTTAAGCATCTTGTAGAAACAGAAAACAGTTTTTAAGACGTTCGAAGGCAATGCCCAACGAAATTGATCTTACAAAATTTATTCTAGACGTAACTGCATGGCAAGACATAACTCTGGAAATACAAATGACGGCAACACTGCGAGTACGTTTTTTTAGAAATTCTAAAGTAACTGTCAATATAATTGGTTTAAATGTAGGTCTTATAGAAAATTTTTAAGTGTATTGGTGTATTTAGTAAGCAGAACCGCCGAGTTCGCTGTCTGTTTAGCAAAATCACAAATCTTTTTCGTTAATTTTAAATATTCAAGTGTATATTTGCTATTGACCGCTAGGTGTGCTGTGAGTTTAACATGTTCACGAACTTACAGAGTTGTTTTTTTTTTAATATTCAAGTATATATTTGCTATTGACAGAAGTTTTTTAGTAAGCAGAACCACCGAGTTCGCTGTCTGTTTAGCAAAATCACAAACCTTTTTTTTTAAATTTTAAATATTCAAGTATATATTTGCTATTGACAGAACTAGTTTAAGAACATTTAAATTTTTATTAATAAACCAAAAGTTTAACTTAACGCTCAAGGGCGAAAAAATCTATTTCACAATACAATCAGAAAAACAGAGTAAGACAAAAACGGTGTGAGGTGTGAGTGTATTGGTGTAGCGATTCTGATATTTTCTTCATTTCTGATATGTGTTTCATTCTATTATCTGCACTTAACACATGTGAAAACTTCTTAATTTCATATTTTCTTTATAATTTTATTAAAAGCGCTTAAATTTCTTGAAGAAAAAAGAAAAATAATCCTTTCTCGTCAACTTTTCCTCTTTCCATGTATTTTTTACTTTTCTATTTGCCTACTTCCACAGATTTATTGTCGTCTTCATTTTACTTGACATTTAAAACAAACAGAGTTGAAATTCCATTATCTATTGTGAATAGCTGCCTGATACATTATAAAGCTAAATACTAGGAAAACTTTGAATTGTATTTTCCAATTGTATTTCAGAAACCATCAATTGAATTTCAGAAAGTATCAATTGTGTTTCAGAAAACAACAATTGATGTTCAGAAAACATCAGTTGATTTTCAGAAAGTATCAATTGAATTTCAGAAAACATCAATTGAATTTCAGAAAATATCAATTGTGTTTCAGAAAACATCAATTGATTTTCAGAAAACATCAATTGATTTTCAGAAAGTATCTTTTGTATTTCAGAAAATATCAATTGATTTTCAGAAAGTATCAATTGAATTTTAGAAAACATCAATTGATTTTCAGAAATAATCAATTGTATTTGTTAAACTTACTACCAAATTATTTCAACAAATACACTGATTTTTTTTAAGCATTTTTGGAGGTATCTCCATATTTTAGACCATATCTTGACACAGTGATTCCCGATTTAACCCATTTTAAATATCAACCTGCTCGTAGGAGCGACAAACAATATTATTTTAACTTTACCCAGGTAAATGGTTTATTTTGTTGAATGACCGTAATTTCAAACGACAGATAGACCGACGCATGTACGGACATTATATGGACTTTAGTTATTATAGGGAGTAAGAATACTAACACTTTATGGGGTCGCAATTCATTGTTCAATGCGTTACAACAGACTACCAATAGTCACAATAAGGAATAATACTTTTCAATGTTTTGAGAGCTAAAAGTTATGCGGTATTTCAAAATAAAAGTTTCTATATAACGTTAAATGTAATCTGGATGTCGAATCATACAAAAATGTGATAGCGGCACAAAGAATTAATATCAGATGGGAGAAATGCAGAGTGTTCGATGGAACCGAAATACTGCAATGCTTTAAATGTAAAGGGTATACTCATAAACATAGCGAGTGTAAAAAAGATGAAGTATGTCTGAGATGCCACAGAAACCATAAAACATATGTATGTGATAAAGAAGATATCAAAAAATGTATAAATTGTTTTAAAATAAATAAAAAGCTAAACTTAGGCCTGGAAGAAAATCAGTATACAGTGGATAAAAAATGCTCCGTTTACCAAAATAAACTTAATATTAAAAAAATAAGAATTGGTTTAAATTCTTAACAACCAAAGCATATTCGAGGAATATATACAAATATACAAGGTCTGATTAACAACTATAAGCAACTGGAAATAATAGCGGCAATCGAAAATTCAGATTTCATTGTACTGACTGAAACGCACATGACTGAAGTACATTTCAATGATATGCCAAACATTATAAACAAATGTGAAATAGTACTATATGCAGATGATACTTTAATTTTTACAAAAGCCAGTACAAATGAACAATGTTACATGAACTTAGCAGAAGACATGAAAACTATAAATAACTGGTTAAAAATGAATAAACTAAAACTAAATGAGAATAAAATAAAACTAATGGAAATTAACATGAAAAGCGAATCAGTATTTAAAATAAATAACGAAATAGTAGAAAAAGTTAATGGTATAAAATATCTTGTGTTTATAATAGATAAAGAATTAAAACTAAAAAAACATATAGAATTTATATGTAAAAAAATCGGCAAGAAAATTGGATTTTTTAAAAGAATAATGAACAAAGTTTCAATAATAACAGCTATAAATATATATAACACAGTGATAAAACCACATTTTGTGTTTGGATCAACATGCTGCAATAAAACACAAATGGATGATTACAAAAGTTACAAAATAAAGCAATGCGTACGATATTAAGTTGCAACAAATATACACCAATACAACACAAGCTAGATACATTAAAAAGGCTCAACATTCGACAAAGACTGGAATTAAACACGATAAACTTTATACAAAAAATGAAATTGGAAAATGCACCGGAATATTTAATAGAGCAGTTAACATACGTTGGGGAAATACAACCATATGGCCTTAGAAATACGGGTAATTTCAGACTGATGAGAGTAACAACAAGTGCGATGCAAAAATCCCTTTTTTTTAAAGGACTTCAAATATATAATAGCCTACCAATTTATATTAAAAATGAGAGAAATTTTAATGTTTTTAAAAGAAATATTGTTAGATATGTAAGAAATAATATGCCATAGATCCTTAGGATATTTATATTTATTTGTAAAACATCTTCAGAGAAATGAAAAGTATTTTAAATACTTATTATTGTGTTATTTGGTTAATATCCTTTTGTTTGTTTTATTTGAAAATACTACTATTAAATTAAATAAATAAAAAAAAACAAAAAAAAAAAACCTTGGCAATTTTTGGTTTGCTTTAAAAAAAGAGTACTTTATAAAAATACTTTTTAAGAAAATGTTATTTTTAAAAAAGAGTAGTTTTTTAAGAAAACGTACTTGTTTAAGAAAATATGTTTTTTAATGGTTATTTGTTAAGAAAAAAAATTTGTTTAAAAATTTTAATATGATTTTCTGAAAATCAATTGCTATATTCTAATTTATAATTGGAAATCTGAATTCCAATTTTTAGAATTGATATTTTCTTAAATTTGAATGGAAAATTTAAAAGGTGCAATTTTGTATTTATGTCAATAATAATGCTTTAGTAATTATAAGCAATTTTCAAAAATTATATGTAATCGCAATCAGATATTTTGTAGGTAAAGCAGAATAATAATTTTATATAACTATGTAGAACTGTTTTGAAAGCAAAAAACTTATTAATGAACTCGGTAACTCTAATTTGTAAATAAAACAAATAGTTAATATACCAAACTTATGGTCATATTTGTAAAAGAATAATGGAAAAACGTATGAAATAAAAGACCAGCCCTGTGTGTACTCTTAACATTGTTGTGTTTGATGTCTAATTGAAAATGTTGACATTCATGTTAAAATAGAAATAACTATTGCAAAGAGCAAAAATTATGGCGCCATCTACTGTGGCATAGACACACTGAGCAAAATGAAGTGACACTCTGTTTGTTAATACAAAAGAAAGGTATTTTCCCTAAAACAAAATACATATTGGACAATTTTATATAAATAAAATAAAATAATATAACGATTTATTTCTAACATGCGGTTACTATGAATAAACATATATATATACATATATTATTTTATTATTTAATTTATGTATGTATGTATGTATATGTCAATATTTCACACAAAAAAAAAAGAAAGAAAATCAAAAGTTATTGTTGCTTTTCTTTAAATTAATAAATTAATAAATTAATAAATTAATACATACAATTTTTTTTTTTTGGTAAATTTACATTGTTTTTTTATTAACAACTAGGTAGTTTAGCATTATTTGCTTTATATGTTGGTCAATTTTTGCTCCCTTTATATAAACTCGTTGTGTCTGCTTGTCGACAAAACTTTGGATCGATTTTTAACCCCTTTCCCGTGACCCAATCGATCTGAAACTTTACAGACAAGCTCGTCGCAATGACAAAAATTATCTAACAAATTTTTTTAGAGATGCCAAAACAATGGAAACTTTAAAATGTTTCTACCAAAGTCGATAAAAAAAATGTACAAAGGCTTAGTTTTTATTATATTGTTACCGCAACCACAAAAACAACAAGTCCGGCTATGACAACAATACAGCATTTAGAATAACAACAAGAACAATACAGAAACATTTATTTTTAAATTTTTTTCTTCTTCAGTGATTTCTCGGGACCTATTAAACCGATTGTCATGATTTTTCAAACAGAAACCTTCTCGTGATATTAGTCAATTATTCTCACTAAAAACGAGCGCCCCAGTTATCCTATTGACGTCGTGATCGTGACAAGAACAACATAGACAAATCATATATTTTCAAGATTTTTTTTACTTCTTCATTCAATTCGCAGGTCTTAATCAGCCGATTTAGACGATTTTAAACACCAAACTTCACAGAATGTTAGTAAAACATATTTCATGCCAACGAGTACCCTAGCTGCCCGATTGAAGCCGTCATCCTGATTTCCACAGACGGACAGACGGACATCGCTATATCAACTCTTCTTGTTGTAAGGATTACAAATATATATATTTTATGGGGTCCAAAATTTTTTTTAAATTATGACAAACGGAATGACAAACTTATATATACCCTCTGCACACTGGGGTGGAGGGTATAAAAAAATATACTATATTATAAATTATAATATTTATAATTTATGTAAGAAAAATGAGTGATGACACAAATCGTTTATTAAGATTTTATTTTGACAAAGCTGCAATAAGTGCCACGCCCCCTTAATTTAATTTTCCTGTCGCATTTCAAATTTCACATTTCTAGGTGCTCTCTAAGTCGAATTATACTCTCTTGCACGCCAGATTAAGCACTTGGTCCACTGTGCAGCTTTACGACTTCATTTAAATCCATCTAAAGACAAATAAAAAATATATATTTTATTCAAAATCGCTGTAGAACAGCCATTCTTGGTTTGGTGGATAATTTCAAATTCAGAGTGAAAGCGCCCCAGTTATCCTATTGACGTCGTGATCGTGACAAGAAGAACATAGACAAATCATATTTTTTCAAGACTTTTTTTTACTTCTTCATTCAATTCTCGGGTCTTAATCAACCGATATGGACGATTTTAAACAGCAAAGTTCTCAGGATATTAGTAAAACATTTTCTATGCCAACGAGTACCCTAGCTGCCCGATTGAAACCCTCATCCTGATTTCCACAGACGGACATCGCTATATCAACTCTTCTTGTTGTAAGGATTACAAATATATATATTTTATGGGGTCCAAAATTTTTTTTAAATTATGACAAACGGAATGACAAACTTATATATACCCTCTGCACACTGGGTCGGTGGGTATAAAATATATACTATATTATAAATTATAATGTTTATAATTTATGTAAGAAAAATGAGTGATGACACAAATCGTTCATTAAGATTTTATTTTGACAAAGCTGCAATAAGTGCCAAGCCCCCTTAATTAAATTTTCCTGTCGCATTTCAAATTTCACATTTCTAGGTGCTCTCTAAGTCGAATTATACTCTCTTGCACGCCAGATTAAGCACTTGGTCCACTGTGCAGCCTTACGACTTCATTTCAATCTATCTAAAGACAAACAAAGAATATATATTTTATTCAAAATCGCTGTAGAACAGGGTGAAAGTACTAAGTACTAAGTACTAAGTACTAGTAAAATCTTCAAAGGGTTTTACAGTCGCAGGCCAAGCTTTTATATTTTTTTCGTTATTTTGGTGTTTTTTTGCTTAGGTTTTAAGCTATAATTCAGAATCAGTGATGATTTCTCATTTTATTCTTCAGCGAAATTGTAGTTAGAGCTTAACTAAATTAAGCTCAACCCCTTGGTTTGCTTTACTGGTCAAGTACTCACACCCTGACTTAGAATTTCTCACCCACCAGACAATGACCCCGAAAATATTATACAGTGTAATATATGACATGCTGAATCATATTTGTTCATCAATTAGCTTTAATAGAATCCTTTTTCATTGAAGAAAATCATACAGTCAGCCTAGATCGAGCATAACATTCAGCTTTTTATGTTATTTTGTATCTTAATAACGTGTGGGGGTTAATTTTTTTTTTGGGCGAATTTTCGAACCTTTGCTTTGTTATTAATTGACTATATTTATCTAATTGAGTTATAACTTTTAGATGATAAATGATCTTAATAAAAAAAAAATTTGGGAAAAATAAGACTAACCCACAGAGACAAACGGACAGACGGACATTTGAACATTTCTTAATCTACTCGTTAAAGTGATTCTAAATTTATCGGTTTAATAAATACTACACTATTTCTCCATCTCAGTCTTGTTTTTCGTTTATATATCTATTTATATTCCATTTGACCTTTTTTGAGGTTTTTTTTTGTAGCCAACTACAAATACAAGAAAAACAAAACATACAAGCAATTGTTACAACGATAACCATTTTGTGGTTATAGTTTTTGTTAATGGTTTGCTTCCAAAAAAAAAAAAAACTAAAACAAAAAATATGAAGATATAATTACCAGAGATAACATACCGAAAAAAGTAACTAAAGGATAAACTATATATATATATATATATATATATATGTATTTTTGTTGTTGCTATTATTGTTAAATGTTTAGGGAGGGAAAGTTAAAAAAGTAAACCAAAGTGGTCTACGTGACTTTGTTAGATAAGATTATTTAATGTTTTTTTACACTTTGTTTTTGTGGAAATAAATGTAATTTACATTGTTTGAACAAAGATTAAAAGGATAGTTATTTTAAATACTAATTATGAGAGATAAAAAGGGCAGAGTTAAACAAAAAACCGTCCAATTTAAAACAAGCTTCAAATTTTCATATAGAGTTAAAAATATTTTTTACAGCAGGCAACAAAACAATATCGTTAAACTCAAACCAGATTATATAGATCTGAAACTGAAAAACAAAAGGAGTAAAACTGCGTTTTTTTGATCTTCATTTCATTATTATGTTTCCTTTTCATAGCACTTAGAAGTTTCAGAAGATTTAATTTTTCAACAAAAATTTTGAAACTCTTATATGTACTCATCCTACAATAACGCTAATGGTGTCTTATAAAATGACGAAAATTTTTAGCATTTAATGAACATTTTTGTTTTATCTTATAATGAAAAAGGATATCAATACTGTTCTTTCAAAACTTTATGCATATATATTTTTCCAGATTTTTGCTCTAATTAGTTTTTTTTTGACATTTTATTAAATTTTCATTTGTGCAAAAAGCTTCAAATTTTTAATAAAAATCATGTGAGTCCTATCACAGGGGAGATGTGTAAACTTCTAATAATTAAAGATTTTTTATGGCACTTTTTTTAAATCAAACAGAAAGTGTCATCTATGTATCACTTATAGCAATCAACTTCAGGGGCACTGCTAATATAAAAATCTATAATATTAATAAGCTAGGCGATTTCTTGTGACTGATGTTTTGTTCTGCCGCTTTATCGCAATTTTGATCAAACGTATATTATTTGAAAGGTATTTCTTTTTAGCCGTTTTGCAGATTTACAGGTTTTTAAATTTTTTCCTTTATTTTGAGTAAATTGCATTTAAAATTGCTACTAACACATTCATAAAATTATACAATGTGTTTATTAAATTTGTTAATGTGGTTGTCATAAAATGAGTTTGTTTTGTGCTAATTTGTGAATTGGCAATAATTGATTAGCATACTTTTAGGATCTTTATTTAATGAAAAAATAAAATTTCCTAGAATTTGCGCTCGAGTTTTTATTATTTCAACCGATTAATTTTTAATTTTTCGTTTTTTATATTTTATTTCTTTTATTTATTTTTTTTTTCATTTTTCATTTTTTAGTTTTTATTTCTTATTTTTCATTTTTCATTCTTCTTTTTCATTTTTCATTTTTAATTTTTAATTTTTAATTTTTAATTTTCAATTTTTAATTTTTAATTTTTAATTTTTAATTTTTAATTTTTAATTTTTAATTTTTAATTTTTAATTTTTAATTTTTAATTTTTAATTTTTAATTTTTAATTTTTAATTTTTAATTTTTAATTTTTAATTTTTAATTTTTAATTTTTAATTTTTAATTTTTAATTTTTAATTTTTAATTTTTAATTTTTAATTTTTAATTTTTAATTTTTAATTTTTAATTTTTAATTTTTAATTTTTAATTTTTAATTTTTAATTTTTAATTTTTAATTTTTAATTTTTAATTTTTAATTTTTAATTTTTAATTTTTAATTTTTAATTTTTAATTTTTAATTTTTAATTTTTAATTTCTAATTTTTAATTTTTAATTTTTAATTTTTAATTTTTAATTTTTAATTTTTAATTTTTAATTTTTAATTTTTAATTTTTAATTTTTAATTTTTAATTTTTAATTTTTAATTTTTAATTTTTAATTTTTAATTTTTAATTTTTAATTTTTAATTTTTAATTTTTAATTTTTAATTTTTAATTTTTAATTTTTAATTTTTAATTTTTAATTTTTAATTTTTAATTTTTAATTTTTAATTTTTAATTTTTAATTTTTAATTTTTAATTTTTAATTTTTAATTTTTAATTTTTAATTTTTAATTTTTAATTTTTAATTTTTAATTTTTAATTTTTAATTTTTAATTTTTAATTTTTAATTTTTAATTTTTAATTTTTAATTTTTAATTTTTAATTTTTAATTTTTAATTTTTAATTTTTAATTTTTAATTTTTAATTTTTAATTTTTAATTTTTAATTTTTAATTTTTAATTTTTAATTTTTAATTTTTAATTTTTAATTTTTAATTTTTAATTTTTAATTTTTAATTTTTAATTTTTAATTTTTAATTTTTAATTTTTAATTTTTAATTTTTAATTTTTAATTTTTAATTTTTAATTTTTAATTTTTAATTTTTAATTTTTAATTTTTAATTTTTAATTTTTAATTTTTAATTTTTAATTTTTAATTTTTAATTTTTAATTTTTAATTTTTAATTTTTAATTTTTAATTTTTAATTTTTAATTTTTAATTTTTAATTTTTAATTTTTAATTTTTAATTTTTAATTTTTAATTTTTAATTTTTAATTTTTAATTTTTAAATTTTTAATTTTTAATTTTTAATTTTTAATTTTTAATTTTTAATTTTTAATTTTTAATTTTATTTTTAATTTTTAATTTTTAATTTTTAATTTTTAATTTTTAATTTTTAATTTTTAATTTTTAATTTTTAATTTTTAATTTTTAATTTTTAATTTTTAATTTTTAATTTTTTATTTTTAATTTTTAATTTTTAATTTTTAATTTTTAATTTTTAATTTTTAATTTTTAATTTTTAATTTTTAATTTTTAATTTTTAATTTTTAATTTTTAATTTTTAATTTTTAATTTTTAATTTTTAATTTTTAATTTTTAATTTTTAATTTTTAATTTTTAATTTTTAATTTTTAATTTTTAATTTTTAATTTTTAATTTTTAATTTTTAATTTTTAATTTTTAATTTTTAATTTTTAATTTTTAATTTTTAATTTTTAATTTTTAATTTTTAATTTTTAATTTTTAATTTTTAATTTTTAATTTTTAATTTTTAATTTTTAATTTTTAATTTTTAATTTTTAATTTTTAATTTTTAATTTTTAATTTTTATTTTCAATTTTTAATTTTTAATTTTTAATTTTTAATTCTTAATTTTTAATTCTTAATTTTTAATTTTTATTTTTTAAAATTTTTAATTTTTAATTTTTAATTTTTAATTTTTAATTTTTAATTTTTAATTTTTAATTTTTAATTTTTAATTTTTAATTTTTAATTTTTAATTTTTAATTTTTAATTTTTAATTTTTAATTTTTAATTTTTAATTTTTAATTTTTAATTTTTAATTTTTAATTTTTAATTTTTAATTTTATTTTTTAATTTTTAATTTTTAATTTTTAATTTTTAATTTTTAATTTTTAATTTTTAATTTTTAATTTTTAATTTTTAATTTTTAATTTTTAATTTTTAATTTTTAATTTTTAATTTTTAATTTTTAATTTTTAATTTTTAATTTTTAATTTTTAATTTTTAATTTTTAATTTTTAATTTTTAATTTTTAATTTTTAATTTTTAATTTTTAATTTTTAATTTTTAATTTTTAATTTTTAATTTTTAATTTTTAATTTTTAATTTTTAATTTTTAATTTTTAATTTTTAATTTTTAATTTTTAATTTTTAATTTTTAATTTTTAATTTTTAATTTTTAATTTTTAATTTTTAATTTTTAATTTTTAATTTTTAATTTTTAATTTTTAATTTTTAATTTTTAATTTTTAATTTTTAATTTTTAATTTTTAATTTTTAATTTTTAATTTTTAATTTTTAATTTTTAATTTTTAATTTTTAATTTTTAATTTTTAATTTTTAATTTTTAATTTTTAATTTTTAATTTTTAATTTTTAATTTTTAATTTTTAATTTTTAATTTTTAATTTTTAATTTTTAATTTTTAATTTTTAATTTTTAATTTTTAATTTTTAATTTTTAATTTTTAATTTTTAATTTTTAATTTTTAATTTTTAATTTTTAATTTTTAATTTTTAATTTTTAATTTTTAATTTTTAATTTTTAATTTTTAATTTTTAATTTTTAATTTTTAATTTTTAATTTTTAATTTTTATTTTTAATTTTTAATTTTTAATTTTTAATTTTTAATTTTTAATTTTTAATTTTTAATTTTTAATTTTTAATTTTTAATTTTTAATTTTTAATTTTTAATTTTTAATTTTTAATTTTTAATTTTTAATTTTTAATTTTAATTTTTAATTTTTAATTTTTAATTTTTAATTTTTAATTTTTAATTTTTAATTTTTAATTTTTTAATTTTTAATTTTTAATTTTTAATTTTTAATTTTTAATTTTTAATTTTTAATTTTTAATTTTTAATTTTTAATTTTTAATTTTTAATTTTTAATTTTTAATTTTTAATTTTTAATTTTTAATTTTTAATTTTTAATTTTTAATTTTTAATTTTTAATTTTTAATTTTTAATTTTTAATTTTTAATTTTTAATTTTTTAATTTTTAATTTTTAATTTTTTAATTTTTTAATTTTTAATTTTTAATTTTTAATTTTTAATTTTTAATTTTTAATTTTTAATTTTTAATTTTTAATTTTTAATTTTAATTTTTAATTTTTAATTTTTAATTTTTAATTTTTAATTTTTAATTTTTAATTTTTAATTTTTAATTATTAATTTTTAATTTTTAATTTTTAATTTTTAATTTTTAATTTTTAATTTTTAATTTTTAATTTTTAATTTTTAATTTTTAATTTTTAATTTTTAATTTTTAATTTTTAATTTTTAATTTTTAATTTTTAATTTTTAATTTTTAATTTTTAATTTCTAATTTTTAATTTTTAATTTTTAATTTTTAATTTTTAATTTTTTATTTTTATTTTTAATTTTTAATTTTTAATTTTTAATTTTTAATTTTTAATTTTTAATTTTTAATTTTTAATTTTTAATTTTTAATTTTTAATTTTTAATTTTTAATTTTTAATTTTTAATTTTTAATTTTCAATTTTTAATTTTTAATTTTTAATTTTTAATTTTTAATTTTTAATTCTTAATTTTTAATTTTTAATTTTTATTTTTTAAAAATTTTTAATTTTTAATTTTTAATTTTTAATTTTTAATTTTTTAATTTTTAATTTTTAATTTTTAATTTTTTAATTTTTAATTTTTAATTTTTAATTTTTAATTTTTAATTTTAATTTTTAATTGTTAATTTTTAATTTTTTAATTTTTAATTTTTAATTTTTAATTTTTAATTTTTAATTTTTAATTTTTAATTTTTAATTTTTAATTTTTAATTTTTAATTTTTAATTTTTAATTTTTAATTTTTAATTTTTAATTTTTATTTTTTATTTATTTATTTTTTAAATATAGATGTTTAAACATCTAAACTTAACTAATAAAGCTAGAAAGATGAAATTTTGTTATGTGTTACTTTGTATTTTAGTCCAAAACACAACTGATTTTCGAACGTATTTATGGGTAATTTCCAAGGTTATTGAAGGACAAATTTTTTTGTCCTGATACGTTAAAATCCATAAAAAAATTATAAAATTGCTAAGATTCACGAGCATGAGTATTTAAATATATTTTTTGACTCTTTGATATTTTTTTTAAAAGGAATTCAAAGAAATGAAAAACTATAAATGCAGTTTAATTTCATTTAGTTTCAGTGTCCGATGTGTATCATCTAGTTTATGTGGAAAATATCCTGTCGCATGGTGTAATCAACAAAACGAAGAGACGATTTAAGGTCTGAACCTCTTTGAAATACAAAATATGTGTTCTCGAAATATCAAAAAAACATTAAGTCATTTACAAGGTACCGAGCCAGTTTTTAAAATAACGTGTACAAATTTTTCTAAAACGTGGTCCCCCTGAAAAATGCAGAAAGGATAATTTTGTCAAAGTCAAAGGTCAGAATCTGATATTTGGCATGAAGTATCTTGAAATATCATAAATCCGAAAGTTTCTGAAATGTGGCCCCCCTGAAAAGTGAAAAAATATAAGTATATCAAAGCCAAAGAGCAGAATCTGATATTTGGAGTGAAACATCTTGAAATATACGCCTCCTGAAAATTAAAAAAATTAGTACATCACTTAACTGATCTAGAGTAATTATAAACGAGTTCTGCTTCGAAAAGAAATTAATACATTATTTACAATGACATGTACGAAAATTTTATTTCCAAATGTTGGTTACATATTGTGACAAATTCTCTTTTCTACACTTGTGATTAATTTAATGAGCGACTTTTGACAACAGTGAATTAGATGGTAATTTTTTTTATTATTTGATTTTATATTTTTATACCAAATTTCATACAGACAGACATACGGACGGACAGACAACGCTAAACCGACTTAAAAATTGATTCTTAGAAGGTGATTCGGCACAATAAAAGGTGGGTATTCGTCAGCTATTTTTTTTAGTTACAAACATGAGCACATACTCATTGTAGTCTCACCACATAGTGGTACAGGGTATATTGAGCAGAAACGTGACAAGTGTACTTACGCTACTAGGAGGTTGCTTATTCCTAATCTCTGCTTTGTCCGACTTGAGTCTAAAAAATATTAATTTTTGTTTTGTATATTAAATAAAATATATAAAAAACATAATTTTGATACATACTATACAGTGACAGCTTTCTTCGATAATTCAAAATAAAGCGTATTAAATTTACACAGAACGGGATTTAATTGTTCAAGCACACATTAACTAAAAGTGCTTTTTTTTTATAGTGCATTCAGTGTTTCCAAAGTCACATAATTATAAATAATTTCAGAAGGAAATTATGAGAAAAAACAAAATTTTTAAAATAAAAAATGTCAAAATTTCTGTTTTTATAAAAATGGACGATTTTATGAAAAAATTTAAATTTAAAATTTAACTGAATTTTTCTTTTTGTTTTTTTGATTTTTTCTGCTAATGAAAATCCTGATGTAAATTAGCAAAACAGACCATGAATTCATCAAATTTCATTATAAATATTTGTCGAACACACAGAAGATAAAAATGGGTTTGTTAATGATTTTAAAGGCGCCTAAAGGTATGCTAATCAATTTTAGCCAATTCACAATTCGGCACAGGGCTTCTGAGATTTATAATAAAAACACACACAGTATATGTTTTATGTATGTGTTAGTAGCAACTTTAAATGAGCATTACTACAAAAATAAAAAATATTGCAGGCGTATGATTATTATTAATTTAATTATGAAATCTAAAGCTTATGTCTGTTTTTGAATAATTTTTCCTTTTTCTTGGCAACCCTTTAATAAAGTTTTACACTTTCTCTCAATTTTGTTACATTTTTTTTTGGAAATTTATTTTAATTTTGTAAAACTGTTTTTCTTTTTTCCACAAATCCATTTTTGCATGTTTTTTTTCCAACAGCATCTTAGTTTCTTTTGGAATTCTTTTTGTTTTCAATGTTTACTTAATGCAATTTATTAAGCTTATAAAAAGCAAATAAGAAACAAGATAAATACATTTAATTATTCATTACCTTTAGAAGAAACAAAAAGGAATGAGCTAAAATAACTTAAGCTGGGAAAAATACTTTTTTCTTTACTTTTTTTTCTCAAGTAGCAACAAAGTAAATAAAGAATTTAAAACGAATAAGAATTTTCTAGGAAAAATGTAACAGTTGAGTTAAGTTTAAAAAAATGTAAATAATTTGTTAAAGAAAAAAAATTTATAAGTAAATACATATACTAGATATGTACATATAAGGGAAAATGAATTACATATAAAATTAAGCTGAGATGTTACTTTAGCTCTAGCAGGGCGTATAAATTATATTTGATTAAAATTTTAAAAAGTATACGCCTTGAGCTGATTTCCAATGAATTTATTATTTTCACACTAAAATAATAAAAGATATTGAATTAATTTATTTTACACCCTTGGCAATATGTATCCATATGTATGTATTTATATGAGGAGAAACAATTTTAAGAGGAGATTTAAGATAAAAACATTTTTTATGATAATAAAATATAAACAAAGTTCACAAAATTCAAGAAGTATATAAGGACTAAGAAATTTATTTTCTTCTTTGATTAATAAAAGATAAATTTTGAGTTTATTCATAAAAATGAGTGGCTAAAAAATTGAAGCTTCTAAAAATCAAAAAACGCAATATATTTTTGTAGAAAAATCTAGTTGTGTTGGTCTTCAATAAGGTTAGGAATTTCATGTAAATGCATGTTTTTACAGGGTACACTATATAATATACTAAAAGAACTTGAAGAAAACCAAAACATAAAATTTACAATTAAGTAGCCTTAATTTGTAGTTGCATATACTGCTTTATTTTGCATATTTTACATTTTTTTAAAACAAAATGCTTATTTATGTATTGTAATTTTTTCTTAAAAATCTATTCGATTTACTAAAATTTATAATTAAATGACGTCCATTTGTAGTTGCTTAGTTTTGAATATTTTGCTTTTAATCCATATATTTGCATATTTTTATAAGAAATGTTTATTATTTGAATTTTAATCATATATATCTATACGAATCAATAAAGTTATAATTAAATGCCATCAATTTGTAATATGCTTATTTTTGCATATTTTGATTTAAATGCATATTTTTGCATATTTTTTTTAAACAAAATGCTTGCTTATAGAACTTTTTTTTCATAAATATATATCGGAATAGATAAATTTACATAAAATGACGTTGATTTAAAGTTGCATATTTTTGCATATTTGGTTTAAATGCATATTTTTGCATATTTCCTTTGTCAAAATGTTCAATTATTGAATTGTTTTCATAAATATGTCTATTCGAATCAATAAATTTATAATAAAATGACTTTAATTTGTAGTTGCATATTTTTGCATATTGTAATTTAAAAGCATATTTTTCCATATTTTTATAAACGTTTGTTTGTAGAACTTTTTTCATATATACATATCTATTCTAATCAATTAAATTTATAATAAAATGACCTCGGTATGTAGTTACATATTTTTGCATATTTTTTATTTAAATGCATATTTTTGCTTGTTTTCTTAAAAAAAATTTTATATCTTGAATTTTTTCATAATCATTTATTTGAATCAATAAACTTATAATAAAATATGTTCGATTTGAAATTTGCTAATTTTTGCATAGTTTACTTTAAAATCATATTTTTGCTTATTTTTATAAAAAATGTTTAATTCTTTAACTTTTTTCATAAATTTATAACATAATCAATAAATTTACAATAAAATGATGTAGAGTTGTAGCTGCATATGCTTTAAATGCACTTTTTGCATATTTTCATAAGAAATGTGTATTATTTGAACTTTTATTATATATATCTATCCGAATTAATAAACTTATAATAAAATGCCATCAATTTGTAATATGCTTATTTTTGCATATTTTGATTTAAATGCATATTTTTGAATATTTTTGCATATTTTCTTTATCAAAATGCTTGTTTATAGAACTATTTTCATAAATATATATCAGAATCAATAAATTTACAAAAAATTACGTCGATTTGAAGTTGCATATTTTTGCATATATTGCTTTAAATGCATATTTTTGCATATTTTCTTTGTCGAAATGCTCATTTAGAGAACTTTTTCATATCTATCTATTGGAATCAAAAAATTTAAATTTAAAAATTTAAAATAAAAAAATGTTTATTTGTAGAACTTTTTTCATAAATAGCTATTCTAATTAATTAATTTTATAATAAAAGAACTTCGGTATGTAGTTACATATTTTTGCATATTTTTATTTAAATGAATATTTTTGCCTATTTTCATAAAAAAAATTTTTATCTTTAATTTTTTTCGTAATCATATATTTGAATCAATAAACTTATAATAAAAAATGTTCGATTTGTAATATGCTAATTTTTGCATATTTTGCTTTAAAAGCATATTTTTGCTTATTTTAAAAAAAATGATTAATTATTTACCTTTTTTAAAAAATTTATAAGAGAATCAATAAATTTACAGTAAAATGATGTAGAGCTGTAGTTGCATATGTTTGCATATTTTGCTTTAAATGCTAATTTTTGCATATACGATATATAAAAACGCTCAATTTGTTGAACTTTTATCATAAGTATGTATCTGAATCAATAAATCTATAAGAATTTGACATATATTTTTACATATTTTCATACAAATGTTCACTTATTGAACTTTTTCATAAATATATTAAATATATTAAATGCAAGTTTTTGCAAATATTCTTGTTCGAAATGCACAAAATATCGATCCAATTCTTTTTTTTTTTTGGATTCTACGGTAACTTCACCAATTCCTTTTATTTAAAAAAAATGCTTTTCGCTTTTTTTGTATATATTGCTTTAAATGCATGGTTTTGCATATTTTCAACAAAACGATGATTTATTGACCAATTTTATTGAATTTTTTTCATATTAATCATTTTGTTTTCAGAGGAATATCTGTCCAATCAAATTTATAAAAAAATGACGTCAATTTGAAGTTGCATATTTTTGCATATTTTGCTTTAATTGCATGTTTTTGTAAAGTTTAATCATACTGCTGATTTATTGAACTTTTTCAAAATAATTCTCTGAATCTATAAATTTTAAAAATGTTATTCATTTATAGTTGCTTTTTTTTAAATATTTGGCTTTAAATACATATTTTTGCATATTTTCTTCATAATGCTTATTTGTTAAAATTTTTTCATAAATATATGTTCGATTCAATATACTTATATTAAAATGACTTCCAGTTATAATTGCCTGTTTCTGCATATTTCGCTTTAAATGCAAATATTTGCATATATTCATAAAAATAATTATTTGAACTTTTTCCATAAATATGTATATGTACATATATCGGAATCAATAAATTTACAATAAAATGTCGTCGTTTTCCAAATGCATATTTTTGCATATTGTGCTTTAAATGCATATATTTGCATATTTTTTTTTATCAAAATGCTTATTTATTGTACTTTTATCATAAATATCTATCCGAATCAGTAAACTTGTAATACAATGACATAAATTTGTAATTGCTTATAATTGCATATTTTTCATAAAAAGCATATTGTTGCATATATTCATAAAACATATGTATTTATTTTTTTTAAAATATTTCATAAATAGCTATTCGAATCATTAAATGTACAATAAAATAACGTCTTTTTAAAGTTGCATATTTTTGCATATTTTGCTTTAAATGCATATTTTTACATATTTTCTTTATCAAAATGCTACTTTTTTGTATTTTTTTTTTCAAAATATCTCTCCAATTCAATAAATCAAAAAATTACATATATTGGTAAATGCATATTTCTTGCATATTATTCTTCAAATGCATGGTTTTGCATATTTTCATCCAAACCATGATTCATTGATCAGTTTTTATAAATGTACGTATGTCCGAATCAGTAAATTTACAATAAATTAGCATCGATTTCTAACAGCATATTTTGCTTTAAATTCATGTTTTTACATATTTGCATAAATATTCACTAAATTTTTTTCATTTTAATTACCGTGTTTTCAGAGAAATATCTATCACAATATATAAATTCACAATAGAGCAACATCGATTTTTTCCCCATATTTTATACCCTCCACTCCAGTGTGCAGAGGGTATATATAAGTTTGTCATTCCGTTTGTAATAATTAGAAAAAAAAATTTGGACCCCATAAAATATATATATTTGTGATCGTTATAACAACCGGAGTTGATATAGCGATGTCCGTCTGTCCGTCTGTCCGTCTGTCCGTCTGTGGAAATCACGATGGCGGCATCAATCGGGCAGCTAGGATGCTCGTTGGCATAAAAAATGATTCATTAACATCCTGAAAAGTTTGCTATTTAAAATCGTCCAAATCGGTCGGTTAGGGCCCGAGATTTGAATGAAGAACTAAAAAAAGTCTTGAAAAATATAATTTTCTATGTTGTTCTTGTCACGATCACGCCCTCAATAGGATAGCTAGGGTGATAATTTTTAGTGAGAATGATTCACCAAATTCATGGGAAGATTTCTACTTCAAAAATCATTAAAATCGGTGGAACAGGTCCAGGTAAATCTATGAAAAATTAAAAAAAAAATGAAAAACATGATGTTTCCATATTGTTCCTGTTGTTATTCTAAATGTTGCATTGTTGTCATAGCTGGACTTGTTGTTTTTGTGGTCGTTGTGGTAATAATATAATAAAAACAAACCCTTTGTACATTTTTTTGTGAACTCTGGTAGAAAATTTTAAAAGTTTCCATTGTTTTGGCATCACTAAAAAAATTTTTTAGATCATTTCTGTCATTGCCACGAGCCTGCATGCAAAATTTCAGATCGATTGGCTCACGGGAAAGGGGCTAAAAATCGATCCAAAATTTTGTCGACAAGCAGACACTACCAGTTAATATAAAGGCAGTAAATAAAGGGAGTAAAAGTTCACCAATAATTTAAAAAACAAATTTTTATGTATTAATTTATTTAAAGAAAAAAATAATTAAATGAAATAGTAATAATAATAAAAAAAATAATATACAATACAAAAAAAAAAGAATATATAAATAAAATAAAATAAAAATAAATGCATTCATAGCATTATAATACATATAAAAGGTCAATGTTTTCTAACCGTAACCGTAACGAGTCAGTTGTTTTTTTTTTACATGAAAATCATTTAAAACAGTTACCGAACGTAACCGGAACGTCCCAATACTTTTCATGTGAAAAAAAGGCTGACACGTTACGTAACAGTTACATGTCGCTAACTTGTTCTTTACACAGGCTACTGCTTTTGGAGCCAACTTCAAGTCTATTTATATAGTTTCGTAAGCATAACTGATAAAATTGTTTCTATTATTTTTTGCTGTAAGTAATAAATTATAAATATACTGAATTTGCAAACTAAAATGGATACATATATTGGAGGTGCTTTAATACAAAAGAGTTAACGAAACAAAATAAAAAAAAAAAACAACTCTACAACATCAACAATGGCAGTCATATGTTCTTCAAATAAAAAAAAACTGCAAGTGTGTTTTGTTGGCTACAAAACAAAAATAGTGTTGACAATATAACAAAATATGTAAAAGAAGTTAGTGCTATGAAATATTTTATTTTGTTTAAAAAAAAAATCGCAAAATGAAAGGCTATAATTCCATTAATAATCAAAAGGCGTTAAACTAATTTATTTATTTTTACGTTGTACTAATGCATTTTAAATAAGTAAAAGTAATTGTATATTTAAATAAAAATGCATTTGTATTATATGTTGCTGTCGTATTCAGAAAAATCAAGTAGCTGACTATACGACTACAAATGCTGCTGCCAGCAGTCGTCTATGTGTTTCATTCATGATGTTGCATTTTTTTGCGAGCAATACTTACATATATTCTAAATAAAGAAATAATAGTTCTTTTCATACTGCGAAATCTATACAAATATATGTACAAATACTATATGTCAAATTTCAAATTTGCAATAATTGATACATTTTTGAAAGAAAATTGTATAATATGAAATGTCTTTAATTTATTTCATAGAAAACAATTTTTTGAGGTGCGTGGATTTTCCATATTTACTGTTTTACTATTTTCGTAATGAGGTTAAATGAGTTAAAAAGAATTTAAAATATTTGAAAATATTAGGTGAGGATCCTCAAGATGTAATATACGGTCGGTCTAAAACTTTTCACTTAGAGCCACAGTTAAATTCGAAACAACAAAAACCCATATATTTTGTGCATAAAGTTTAACATTAAATGTGCTTTTCTAAAATGTCTATATATTTTTCTCATTCATTTCTGACCATCTTCAATGTAAATTTACCAAAGTTTTTTTTATTGCAATATGTATATAAAACTTAAAAATTTAATACTTTTTATTGTGTATTAACTTATTATTCTGCGATTTTCATTACATCACAAAATGTTACAAATTGGCACTACTGTTTCAAAAACAGAAAACTTCTAAATCAGTTGAAAACAGTTGATCTGTAAAACTGTGTGTGAAATTGTGTCAAATAAAATTACAAATATTAATAAATATAATAATACATATATATATATTTTATTAATTTTGTTAAGAATTAGCACAAAATTGATTTTCCATTTTGCATTTCATTTATAAAGAATTCTGCCATATTTTGTTAAAGGGAAAATCCATTTTTGTTATATTAAAAAAAACAGACTTGCATTTAATTTTTCCGTGACTGCCTCAATAATTGCGTAGATGCCACCACAATATTTTTTCTAATTAAATATTAACCAATATCTAACTAGAATTATGATTTATTCTGACTAAAAAGTTCCAATTAAAAGTTATTCATCCCAATTATGAATATTCTCAAGGAATTTCTTTCTCACGGTAAATACATTTCTCGAGAAAAAAATTCCTCCAATTATAAATTCCGCGTGAACAAAAAATGATTAACTGGCATCATCGAATTTCGAAGCCACTTGCTTTGCTTATTGACAATTTATTTTCTATTTTTTGTGTGTGTGCAAACGACCCTACAATAAATGTCCCAATAAACATTTTTGTTTGCTATCAACTTGAGGTGCATTTGAGATCAAATACATTTCTCAAATCTCCAGCGTTAATTCTCAAATGCCCTCAATAGTTCGAATATAGTCTTCTCAACTTAAAAGGCACATTTTTATATGGCGATTTTCATAGTTATCAAATTGAGAAATTTGTGATTCTCAACTTGATAGCAAAGAAATATTTCCAATCGGTATCAAATGGAAGGTACGGAATTGCCATATTAAAAAATATTATACTAATTTTAGAAATGAAAACAATGTACTTTTTTTAATGTTTCAATTTAATTTCATTATATATTTAACATTACTATGTACATATTTAACATTAAATGTACATATTATGTACATTTTTTAAAATCTAGAATTAAAAATAAATGAATTAATTAGTTGTACATTTTTTGAAAAATTTGACAAAAAGCAGAAATAATTAAAAATATATCAATGATTTATTTGTACTTTTTTGGCATTTTTTAATTTAATTTATTATTTATGACATATTTAAATAATATCTCAGACTTAACACAAATCGTATTCAAGTTGAAAAAATGTTTGGTCTCAAGTGGAGAAAAGTGTTGGATATCCAATTGAGAGTAAAAATGTTTCTCAAAGATTGGAAAAAATGTTAAGTCTCAACTTGATGTCAAGTTGAAAGCAAACAAGGAGAAAAATTGTTCAACCCAAGTTGAGAATTACATTTGACATCAATTTAAGAACTTAACTTTTCTCCAACATTGGCGAAATAATATTTCAATGCATACTGGGGAATGACCGAAACTAACACATAAACAGTTTTTTCCTATTTGAAAAACATATGACTCATTGTTGCTGTTGTAGAGTTGTTATACCCTCCACTCCAGTTTGTCATTCCGTTTGTAATAATTAGAAAAAAAATTTTGGACCCCATAAAATTTATATATTTGTGATCCTTATAACAACCGGAGTTGATATAGCGATGTCCGTCTGTCCGTCTGTGGAAATCACGATGACGGCATCAATCCGGCAGCTAGGGTACTCGTTGACATAAAAATGATTCACTAACATCATGAGAAGTTTGCTATTTAAAATCGTCCAAATCGGTCGATTAGGGCCCGAGATTTGAATGAAGAACTAAAAAAGTCTTGAAAAAAAAAATAATTTTCTATGTTGTTCTTGTCACGATCACGCCCTCAATAGTGCAGCTACAGTGATCATTTTTAGTGAGAATGATTCATCAAATTCATGGAAAGATCTCTACTTCAAAAATCATTAAAATCGGTGGAACAGGTCCAGGGAAATCTCTGAAAAAGTAAAAAAAAAAATGAAAAACATGATATTTCTATATTTTTCTTGTTGTTATTCTAAATGTTGCATTGTTTTCATAGCTGGACTTGTTGTTTTTGTGGTCGTTATGGTAATAATATAACAAAAACAAACCCTTTGTACATTTTTTTTATCAACTCTGGTAGAAAAATTTAAAAGTTTCCATTGTTTTGGCATCACTAAAAAAATATGTTAGATCATTTCTGTCATTGCCAAAAGCCTGCCTGCAAAATTTCAGATCGATTGGGTCACGGGAAAGTGGTTAAAATCGATCCAAAATTTTTTCGACAAGCAGACACTACGAGTTAATACAAAGGGAGTAAAAATTCACCAACATCTAAAGCAAATAATGCTAAAATACCTAGTTGTTAATAAAAAAAACAATTGGGCAATTCACAATGGGTAATGTATCGTTGTATCTCTTGTATCGTGTATCACTTTACAATAGTGTAAAATTGTTGTTGGTAATTTTCACTGAAAAATCTGATACACGATCCAACTTCATTTGCTATGTTTTGTAAATGTTGTATATTGTATCATAACATATCAGTTCCAAGTGAATGCCAGTTTTTATGAAAAAGAAAAAACAAATACATAGAATATTATCAGCATAAATAATTATAAAATAAAATATGGCAAATAATGCAAATAACGCAAATACATCGATAAGTTTATTTATATAAAAATTAATGTTTATATTTTTAGTATGTATTTTCTCTTTCAGTACCAACCAAAACATTTAACATTTTTTTTTTCATTATAAATTAAAATGCAAGAGGTACGTAACTAAAACTCCAGGGTATATCTCACGACCAAAAAGCAAACACTGATAAGTGTTTTCTCTTATACAAAATAGCAGAAGCGACGAAGCGATCTTTCCTCGTTGGATCGAAAATTACTAAAGAAAGCGTTTTACAATATGAAAATACAACTGAGTGTTCACAACAAATGATTGTATTGTGTATTTCAATACAACATACAATATACAACACCTGTTGTGAATTGCCCAAATGTAAATTTAGCAAAAAAATTTATGTATTAATTTATTTAAAGAGAAAAACACAAAAATAACGTTTGATGTTGTATTTTTTGTGTGTAATATTTAAATATACATACATACACATATTAAATAATACAAATAATGTACATATATTATATATATGTATGTATGTATATTGATAGTAACTGCATGTTAGAAATAAATCGGTTATTTTATTTACATAAAATTCTGCAGTATTTTGTTGTGGGGAAAATACATTTCTTTTGTATTAACAGAGTGTCACTTCATTTTGCTCAGCGTGACTATGCCACAGTAGATGCCGCCATAATTTTTGTTTGTTCTAATTAGCTTTGCAATAGTTATTTCTATTTTAACATGAATGTTAATATTTTCAACTAGATATCATACAGAACAATGTTAAGAGTATACACGGGTTGGTCTTTTATTTCATACGTTTTTTCATTATTCTTTTACAAATATGAACATAAGTTTGGCATATTACCCACCAATCTCACATCACACTGCAAGTTCGAAAAACTCAATACACTCACATTTTTTTTTTACTAATACACACACATTTTCCGCAGTGGTCACACTAAGGGCACCAAATTTTTCGTGCGAATAGTGGCAGACACTAACGATGATTAATGTTACCCTGTTATAAATTTAATGCAAATTTACTGGATTCTGTAAAATTGTAATTAAAGTTTTAACTTGTTAAATCTATTATAATGACTTATTTTTTGAAATGCGCATACAAAAACGCAAGTTTGTTAATTATAGAGCATAAATATTATTAACTATTATTAAAATAATACTAATAATAATAAATGCAAACATTTTCCCTCAAACATGTGCCTGTATAATAAACTTGGTAACTCTACTTAAAATAAAATAAGAGAGAGAAGTATACAAATTTTTTCAAGTTTACGCTTCGACAACATTTTAAAAATGAGATTGCAGTCAGATGTTTGAGCATAAAATTTAATGGCGATGGATTCGACTAATTCGAACAATTTTTCGTTGATAATACGTACACAACGATTTTACAATTTCAGTGTGATGTGAGATTGGGGGGTTAACTTTTTGTTGTCTTTACAAAATAGAGTTACCGAGTTCGTCAATGAGTTTTTTGCTTACAAAACAGTTCTACATAGTTATATAGAATTATTATTCTGCTTTACCTATAAAATATCTGATTGCGATTACATCTAATTTTTAAAAATTGTTTATAATTAATAAAGCATTATTATTCACATAAATACAAAATTTCACTTTTTAAATTTTCCATTCAAATTTAAGAAAATATCAATTATAATAAAAACTGAAAATAAAATTTCCAATTATAAATTAGAAAATATTAATTGAGTTTCAGAAAATCATATCAAAACGTCGGAAATAATAATTTTAAATTTAGAAATATCTTTACATTTAAAAATGTTTACATTTAAAAAAAATATTGCCATTCAGGAGCTATTAATAACTTTTCAGTACCGCGATTCAGTAACTTCTTTTAACGATAGTCGAATTGTAAAAAAAAAGAAAATTGCAAAATTATCAGTAAAATTTTGAAACGATATTCGCTATTGTTAAAGTCAGCTGTTGTTGTTATCTAAACGACAACCATTTTTGTGTTGTTTATTCAATCGATAAAAACTTAAATTTTTAGGTTGAAATGTCGTCGTACATAAATAAAAATCATGAAATAGTGAAAATATTTTGCTTTAATTAAAAAACTTTTTTATATAAATAAAAAAATTAAATATTCAATTCATTATTTCATTTTCAAATAAATAAACAGAAATATTAGTAAAAAAAATAAAGATATTAAACATAAACATGAAATCATCCTGTCAAACACGAAGTAATTTGTTTTTTTCTATTCTTTGTGTTTTTCGCTTATTTTGACAGAGATGCCACTCCTTTACAATTTAAATAAATAGAAAAACAGATTTGTCGATATTAATTTAAATTCAATGAATTTAAGAAAACCTCAAATGATATTTAAGAATTGCTAACATAAAAATTGTTACATAAGTAAACGTAATTTTATGAGAATGTTATTTTTTATATATAAATTTTCACAATTTTTTTTTGGATGTAAATTTGAAGTTTTTCAGAAAATAAAGATAACATTAAATTATTTTATTTAAAATGTTTGGGACTTTTCGTTTTTTGCGTTTTTCATCCCTAATTTGATTATTTATTATTATAAATTTATTCTCTATGTTTTCAAAATATGGCAATATTTTAAAAAAAAGTTGAGAGAGCTTTTTTTTTTGGTTATTATTTTGTTACTCCATCCGACCTATATGGCCACAATGAAGAAATATTTGGCCAGTTAAAAGAAACTATACAGCCATCTCCAATTAGCACGATTTAATGCATATAGCCACTCTACACAACCATTACCTTTGCAATGGAGGTTAGGGCGAGCTATTTAATTAGCAAAAACTAAATTAAACGAGAAGTTATGTCATATAACCGGAAACGCATGCATATAGGTATATAACCAAAATGCATGCCGATCAGCAACCACGATGACCAAAAAGCAAACACCGAAATATATCCGAAATAATAGAAAAGAAGAAAACCAACCCAAAGAATTTGCTGAAATAATTTGGTATTAAGTTTAACAAATTGTTTACTTTTTCATTTACATTTATTATCAAGACTCAAACTGAGGTGGAGGGTATCAAAGATTCGGCAAAGCCGAATTTAACACTCTTACTTGTTTTGCATATATTGTTTAACATGCATTTTTGCATATTTTTTTAACAAGAATTCTAACTTATTGAACTTTTTCAATAAATATTTATCCAAATCAATATGTTTACAATAGAATGGCCTTTTTTTATTTGCATATTTATAGCATATTTTGCTTAAAATTAATATTTTTGCATATTTTTCGCCATATGCTTATTTATTTACCTTTTTTTTTTATAAATATCTATCCAATTCTATAAACTTACAATAAGATGATCTCAATTTGTACATGCATATTTTTTAGCATACTTTGCTTAAAATTACTGTTTTTGCATGTTTAAATCAAAATGATTATATTTAAATATTTATAATACATATTTATTCGAATCATGATACATTCATACATACAACAAAATGGCCTCGATTTGAAGGTTCCTATTTCCGCACATATTTTTCTTAAAATGCATATTATTGCATATCTTTATGAACATGCTTTTTTATTGATTTTTTTCTTAAATATCTTTACGAATCAATAATTTTTGCATTTTGTGCTTTAAATTTATGTTTTTTCACGTTTTTTTATAAATTCCTTTTATTGAACTTTTATTATAAATATCTACCAGAATCAGTAAATTTGCAATAACTGACGTAGTTTTGCATATTTTGATTTAAATTATTTTTTTCATATTTCGCTTAAAATTTATGTTTTTACATATTTAATAAAATCTTCACATTTTCTTTAAAAATTTCTATTCGAATCAATTTTAGCGAATCATTTAATAATCGGTCCTTAGAATTTGTTATCTAGAAAGGAAATTCCTTTTATGTTTTACTCTCTAACCAAAATTGCTATCCTTTATTTTGCCAGTTTTTTTCTTACATCCTTACAATGAACGTTTTAATTATTTATCTCGTTTTTTATCCAAAAAATTCTTTCAGCAAGACAAACACAACAATCTATGACATTTCATTTTCAACTAAAGAATGATGAATAAAATTGCTTCTGAACATCTTTACATAGTTTTTATTTTTGTTTATTGTTTGTTATTTTTTTGCAACATTTCGTTGATGTTTAATGATTTTGCTAAATAAAAAGAGGACACAAGAACTCTGTAAAAACTAAACTCGAACATTGTAGTTTTTGTATTGTTACGAGTATTTACTTATTAGCAACAACATTTTAATGTTTTACAAAAATAAAAAAATAATTGAGATTTTAGCTGTTAATTACTAGAGGTCTTTTTTGCGATATATAAACTAAAAATGAAATAACTAACAAGATACTAAGCTAAAACACTTACTCATTTTTGTTATAAGATTTAATTAAAAGCAAGCGATAATGTTAACACACATCTATTTTGAAATTTAAGCTCTTTGGATTAAACTATGAAAAATATTTTTTTTTTAAAAGAGCATTTCCTTAACAAATTTTATTTTTCCAAAAAAAGCATATTTTCTTAAAAAGTACTTTTCTTAAATAATATAGTACCTTTTCTTAAAAAAGTAATTTTTTTTAAAGTACCTCTTTAGTAAGAAGTACCTTTACTTAAAATAGTATTTTTCTTTAATAAAGTTGATTTTCTTAGAAGAGTACCTCTTCTTGAAATAGTGAGAAATCTTAAAGCAGTAACTTTTCTTAAAAAAGTGCACTTTTTTAAAAAAAAGTTCCTTTTCTTGACAAAGTCTATTTTCACACTTTTTCTTAAAACATGCTTTTCTCAGAAAGTTACTTTATTTAAAAGTAACTTTCTTTAAAAGTAACTTTTATTAAAAAAGGTAACTTTTTTGAAAAAAGTAAATTTCTTAAAAGGGTACCTTTTCTTAAAAAAGTGTTTTTCATAAAGAGTTGAATTTTTTAAAAAAGTTCCTCTTCTTTAATAGGTGTAATGTATAACTGTATCGTATTTATACCTGTTTCAATTAAATCTAAGTTTGTTTGATATTATTTGTAAAATGTCATAGCAATTGAAAAATATATATTCAGTTTGATTTGAGCAATAAAAGAATTAACAATAATCATTACAAATTCAGGTGTGGGGTAAAAAAAAAAAATGGATTTAAGACCCAACCGCCGGACGATTGCAGATGCATTAAATTTAGCTGGAATATCTTTTCCTGAAAATGCAACAATATCTCAATTAAGATCTTTGTATAATGGATTGCCTCAATTCCAAAATTCAAACAATGATGCTGTTCAAACTTTAGATGAATTAAATACTTCTGTCGATAGTGTGTTTCCTGCCGAAAATAATACTCCTTTTGCTGCTGCTTGTGTAAACGATTGTGCTGTTAATGATGCCTTAATGTCTGATGTTCCTAACTCTTCTGCCTTGCCAGTTTCAAATGGTATTTTATCCGATAATGGACCTTCAACTGCAAATGTAACTGCTGTAAATGATACCGGACTTCCTGCTTCAAATAATGAAGATCCTATTGATGAGGAACAGCAGTTGGAGAAAGAACTGAAAATTCTCCATATGCGGTGTGAAATTAAAAAATTACAAACACAACTTCAATCTTTAGAAAGTAATTCGTATCTAACTCCTGTCAATCGGCGTATTAATTATAAAGAACTTGATGTAGTTGTTCAAAAATTCAGTGGTGATGATCACCAAGATGTTTTGAAATGGTTTAGTTATTTCGAAGATTATACTCAAATGTCTGGATATAATGAACACGAACTTTTATTGGGATTAAAATGGTTATTGTGTGGTACTGCCCGTCAATATATTCAAAATATTAACATTACCAAATATGATGTTATGAAGAATTTGCTTATCAAAACCTTTAAAAGAACCTTAACTTGCGAAGAAGTGTATCGAAAGTTGCGTGCACGCACTTTAAAACCAAATGAATCTTGTCTAAGCTACGTGATTGCTATGCAAACAATTGCTGCTCAAACTAATATTGATGAAAAGGAATTATTAGACATTATAATGGATGGATTTCAAGATAAATCAAATAATATGTCATTATTATATAGTGTTTCATCAATTGACAAACTTATTGAACATTTGGATCGTTATGAAAAACGCCGAGTTCGAAAACAGGATGCAGCCTTGAAAATTAAGTCTAACTCTATGTCGGATGTGAGATGTTTCAATTGTTCTCAATTTGGACATTTTCAAAGTGCTTGTCCAAAACCTACTCGTCCTCCTGGTTCATGCTTTACCTGTCATCAAATAGGTCATTTTAATAAAGATTGCCCAACTCGTAAAAGATCTACAACAGTTGCATCAGTTTGTCAAGAACCGGAAATTTTGACTGAGAATATTTATGTTAATCCAATTCAAATGGTGAGTGTGGCTTTTTACAATATAAACGAATGCACTAATTATTTGGATTTTAATTCTCTTATTGATTCTGGCAGTCCAATTAATTTTATTAAGAAATCATTAGTACCTTCAAACTTTGGAATATCAAAAGAGTTAAAGGTAACAAATCTTGTTGGTCTTGGAAATTTTAAATTACATATGTATGGACAAGTATCATGTTTGATTAAATATCGCAACATAATTAAACATGAACAATTAGTTGTAGTTCCAGATAATTATATGACAACTTCAATGATATTGGGTAGACATTTTATGAATACATTTAATATACATTTGTGTTATATCAATTCAAATAATTCGAGTGCATATCGTTTAATTGAAGATAAATTTAAGCAGGTTGGTAGGGATTGTGATTGTCTCACGTTATATAAAAGTAAATCAGAGAAAGGTGACTCAGCTTTAAATCCTCATATGGAAATACCTAATTTAAATATTTCGCCTTTGCATAAAAATAGTGAAATAAACTTGACTAAAAATGTCATTATAAAATCCTATATTTATCCAAAAAATCTTAAGAAAACGCCGTTTAATTATAAAATGAAGATACGTTTATCTGATGATGTACCTGTCCATTGCTCTCCGCGCCGATTATCTTATCATGATCGAGGAGAAGTACAAAAAATTATTGATGACTTGTTAGAGAGAAAAGTTATTCAACCTAGTAATTCACCATATGCATCAGCTATTGTTTTAGTTAAGAAAAAATCAGGAGAAACCCGAATGTGTATTGATTATCGAAGTCTTAATAAAAAAACCATACGTGACAACTTTCCTTTACCTTTAATAGATGATTGTATCGAATATATGAAAGGAAAAACTATTTTTAGTTTACTTGATTTAAAAGACGGATTCAATCACATTGAAATGGATAATGAATCGGTACCCCTTACAGCATTCGTTACACCACACGGTCTATTTGAATATCTTAGAATGCCATTTGGCTTAAAAAATGCACCTGCAAATTTTCAAAGATATGTTTATTATATTTTCAAAGACTTAATTGATTCATGTGAAATAATTGTTTATATTGATGATATTTTAATAGCATCAGTGGACTTTAAATCTCACTTGGAAATATTGAATAAAGTACTGTCTCCTGCTCACGAGAAAGGTTTAGAGCTTAAATTAAATAAATGTAAATTTTGTTATAATGAAATTGAATATTTGGGATACGCTGTTAATTCGAATGGTATACGGCCTACTAACAGACATTTATCTGCAATTAAAATGTTTCCAATGCCCAAAAATCGAAAGGAATTACAGACATGTATCGGTTTGTTTTCATATTTTAGAAGATTTGTACCATCTTTTTCAAAATTAGCGAATCCGTTATTAAATTTATTGCGTAAGAAACAGGAAAAATTGTTCCACTTTTCAGAGTATTGTATAAATGCATTTAATGAATTAAAGAAACGATTAATGGAAGCACCCATTTTAGCAATTTATAATCCAAAATGTGAAACGGAATTGCATTGTGATGCTAGTACTCTAGGATTTGGAGCTGTTTTACTGCAGCATCAAAATGATGATAAGTTTCACCCAATTGCTTTTTTTTCAAAGTCTACGTCTGATGCAGAGTCAAGATATCATAGTTTCGAATTAGAAACTTTATCGATTATATATGCTCTTCGCCGATTTCGGATTTATTTGGAAGGAATTCCTTTTAAAATTATCACTGATTGTAATTCACTTACTATGACCTTAAGCAAAAAACAAATTAATCCGAGAATATCACGTTGGGCTTTAGAATTGGAAAATTATAATTACTCAATACAACACCGTAATGGTTTGTCGATGGGGCATGTTGATGCTTTGAGTAGATGTTACGAAAAAGATAATAAAATATCATATGTTGAAGAATTAAATACTCAACAAACAGTAGCTGCTGTTGACTCTAACGAATTAGATGTACAAATTCAAATAATGCAAAATCGTGATGAAACTATAAGAAATTTGATACTTAAGTTGGAGAATGGAAATGACGATTACTTTGAGTTATCGGATGGATTGCTATTTCGCAAAGGAGAATCAAATTCTTTACTTTTGTATGTGCCTCGTGAAATGGAAGAAAATGTTATTCGTTTAGTTCATGAAAAAATTGGGCATCTTGGTGTGGAAAAGTGTTTAAATCAAATTAAATTTAACTATTGGTTTCCAAAAATGAAAGATAAAATCAAACAATATATTAAAAATTGTTTAAAGTGCATCATATATTCAACACCTACACGACTACATGAACAAAATTTATACAATATTCTTAAAACTCCTTTACCATTTGATACAATTCATGTGGATCATTTTGGGCCGTTACCATCTATATTTTCAAAATGGAAACATATACTAGTAATAGTAGACGGATTTACAAAATTTGTACGTCTTTATCCAGTCAAATCTACCAGTACTAAAGAAATTTGTTTGTCAATGGAAAAGTATTTTAATTACTATAGCAGACCAAGACGTCTTATATCAGATAGAGGTTCTTGTTTTACGTCGAATGAATTTAAAGAGTTTTTAAATAAAAACAATATTGATCATGTCAAAGTTGCGGTTTCATCACCACAAGCAAATGGTCAAGTTGAACGCGTAAATCGTATTATTAAGGCAATGTTAAGCAAATTAAGTGAACCTTTGCAACATGCTGATTGGTCTTTAAAATTATCTGAAATAGAATTTGCTATTAATAACACTGTACACAGTACTACAAAGGAAACACCAAGTCAACTTCTCTTTGGAGTTAATCAACGTGGAATTATTATTGATGAATTTACCGAATATTTAGATAACAGAAAAAGAGAAATAGTTAAGAGAAATTTAAATGAGACAAGGTTGAAAGCATTAGAATGTATTGAACGGTCTCAGGAATATAATCAAAACTATCATCGAGATCATAGTATGCCAGCCAAAAAGTATTTAGTTGGAGATTTTGTTGTAGTTAAAAATAATCCTAATATTGTTGGAAAAAATAAAAAGTTTTCAGAAAAGTACCGTGGCCCTTATGTAATTTGTAAGATAAGATATTGAATAAAGATAGGTATGTAATACAAGATATTGACAATTGTCAATTAACCCAGATTCCATATAAGGCAATTTTTGAGTCAAATAATTTAAGAAGCTGGATATCGTGAGACATTGACAACAACTTGTTTATATATAAGAGGCCACCTCACTATTTATTTATTTTTGTTGATTGAGGTCAATCAATTTATCAGGTTGGCCGAACTGTAATGTATAACTGTATCGTATTTATACCTGTTTCAATTAAATCTAAGTTTGTTTGATATTATTTGTAAAATGTCATAGCAATTGAAAAATATATATTCAGTTTGATTTGAGCAATAAAAGAATTAACAATAATCATTACAATAGGTAGTTTTTCTGAAAAAAGTACTTTTTCTTAAAAAAATAACTTCTTTAAAAAAGTACCTCTCATTAAAAAGTACCTTTTATTAAAAAAGAACCTTTTACTAAAAAAATACCTTTTGGTAAAAAAGTACTTTTTTATTAAAAAACTAAATTTTATTAAAAAAGTAAATTTTATTAAAAAAGTACCTTTCATTAAAATAGTACTTTTTTTAAAAGAGTACCTTTTATTAAAACAGTAGCTTTTATTAAAAAAGTACCTTTTGTTATAAAAGTACCTTTATTAAATAAACCTTTTATTTAAAGAGTACTTTCTATTAAAATAGTACCTTTTATTAAAAAAGTACCTTTTATTAAAAAGTACCTCTCATTAGAAAGTACCTTTTATTAAAAAAGTACCTTTTACTAAAAAAATACCTTTTGGTAAAAAAGTACTTTTTATTAAAAAAGTAAATTTTATTAAAAAAGTACCTTTCATTAAAATAGTACTTTTTTTAAAAGAGTACCTTTTATTAAAACAGTAGCTTTTATTAAAAAAAGTACCTTTTGTTATAAAAGTACCTTTATTAAATAAACCTTTTATTTAAAGAGTACCTTCTATTAAAATAGTACCTTTTATTAAAAAGTACCTTTTATTAAAAAGTACCTTTTATTAAAAAGTACCTTTTATTAAAAAGTACCTTTTATTAAAAAGTACCTTTCATTAAAAAGTACCATTTATTAAAAAAATTCCTTTTACTAAAAAAGAACCTTTCACTAAAAAAATACCATTTATTAAAAAGATACCTTTTACTAAAAAAGTACCATTTATTAAAAAAGTACCTTTTATTAAAAACTTAAAAACATTTATTAAAAAAGAAAATTTTCTTTAAAAAGGAAATTTTTATAAAAAATAACTTTTTTTAAAAAAAAACACCATTTCTTAAAAAGTAAGTTTTTTAAAGAAAGTACTTTTTCTTAAAAAAGTATCGTTTTTTAAAAAAATGTCTTTTGAAGAAAGTAACATTTCTTAAAAAAGCACCTTTTCATAAAAAGGTACTTTTCAAAAAAGGTTTCTTTTCTTAAAAAAGTACTTTTCATAGAGCGTTTCTTTTCTAAAAAAGTACATTTTCTTAAACAGTACCTCTTCTTAAAAAAAGTATCTTTTCTGAAATAGGTACATTTCCTTAAAAACAGTTTTTATTAAAAAAGAAACTTTAATAAAAAAGTACTTAATTATTAAAAAAGTGCTTCTTATCAAAAAACCACTTTTTATTAAAAAAGTAGCTTTTATGGAAAAAGTACATTTTCTTGAAAAAAGCAAATTTTCTTAAAAAAGTAGCTTTTTTTTTAAACTACAGTTACTTGAAAAAGTACCTTTATTAATAACGTAGCTTTTAATAAAAAAGTAAATTTTCTTAAAGAAGTTAAAATTCTTAAAAATTAAATCTATAATATATAATAGGCAAGATGATTTCTTGTGACCGATATAAAAATTTCAGTTACCAACCGATTTTGACCTAAAATACCTCATCTGAAAGGTATTTCTTTTTAGATTTGCACCGCCTGGAACATTTTTTTTGGAGTAATGCTCACTTAAAACTGCTACTAACACATACATAAAATACATACTGTGTGTGTGTTTATTATAAATATAAAAAGCCCTGTGTTGAATTGAGAATTGGGTAAAATTTATTAGCATACTTTTAGGTTCTTAAACAATTATTTATTAACAAACCCATTTATACCTCTTCTGTGTGTTCAACAAATATTTATAATGAAATTTAATGAAGTTTTTTTAAAAGGTGTTGAATTGTGAATTGGCTAAAAGGATTAGCATACCTTTAGGCTCTTATGAAATTATTTATTAAATGAAAAAATAAAATGTCCTAGAATTTGCAATTTGGGCTGGGCGCTGCTACGAGTAGTTTACTTAAGTACGTACCTTTTCTTAAAAGAGCACCTTTTCTTAACTAAGTACCTTTTCAAAAAAGTGCTTTTTCCTAGTAAGTTAAATTTTTCTTAAAAAATCACGTTTTCTTAAAAAAGTACATTTGCTTAACAGTGAAAGTTTACTTAAAAATCACCTATTCCTGAAAATGTACATTTTCTTAAAAAGCTCATTTTCTGAAAAAAGTACATTTTATCAAAAAACACCCGTTCTTAAAAAATTAACTTTTCTAAAAAAGTACCTTTTCTCAAAAAAGTATATTTTCTTAAAAAATAAGCTTTTCTGAAATAAGTGTTTTTTTTAAAGTACTTTTTCTTAAAAAGTAATTTTTTCAAAAAGTACCTTCTATTAAAGAATATTTTTTTTAAAAAGTACCTTTTCTTAAAAAGTACCTTCTTTAAAGAAAGTACAGTTTCTTAAAAAGTAAATTTTTTAAGAAAGTACATTTCTTCGAAGAAGTACATTTCCTTAAAAAAGTACCTTTTCTTAAAAAAGTACCTTTTCTTAATAAGTGCCTTTTTTAAAAAATTAACATTTTATTAAAAAGTGTCTTTTCTTCAAAGGGTACGTACCTTTTCTTAGAAAAGTGGCTTTTCCAAAAAAATTACGTTTTCTTATTAAAAATTGCCTTTTCTTAGAAAATTATCTTTTCTTAAAAAAGTATCTTTTCTTAAAAAAGAAGCTCTTCTTAAAATGTATCTTTTCTTAAAAAGTACCTTTTTCTGATAAAAGTGATTTTTCTTAAAAAAGTACTTTTTCTTAATAAGTAATTTTTTTTTAAAGTACATTTTCTTAAAATGTACCTTCTTTTAAGAAAGTACATTTCCTTAAAAAGTAAATTTTTTAAGAAAGTACATTTTCTAAATAAAGTACCTTTTCTTAAAAAAGTACCTTTCCTTAAAAAAGACCTTTTCTTAAAAATTATCTTTTCTTAAAAATGTACCTTTTTTTAAAAAAGTACATTTTCGTAAAAAAAGTACCTTTTCTTAAAAAGTACCGTCTTTTAAGAAAGTACATTTTCTTAAAAAGTAAATTTTTGAAGAAAGTACATTTTCTTAAAAAAGTACCTTTTCTTAAAAAAGTACCTTTTCTTATAAAAGAACATTTTCTTAAACAAGTATCCTTTCTTAAAAAGTCCCTTTTTTTTAAAATTAGCGTTTTATTAAAAAGTATTTTTCTTAAAAAGTATCTTTTCTTAAAAAGTACCTTTTTCTGAAATAAGTGATTTTTCTTAAAAAGTACTTTCAGTTAAAAAGTACATTTTCTTAAAAAAGTAAATTTTTTAAGAAAGTACATTTTCTTAAAAAAAGTACCTTTTCTTAAAAAAGTACCTTTTCTTAAAAAAGTGCCTTTTCTTAAAAAAGTACCTTTTCTTAAAAAAGTACCTTTTCATAAAAATGTACCTTTTCTTATAAAAGTACCTTTTCTTAAAAAAGTACCTTTTCTTAAAAAAAGTACCTTTTTTAAAAAAGTACCTTTTCTTAAAAAAGCACCTTTTCATAAAAATGTACCTTTTCTTATAAAAGTACCTTTTCTTAAGAAAGTACCTTTTCTTAAAAAATTACCTTTTCATAAAAATATACCTTTTCTTATAAAAGTACCTTTTCTTAAAAAAGCATCTTTCTTAAAAAGTACCTTTTCTCAAAAAGTGTTTTTTTAAAAAAATATATCTTTTATTAAAAAGTATATTTCCTTAAAAGAGTACCTTTTCTTAAAAAAGTGCCTTTCCCAAAAAGATTATCTTTCCTTGAAAAGTTTTCTTTTCTTAAAAAATTGCCTTTTCTTAGAAAATTACCTTTTCTTAAAAAAGTATATTTTCTTAGAAAGTATATTTTTTTGAAAAAATTCCTTTTCATAAAAATACCTTTTCTGAAAAAGTACCTTTAATTGAAAAAGTATCCATTCTTAAAAAATTAGCTTTCTATAATATTTATTTTATTGAAGTTTCCGTTCAATAACATTTCTCAGTATAATTAGGTAAAAATAATAAAAATTTTATTTGCAATTTTGGTCTGGCTTTGAAAGATTTCACTGTTGTAAAGTTTTCTCAACCACACATAATAATAAATAAATACTTTTCTACTTAAAAACAGGCATGTACTCGTACTCGTATAATGTATGTATGGATGGATGCGTGTAGTTTTCGGTGTAACTATTCTGGCATTGTTTTAGTCATTAACGTTTAAACCACTAAACAGAACCACCAACTTGTTGTACATATATACATAAAGCCATTTTAAGTGTTGACCACAGATATTTTCTATTACAATATGAAATTCACAACAATACTACAAATTTTTATCCCCCTCCCCTCCATTATTAAACATTTTATTACAACTATACGGGTATATAAGTATAAAGCAAATTACCACATAGTCCGCGATAGAGTGAGAAATGATTTGTTACCAAAAGTAATTAACTAATTTTGCGGTTTTATTGTAGTCGTTTGGGCGATGACTGTTTATACGAGTATATTTTACACTAACAGGCGTGTAATTAATTTGGCATCCTTTTAAATGGCCACATAAATATTAAAGAGTTAAGTATTTGGAAAAAAATAAATTAAGTAATTCGATATATAAAACTTCATTTGGTATGTTTTAAATATTTAATGTATTATTTACAAACTTAATGAATAGTTACTTTGTTTTAGTTTTATATATATTTCCATTGATATTTCATTTTGATTTAGGTTATGCAAAAAGCTTTTTCATGTAGTTTTCTATAAAAATCTATTTCAATAAATTTTTTTTCTTTTTGTTTTTTTCACACACATATTCACACCAGCCGTTTAGTCGTACATCTTTGAAAAGAATATGTATATAAATGGATTTGTTTAAAATTCTCAATGATACAAAGCCAATCAAGTACTTTGGATTTGAAGTGCATAGTTTGACATAAGAAACCCAGCAAATGTAGTTGGCTGATTTCAGCCCTAACAGAAAAAGTTATAGAGATAGTTTTATTATTATTTTTGTTATCAGTTTTGGTTGCCCTTAAGGTTGATTTAAAGAATTATACATGTAGCTAGAAGCTCTGGTTAATAACATTGCACAACATTTCGAAAATTGTTGTACAGTGTAATAATTTTTTCTTTAAATAAAAGTCAACACTGTTTTTATAAAAACACAATAAATAAGAAATTGTAATAAATACTGACCAAAAAATTAAAGCAATTAACTATAAATTAAGTTTCTGTGTTTTAGAATTCTCTAATTAGGCTTTTAAGGTCATGTACTTTTCAATTTTAAATAAAAAACATTTATTTAATTTTCATCATCCAACGTTTCGCTGGTATTTTTCCAGCCTCTTCAGGGACTATATTTTATTAAATAAATAATTTTTCGTCAAATTTTGCAGTTAATTTTCAAAAATAATAATTGTTTTACACAGTACATATAACACGACATAAAACACATATTTAATTTAAAAAACAATTGCAAATAAAAATTAAAAATATCACAGTTAAATTTATTCTAAGTGAAGGCCAAAACTGTGATACGTAGCGTTAGAATAAATTTAACTGTGATATTTTTAATTTTTATTTGCAATTGTTTTTTAAATTAAATATGTGTTTTATGTCGTGTTATATGTACTGTGTAAAACAATTATTATTTTTGAAAATTAACTGCAAAATTTGACGAAAAATTATTTATTTAATAAAATATAGTCCCTGAAGAGGCTGGAAAAATACCAGCGAAACGTTGGATGATGAAAATTAAATAAATGTTTTTTATTTAAAGTGAAAAGTACATGACCTTAAAAGCCTAATTAGAGAATTCTAAAACACAGAAACTTAAATTCAGAAGAAGGTCGATATATATATATATATATATATGAAAAATTATTTAAATTTAATTGGTATTAGAATTTAAAGGTTAGTTACAGTGTGCAGTAGTCTGAAAATTGTTGTGAAGGTGAAAGTAGATCCAAGTTTTCATTACTTTCAAAGTATCTCATTATGCAAAAGTTGTTTCAAACAACTACAAAAAATGTCAATGGTATATTATTATAAAGAAAATTCAAATTAGTTATTGGAAAATCAAACCAGAAATGAAAATAAAATTCAGAAATATTACATATATGTTGCTAGCATTATTAGTAATCTGAAAATGGTAAAATCTTTAAATTATAATAAATTGACAAAGTTTTAAATAATGAAATAATTGATAAACTATTCCTTTTTTAATTCCGACTTTCTTAATAATCGAATGATTAATCTTGTTCTAATTAAAAATCTTGTTACGCGCTTCATTTTTTAAAAATTTTTCTTACCAAAACGACAAATGAAATTGATGAGAAAATCTGAAATGGTTAAGGCGGCATAAAAGGAATATTCTGGCTAGCTCCAAAACGATAGAATGTGGCTCTTGATTAATGCGTAAGCATATAACACACTGTTATGCCTATATAACCTACCAGACAGTGTGCAAATACAGTGAAAAATAATATATACAAATTAACACATGGCGAGATGGTACGCCATGTAGGGTACAATTATCCCTCCCGACTAACAAGCAAATTGTCAGACGCCTTGACAGTTGAGATACCCTGTATTTCTACACTGTCCCTACAACAAGCATATTCGATTTACACACATTTGCACTTCCGTATCCACTTATCATTCCCAAAAAAAAAAGTCTTGAATTTCATTTTAATGTAACAAATTGACGTTGAAATTTATTAATATATTTAATGTAAAGAGGCAAATTCGTATACAAAAAAAAAAAAACAAAAATTAATATCAATGCATCTAACCATGGAATCATTCATATACTATTAATTATCGATATAATAAAGGAACGGTGTGGAATTGGAATTAAATTCTAATAGTATAAAATAATCAACAAGAGAATATATATATTTATATATTTAGTAAATCATTACTTACAAAAATAACAAACCCAGTAAAGAGCTTACATGGCGCAATTCCAAAACGTCTCAATTGATGGGCCCAGCAAGTGAAGTTGTTGTTGGTTCTCCTACTCTTCAAAAGAATTAAGGAAGAGTTTTGTAAATAATTACGATCAATTATAATGAGGGTTGAGTGTGAATAATATTTGGATAATAACAACAATAAAAAAAAAATATATATAAATTACAATATAAGTTCTTTTTTTCCTGCTGGGATATTTAAAGAATACAATCAAAGAAAAATGTTAGTAAAAACTAAATGGGTCATGTGAGTAATTAACTATAATACAGGTTAATAAAATTGCAATATTTATATGTAAATGATTTTTGAAGCAAATTTTAATTTATGAAGTAAATTTACTTTAAATGTAATGGGAACAATTTAATTTTTTTTTAAGAAAAGTAATTTCTATGTAATTTTTAAATCAAACTCCAGTATGTACATTAGGGTTAGTCACGTTTTTGACCTTTATCGAATATCGAATTGCTCTCCCAATATGATGTAAGGCATGGAAAACCATGAAGAAATGCATGTTTTTTTTTTAATGGTAAAAAAACTTCCCCGTAAAATGCATTTACTCTTGCTAAAAATCACAAAAAATAGAAAATAAAAAAATCGGTTTCGAGCAAAAGTAAATGCATTTTACGGGGATGGTTTTTGACCATTTCCAAAAACTGAACATGCAGTTCTTCATAGTTTTCCGTGCCCTACCTCATACTGCGAGAGCATTCTTCGCAAAAAAAGTGACTAACCCTAATGTACATATTAATTATTACTTTAATATAGGTGTTTTTCCTTACGCTTTTTTAAGAAGTTGTTGCGAAATCAATTTTTGCAACAACTGTTATTTTAAATTGATTTTAATTTTTTAAATTCTATTTTATTAAATATGGCGGACTATTTTTGGATATATGAATTCGCACGAAAAAATTTCAAGACCGATACAAAAATGATTTTATTAAAAATTCAAAATGGATCCATTTCAAATTTCCCAAGCGTTTTGACATATAGTGATGACAATTCAATATTAAAACTTATTATAGCCGAAAACTTAGATAAAAATACTAATACTTAAAGGAGTAAATTCATGAAATTCAAAAATATTAAAAAGAATATAAACTACAAAAATATAAAATGATGAAAAATATAAAATGATGAAAAAATAATAATAAAATAATAAAATGCAAAAAAAATCCTTGAAATGACTAAACTATAGGTATATTCTGTTTGTGTTATATGTAGTATGTAACTAATGACTTTTGGTAAAAATAAATAAATTTATTTTTTTGATATATTTAGAAATTCTTCAAATGGGCTTTTAAGGTTACAATAAATGTAAATAAAAGATTATTTATTTAATTATTTCATCCTACGTTTCGTTATATATCTAATAAATTATAATATCCCTGAAGAAGTTGGAAAAAATAATTTGATGAAATAATTAAATAAATAATCTTTTGTTTACATTTATTATGATCTTAAAAGCCCATTAGAAGAATTTCTAAATATATCAAAAAAATACAATAAAAAAGGTCGACAAAAAACTGAAAATAAATACATTTATATTTGAAAATTTTGAGGGAGCAAAATTTAATTTATAAAAGTAATTTCTATATGATTTTAAAAAATTATAAAATATATATACATATGTATTGTTTCTTTTCTTTCAAAGAAGGACTTAATTCAAATTTGTGTTTTTCTCCTTTCTTATAAACACATGTTGGAATTTAAGCTTCCAAAACTGGATGGACAATTGATGAAGTTATTAAGATTATAAATTATTTTGAATAGAATTTACTAAATTTACCAAATCTTCGTACAGTTCAATGCTATCAAGTAAATTGCTGCTTGCAAAATAGTAAGGACCACCATTTAAGGTTGATAATACTATGCTGTTGATGGAGATTCCAAGATTGCTGGAGACGATGAGGTTTCTTTTAAGTTTGTTACGTAGTTGGGTTTTTCCAAATTTTTTTTTTTGTTGATCTTTTGATCTTTTCGAAAAGCCTTCTCGAATTTTTTATATAATTTATAGACGTATATCACCAAATTGTGTGATCGATTTTCATGTTTTTTTGTTATCTTGTTTAACACGAGAACTGTACTTAGAATATTGCCTTAATAGACGATTAATGCTAAGCATTTTTGGTTGCTTTTGGTCTTTTGAATCGCGTGGCAATCGACAGACTCGTCTTGATTTTCGATAATTTTTTTTTGTTTAATGTCAGCAAAGAATTTCTTTCTTTTTATTGCTGCCTCGGTCCCTTTGATGATATATATTCCTGTCTTTCTTAACAATAGTTAATGCTAATGTTAATAAGTAACTTTCAAGGTGAATTGAAAGTCAATTCAAGAATCTCATTAGAAAAAAACAGGCTGGAGAAAGACAATATTATAGGCCTATTAACACTTTGCTATACAAAGGTACATACATAAGTACATCTTGTATTCCTCGGTTACAAGTGTACGTACACTCATATAACTACACTCATTTGGTTGCGCGTAAAACCTGGGAGAATTAAATTTTTAGCATGCTATAATAGTGTATGCTAGTCAGCAGTTACCCGACATATATAGATTTTTTTTTACCATTTTATTCTTGCTATAACAATTAAATGAAGCTACAATTAAAAACCGTAACAAACTTCGGCATAGAGGGAAATTTTCTGAAATTGACCAATTATGGGGTAAAAACAGCCAATAAGGGGGAAAATCTAAAAAAGTATTTTCTTCCAAAAATAGTTTCTCCTAGAAACGCTCTATATATATTTTTAGAAAAGTAACTTTTTTTAAAAATGTACTTTTGCTTACATAAGTACATTTTTTCTCTCAAAAAGGTACCCTTTCGTAAAAAGTAGATTAAAAAAAAAAATTAAATTTTCTTAAAAAGAACCTTTTATCAAAAAAGTACATTTTCTTAAAATATGTACCTATTTTTAAGAACGCAATTTTTTTTAAAAAGTCGCTTGTAACAAGAAGTACTTTTTCTCAAAAAAATTCTCTTTCTAAAAACACGATGCTTAAAAAAAGTACATCTATAATATAAATAGGCTAGACGATTTCTTGTGACCGATGTTTTGTTCTACAGTTTTATCCCGATTTTGACCGTTTTGCAGAATTACAGATTTTAAAACTGTTTCCTTGATTTTAAGTAAATTGCATTTAAAGTTGCTACTAACACATACATAAAATTATACAATGCTATGTGTGTGTTTATTAAATTGGTAATGTGTTTGTAATAAAAATGAGGTTGTTATTTTGTGTTGATTTGTGAATTGTCTGTAATTGATTAGCATACCTTTAGGGTCTTTAATGAAATATAACGAAAAAAAAATTTCCTAGAATTTGCATTCGAATTTCTTAAAAGCAGTAGGTACCTTTTCTCAAAAAAATCACCTCTTGTTTAAGAAAGTACGTTTTCTAAAAGTTTGCCTTTCATTAAAAAAGTACCTTTTTCAAAAAGTATCCTTGCAAAAAAAAAGTAATTTTTCTTAAAAAATACTTCGTTTTATTGAAAAAAAAAAAACAACTTTGTTTAAAAAGAGTACATCTCTAGTATTAATAGGCTAGGCGCTGTTTTGTTACCGATGTTTTGTTCTACCGTTTTATCCCGATTTTGACCAAACCTATATTATTTTAAAGGTATTTCTTTTTAGCTGTTCACCAGAATTACAGATGTTTAAGTTTTTTCCTTTATTTTGAGTAAATTGCGTTTAAAGTTACTACTAACACATACATAAAATTATACATACGCTAAGTGTGTGTTTATTAAATTTGTTAATGTGTTTGGTAATGAGTTTGTTATCATTCACAATAATAATAAAGCAAAAAGTGTTGGTTTGTGAATTGACTAAATTTGCCTAGAAATTACACTCGAATTTCGAGCGCTGGAATATGCTAGTTTTTATTAAAATGTATTTTTTAGAAGTATTTTTAGTTAAAAATGGATATATCGAGAATGAAATAGGCATACCTATAATCTACCAAGCCAACATAAAAATCATAGCAGGTAATCAATTAACAACCGACAATATTAGATTCGACACTAGTGTTTACCTAAGGGATAAGCAGACGAGACCACATCTTAATACTGAAAAATATTGGTGGCTTGCCAACTAATTTATTTTCCTTAATTTTATCACTGGAGCACACATTTTATTCCCTTTATATATAAAAGTTAGATTTTTTCAAAAAATATTTGTCTTATATTTGAACCTTTATAACTAAATACACTTTTGTATATCAAATTATAAATATTACTAAAAATTATGTTACATATTATTATATAGTATACTTGAGAGCCCGCATAAAGGGACTGTATATTAAAAAATAAAATTATTATACCGTTTGTTTATAGTAATATTAAAAATTTTTTGATCAAATAAACGTTTAAAAAAAAAAAGTATTTTTTAAATACCTTTTCCTAATAATGTACCTTTTTTAAAGACACATCTCTTCTTAAAAAATATTTTTTTTTAAAGAGCACCTTTTTCTAAAAGAGTACCTTTATTAGAAAAGTATTTAACTTTAATTTAAAAAGAGTTGCTTTTTAAATAGTACTTTTTTCGAAGTACCTTTTTTAAAATAAGTAGATTTCCTTAAAAAAATTAATTTATCTTGCAAACGTTATTTTTCTTAAAAGACTCATATCTTAAAAAAGGACATATTCTTTACACAGAACCTTTCCTTAGAAAAGAATATTTCCTTTAAAAATTACCTTTACTCAAAGGATTATGTTTTTTCAAAAAACTTCCTTATCTCAAAAAAGTAAGTTTTAAAAAAATTGGCTTTTCTTAAAAAATAAAATTTTCTTCGAAAAGTCTCTTTTCCACCAAAAAGTAATTTTTCTTCAAAAAATACTTTGTTTTATAGAAAAAATAACTTTTTCCAGAAAGAGTACCTTTTATATATTAAAAAGTATTGTTTTAAGTACTTTTGCCTAATAAAGTGTGTTATTTAAAATAATACATTTTCTTAAAAATTGTAGTTTCTTTTAAGAGTAATTTTTCTAAAACAGTACCGTTTCTGAAACAAGTTTCTTTTTATTTAAAAAATTACCTTTTATATAAAAGTAGCCTTTTGTAAGAAGTAATAAAGTACCTTTATTGTTAAAAAGTTGCTTTGTAAAAAACAAGCTTTTCTTAAAAGAGTACATTTTCTTAAAAAGTACTTTTCTAAAGAAATTAAAATTTCTTAATAATACCCCTTTCTTAATAATGTATATTTTCTTAAAAAGTACCTTTTCTTTAAAAAATGCCTCCTCTTAAAAAGTACCTTTTCTTAAATAGTAAAATTTTTTTAAAAAAAAGTACCTCTTCTTAAAAAAGTAGCTTTAATTATAAAAGTAAATTTTCTTAAAAAATTACATTTCCTTAAAAAAGAGCTTTTCTTTTCTTTAGAAAGTACATTTTTGTAAAAAAGTATATTTTCTTTAAAAAGTACATCTTCCTAAAAGTGAATTTTATTAAAAAAGTGCTCTCTCTTAAAAAAATTTCCCTTTCTTGAAAAAGTGAATTTTTATAGAAAATCACCTTTTCTTAAAGCGTACTTTTATTAAAAAGGTAACTTTCTTAAATAAGGACCTATCTTGAAAAGTACCTTTTATGAAAAAAGTAACTTTTCTTAAAAAAGTATATTTTCATAAGAAAGTAATTTCCTTAAAATAAAATAAATTTTTCTTAGAAAAGGTAATTTTCTTAAAAAAGTTACTTATCTTTAGAAACTATCCTTTCTTAAAAAGTACTTTTCCCAAAATATTACCTCTTCTAAAAAAAGACTTTTTCTTAAAATTGTATATATTCTTAATAAGTAAATTTTCTTAAATAATTACCTTTTCTTAAAAGAGGAAATTTTTTTAACAAGTACCTTTTCCCAAAAAAGTACTTTTACCTAATAAGGTTAATTTTCTTGGAAAAAATATTTTCTTAAAAAGCTAATTTAAAAAATCACGTTTTCTAAAAAAAAATTCATTTTCTTAAATAAGTACATTTTCTTAAAAAAGTACATTTTCTTAAAAAAGTACATTTTCTTAAAAAAGTACATTTTCTTAAAAAAGTACATTTTCTTAAAAAAGTACATTTTCTTAAAAAAGTAATTTTTCTTAAAAAACTATCCTTTCTTAAAAAGTACTTTTCTCAAAAAAGTACCTCTTCTTAAAAAGTACTTTTCCTTAAAATAGCATATTTTCTTAAAAAGTAAATTTTCTGAAATAATTACCTTTTCTTAAAAGAGAAAATTTTTTTAACGAAGTAAGTACCTTTTCCCAAAAAAGTACTTTTTCCTAATAAGGTTAATTTTCTTGGAAAAATTATTTTCTTAAAAAGCTAATTTAAAAAATCACGTTTTCTAAAAAAAGTACATTTTCTTAAATAAGTACATTTTCCTAAATAAGTACATTTTCTTAAAAAAGTACATTTTCTTAAAAAAGTACATTTTCTTAAAAAAGTACATTTTCTAAAAAAAGTACATTTTCTTAAAAAAGTAATTTTTCTTAAAAAACTATCCTTTCTTAAAAAGTACTTTTCTCAAAAAAGTACCTCTTCTTAAAAAGTAGTTTTCCTTAAAATAGCATATTTTCTTAAAAAAGTAAATTTTCTTAAATAATTACCTTTTCTTAAAAGAGAAAATTTTTTTAACGAAATAAGTACCTTTTCCAAAAAAGTACTTTTTCCTAATAACGTTAATTTTCTTGGAGAAATTATTTTCTTAAAAAGTTAATTTAAAAAATCACGTTTTCTAAAAAAAGTACATTTTCTTAAAAAAGTATATTTTCTTAAAAAAGTACATTTTCTTAAAAAAGTACATTTTTTAAAAAAAGTACATTTTCTTAAAAAAGTAATTTTTCTTAAAAAACTATCCTTTCTTAAAAAGTACTTTTCTCAAAAAAGTACCTCTTCTTAAAAAGTAGTTTTCCTTAAAATAGCATATTTTCTTAAAAAAGTAAATTTTCTTAAATAATTACCTTTTCTTAAAAGAGAACATTTTTTTAACGAAGTAAGTACCTTTTCCAAAAAAAAGTACTTTTTCCTAATAAAGTTAATTTTCTTGGAAAAATTATTTTCTTAAAAAGTTAATTTAAAAAATCACGTCTTCTAAAAAAAGTACATTTTCTTAATAAAGTAAATTTTCTTAAAAAAGTACATTTTCTTAAAAAAGTACATTTTCTTAAAAAAGTACATTTTCTTAAAAAAGTAATTTTTCTTAAAAAACTATCCTTTCTTAAAAAGTACTTTTCTCAAAAAAGTACCTCTTCTTAAAAAGTACTTTTCCTTAAAATAGCATATTTTCTTAAAAAAGTAAATTTTCTTAAATAATTACGTTTTCTTAAAAGAGCACATTTTTTTAACTAAGTACCTCTTCCCAAAGAAGTACTTTTTCGTAATAAGGTTAATTTTCATGGAAAAATAATTTTCTTAAAATGTTAATTTAAAAAATCACGTTTCCTGAAAAAAGTAAATTTTCTTAAAAAAGTACATTTTCTTAAAAAAGTACATTATCTTAAAAAAGTACATTTTCTTAAAAAAGTACATTTTCTTAAAAAAGTACTCTTAAAAAATATATTTTCTTAAAGAAGTGATTTATATTAAAAAATAAATTTTGTTAAAAGTACCTTTTCTTAAAAAGCACCTTTTGTTAAAAAAGCACCTTTTATTAAAAAGTACCTTTTCTGAAAAAGTGCATTTTCTTAAAAAGTAACTTTTCTTGAAAAAATACCTTTCTTTAAAAAGTACCTTTAATTAAAAAAGTGAATTTTCTTAAAAATGTACATTTCCTTAAAAAGGAATTTTTCTTCTCTGTAAAGCAATTTTTTTAATATGTACCATTCTTTAAAAAGTACATTTTCTTAACGAATTATATTCCTTAAAATCTACTTCTTCTAAAAAAAGTACCATTTCTAAGAAAAGTGAATTTTCTTAAAAAAGTACCTTTTTTGAAAACGGTAAATTTTCTTAAAAAATGAAATTTTCTTTTTTTGTAGCACCTTTTCTTAGAAATGTTCCTTTTCTTAAAAAGCATCCTTCCTAAATAAGTAATGTTCCTTCAAAAAGTATCTTCCCTTTTTTATTAGATTTGCTTAAAAATATTGAATTTTTTAAAAAGTACTTTATCTTGGAAAAAGTACAACTTAAACATTTTAGCTTCTAAAGAGGAATGTTACAGTAATTTTAACTTTCTACTTCATTGAAGCACAACTTGTTTGCTGGGACGCTCTATGCTGAACAAGACCTGAATGAATGAAGGAAAAATAAGCTTTCAGATACTTGAATTTAAATGATGACTAATGGAACAATATGAAGTGAATATCTAATCGTACGTACCCACTAACAATCATTTCAAATGTTTCAAATAGAAATGTTCACAATGAAAATAGAAATAATATTCTTTGAAACATGTGGAGGGAATTTACCTTATTTTATGAAAGAAATTAGTTAATTTTTAGTGATGTACACTCGGGAAATTAAAACTGTTTATGTTAATATACATTTTCGAAATAAAATTTTTAATAGGAAACAATGATTTTACCATAAACTCATGCATGTTAAAAATTCTAGACTGTCAAGTATTGTTATTTATAGTTCTTTTTTTTTAAATTTCTTAATAGAGTATTTTTGTTTCTAATAAAGTTTGCACACATTTCCCCACACATTTAAAGCATTAACTTTTAAAATATTATATTTTTTGAAAATATTTTACGAATACAAAATACTTTTTTTAATAGAAAATTTAATTTTGAAGGATTTTAGCAATACAGGTTTGTTGGTATATAGAAACTAACAATTTAAAACTGAAGTTATGGTTCTACTTTGCCACTTACTAAAAAAAGAAAGAAAACTCTTTAAGTTTTTAGTTTAACCCTTAATTTGAGAGAAAGGCCGGTTGTAACTTCCTTTAAATATAACATTAAAATAAAGTTTTTCCACTTAAGCTTTTTTGGGAACATTTTTTTAAATTCTTTAAATATTATATTTTATTTTTTTTAAATCGTATTATTTTCTATAAAAATACGAAATCTTATCTTCAATCTTTATCATTTTGATGATTGGGAACAAGATCAAATGTTTTTACTTTTAATAAAGCAAAAAAAAAAAAATTTTTTTTCAAAAAATTCATCTATATTCTGCATGACAGGTTGTACAGCTGTTTCAGGTCGAAACCCCAGTTAGTTAGTTTGTATGGTAAAAAAAGTTAAATTCATATACATTTGCTGAAAACAACCAAATAAGAATCCACCATTTAAACTTCCTCCAATATAACAAACTAAAATATAAAACAACTTTGAAACAAATGTATTTGTATACGTGTACACTTTGCATACTACAATATACTTGTTGTTTTTAACTTGAAAGCAAATATTTTTTTTGCTAAACTTACATATAAGGCCTAGTTAGCCACACGTAACCGTAACCAAACGTGTCAGCTGTTTTTTTTTTTGCTACATGAAAAGCAATTAGAGCAGTTACCGAATTCAACTGTAACGTAACGTCCCAATCTATTGAAAATAAATTTTTGCTACGTTTTTATGTGACATTTGTGAACAGCTGATAAAGTTGGGTTAATTTTGCTGGTTCATTTTTTACGTTCAATAATTGCACTAAATGCCAACGTTACATTTACGGTACGGATATATTTTAACAACGTGTGGCTAACGGCGTGCCCTTCTTATTTTTAATTTTATTATCTTACATATAAAAATGGAGTTTTGTAGATTTGTACGTTTGTTTGTGGTTTATAAGAGACTACACTACTGGACCGATCGTCTTGAAATTTTCTGAAATTTTTTGGATTTTTTCAAGTGCGCGTGACACCTCCCAATTAAAGTGGATTTTTAACATCTAATTTTAACATAGGCAATCTAGAGTACTACGACAGCAAGAGTTCTGAAGCTATATACATGTACATTAGCGCGTCCAGATTTCGTTTTTTTTTCGAATTTGAAAATGCTTGCCCCCCAAAAGATGGGGATTTAGGAGCCTTTGACAGGAAAAATAGCAAACAAATTTTTGGACAAAAAACCAGATGGCAACCGGATCCTAAAGATTGCAATCCTAGTGCTTTTAAAAAAAAAAAATATTTTTGATTTCCAAAAAATTAACGGCAAGTTGCGCAATACAGAGTATATTAAGGGAAAAAATATTAATAAAATTTCCATAGAGCAATTTTGGTGCAGCGTTGCATCTTAAATATGGAAAGTGAGTATATATTTTTTTTCTTTCTTTCTTTCAAGCTAAATTAGTCTCAAACGCTGTGCGCTGGACCAGAAAAGCTCTATCACACTTTTTGAAATAGTTTTAGCTAATATCCTCTAGTTTGCGCAGCTTTTGAGAATAATTTAGCTTGAAAGAAAGAAAGAAAAAAATATATACTCACTTTCCATATTTAAGACGCAACGTTGCACCAAAATTGCTCTACGGAAATTTTATTAATAGTTTTTCCAGAATGTACTCTCTATTACGCTACTTTTGGCGTTAATATTTTGAAAATCAAAAATATTTTTTTTATACCCTCCACTCCAGTGTGCAGAGGGTATATATAAGTTTGTCATTCCGTTTGTAATAATTAGAAAAAAAATTCTGGACCCCATAAAATATATATATTTGTGATCCTTATAACAAGCGAAGTTGATAGAACGATGTCCGTCTGTCCGTCTGTCCGGCTGTCCGTCTGTCCGTCTGTCCGTCTGTGGAAATCACGATGACGGCTTCAATCGGATAGCTAGGGTGCTCCTTGGTATAAAAAATGATTCACTAACATCCTGAGAAGTTTGCTATTTAAAATCGTCCAAATCGGTTAATCTGGTCCCGAGAATTGAGCGAAGAATTAAAAAGTCATGAGAAAATATGATTTGAATATGTGTTCTTGTGATAACGCCCTCAATAGGGGAGATAGGGCGCTTGTTTTTAGTGAGAATGATTCACTAACATCTTGAAAAGGTTCCTGTTTTTAAATCATGACAATAGGTTTCATAGGTGCCGAGAAATCACTGAAAAGGTTAAAAAAAATATGACGTTTTCCTATATTGTTTTCCTAAATTTTGTATTTTGTCATAGCTGTGCATGTTGTTTTTGTGGTCGTTGTGTTAATAATATAAAAATTCATCAATATCAATATTTTTTGGTGTAATATTTAAGTTAATTAATTAATAAAAGAAACTATATAAAATCAATATCAATATTCTGCGATTTTTATAACATCACAAAATGTTACAAATTGATACATACTACTGTTGCCAATATCAAAATACTATAAATAATATTCATATATTTTGTATATGTATATCCATAATAAGCGCATATTAAAATAAATCGGTATTTTATTTTATTTTTACAAAATTCTGAAATTTTTAGAGTTGAAAAAATAGTATGGTTTTAAGAGTTGTATTTTTAGTACATTATAAACCCTGCATACTTGCTTTCAAAAGTAGTAGGTAGGTAGGTAAGCCATAAAATATTTATTTACCCTGTAAAAAAATTGTTGTTTAGAAAAATACTATTTTTTGTCAGATGTTAAAAAAAGATGTTAATTAAAATAAATTTTTAAACTTTGTTATTTAATGTCGGGACGGAGGCAAACGCCATTCCGAAAATTTTGTTTCAACAGTTATCCACATTAAGAATAACCGCGGAGCTCAGCTCAATCAATGTGCAATGATAGAGCCTTGCCCTGGGAAACATGCGTTTATGCTTTTCTTAACACAAACGCCATTCCCAACTACCAAAAATTTTTGACACGAGCTATTCACATTATGAATAGTCGCGGAGCTCAACTCAATCATAGTGCAATGATGAAGCTTCGCCCTGGGAAACATATATTCATGCTTTTCTTAGCACAAACCGAACTTCTTATGGCACATTAAAAATAAACTAATTGAGAAGTACAATTCATCATTACGCTGTATTATAATACTATTTTCTTATTTTACTAGTAGCTAGTAAACAAACTGATCGTATCATTGTGAACGAAATAGAATTGAAATTGTATGCAGATTTGTTTTACTTAAAAAACCTGTTTCTACAGATAGTGAATAAAATCCCAGTAAGCATTTTATGCAATAAATGATCATGTAGAGTCTTTTTGACTCATATGTGCTATTAAAACAGTTATAAATGCGCCCTTTTGCTGATCACAAAATATTCTTTTGTTGGGATTAAATATTACCTTACCCGCGAATCTTCTTGAGAGTACTTTTTATCCGCTTTTCTAATCAGTTTCGACTCATTTTTGAGTCTTATTTAATGTAATTTTTCTATAAATCACTTTCTAAGAGAAAGCAAAAATCACTATCTAGTCTTTTTCTAATAGCGCATGTGATTAAGCAGTTTTTAATTATCAAAAGTGCTCGAAGAAGACACAGTAAGGTATTTTTTGTTAAAACAATCTTCGAAATGATGACTGGGATATCGTATATTTTTGTTAACACACAAACATATGCATAGCAGCACGAGTAAACCGAACTCAAATTGGCTTCTTATATGTATACAGCCGAACAAAAATGAAAATACTCACCAAAGAGTAAAGTAAGCAACAATTTCATTCAGTCTTATGGAAGCTTTTGAACAGAGCAAGTCTATGTCGCGTTGTCTTGTGAATTTTTACATTGTTTTTTAATAGGTACTAGTGATGCCAGGAGATTTTTTAGAAATCTCTACGCTTATGAAAAAAATTCCCTTTTTTCCCTACACTACTTTTTTTAAAATTTATTTTTAATTTGTACAATTTCAATTATGTAAAAATAAAAAATAAGATAAAAATATCATAAGAATTACATAAGAATAATATAAAAAACATACAGATATTATAAAAAAAATATTTTTGCAATTCTGTTTAATTCATCTTTTTGATATGGTTAGATGTGCATTTAAAATTTACACAATTAAAGGTGTGTTTACACTATGTGTATTTTCCATATGTAAATTCAGTTTTACGATCCATACATAATTCGGCGTGTGTGTCAAAATTGGCGTTTTACATACAATTCATCATTTTGCGATCAAACGTACATATGTATTTCCGTATGACATAACCTCTAAATGTAAACAGCTGATTTAATTTGTGAATTTACAAAAAGTTATTGTTAAAAATAAAGTAATATATTTTTTATATTTTTTAATTGTTAATTAATATTAAACAATTTATTTTTCTTTCAATATTTATCTTTATAATTTACTCTGTTTTTCTTTCGCCACAAGCAGTATTGTATTTTAATATGGTTGTCATGCCAAAATAGAACCTGCTCTAATTGAAAAATTTACATATGTTTTGCCAAATGTGTTGTACATAAACAGTTTTTGAAAGGGTTCACACTATGTGTACAAATTGCATGTGCTAAAACAATAAGAAAAACACAAGCAAAACACATAGTGTGAACGCAGCTTAATTAAAATGGCTTGCAAATGAGATGTTACAACTCAAACAGAATATTTGTTCTTGGTTTTCAGTGTTGCCGTTTTAGCTTTTTAGTTGCTAGATTTAGCAACTTTTTTTGTCGTTTAGCATCCAAAATTTATCAAAAGATGCTAGATGCTAACTTAGAATCTTTTATTAATAAATTGTTGCTTTTAGCATCTTTTAATTGTATTGATATGTTTTTATTTCTCAAAGTGTAGTACAGTAATTTTGTGTACTACTCCTTTTACCACTCTGCTCGTTTCTTTCAACAAATATAACAAAACATTTTGAAATAGAAGAATGTAAACACCAACAACAGTTTTTAATGAATTTGAAAGTCGATTGCCAAAAAATATTATTGTATTAAAAAAATTCCAAAATTTTCAATACAAAACACATTAAAACGGGTAAAAGAACAGATAACCAATATATTAGAAGAGTTTAAATTTATATCATCTGAAACAGAAAAAATTCAAATCCAATGGAGTTATATCACAGAACAAAACTGGGATACAACACTGAATACAACCTCTTTATGGATTGAAAAATTCTATTGGCGAAAATCCATTTTAGGAATCAATATTTGTGTTGTCTATATTAGTTTTGTCTTTCTCAAAAGCCGAAGTTGAACGTTTGTTTAGCTTAATAGCTTTAATTAAAAGCAAACTTCGAACAGAATAAAATCCGAGTTGTTATGTTCTGTAATACGTATAAAAGAAGGATTGAAATTGAAAAATTGGTGCTGTCACACTTACAATATACCGAGCGATGTCGTTGATAAGAGTCGATCGTCAGAAATATATCAGAGCCAAGAAGAACTTGAAGATGAAGACATCACAGAAATGTTAGATTCCATAAACCAATTGTTCTAATATAATCGTATCTTTTGATAATGTAATTTCTGTTATATTTTAAATAAAAAAAAATCCCTCTAAAATTAAAAATATTTAATTTATGTTTAAAATAAACTCAATTTGATGTTAATAAAAATTTCAGATGAAATCCAAAATAATTTTAATTAAAAATTAAAAAATATAAATCGAAACATATGTTTTATATTAATTTTTCGATTTAAAAACCAAAGAATTTATTAATAAGTATATAATTTTTCAGTATAAAGGTAATGAAATTTGGAAAAAAAAAAAAATTTAGCATCCAGTACGTTTAAGTATTTTTTTTTGCAATTTAGCATCTTTACAATTTCAAATTATGGCAATACTGTTGGGTTTAAAAGATTTTTTATAACAGTGGTTATAAGCATGTATACTTAGATCTGATTTATCGCATTTTAATATATTTTCAAAAGCCTTGCATTTGCATTTATAGTCGTCACCTTTGACCTGCTCCAGCCATCCATTAGCTTCTCGTCTCTCAACTAACTGAAGCAAAATCTTTATGTTCTGTATTTCTTTGATGTGTTTTCAGCATCATCGAAAAACGAATCGGACATTTTTCTAAAATTAATTATATTTCTAAATTAATTATGCTCAAATTTATAATATTTTAATGTTATGCACAAAACAGTGTTTTATACTTGTCATTGTTATTAAAGAATCCACATATTTACTTCCTTCATATTATGGAGTTATTACCAGACTTAAAAAGACTTTAAAGTTTAAAATTGAAAAAAATTATGCGATATTTAACAAATACATTCAAAATAGTTTTGACTGAAATTTTTGGCAGTTTTAGTTTTGCCTTGTATCAGTAAAATGTTCAGATATTAACTAAAAAAAAACAGTTTGTTAAATATTTTCATCTTAATTATCTTAATTAATTTAAAGACACAAAGATAGATTTAATACAATAAAAAGAAGTAAGAGTTGAAAGTTGATATATGCGGACTCACAAATGTGCCCTATACTAATAGGTCTGGAAAATTGAAAAGGATTGTAAAAAATAAAATGCACCTTTATATTAAAAAATTTAAATTAAAAAGAAAATTACAAAATAAACCATTTACCTGGTTAAATTTAATATTGTTTGTAATTATCTGGATCAGGTTAGTATTTAAAATGGGATAAATCGGGAGTCATTCTGCCAATTTATGACCTAAAATATGTAGACACCTCTATAAAATGCTGAAAATTCAGAGCATTTGTTGTAATAATTCAGTAATAGGTTTATCAAAGTGTTTACGTATTCAAATATTTTTTATACATTTGTTACAAATAGTGCAAGAAGTCCAGATATTAATGTAAACGTAAAACCCAGGTGGAGGGTATCAAAGATTCGGCATAGCCGAATTTAACACTCTTACTTGTTTTTTTTTCAAAATGTACTAGGATTGCAATCTTTAGGATCCGGTAGCCATCTGGTTTTTTGTTCAAAAATTTTTTTGCTATTTTTCCCGTAAAAGGGGGGGGGGCAAGCTAAAAAAAATAATTCGGGACACGCTAATGTACATATTAAACTAATTTGAAGAGTTGTGAAAAATGGGCGGGATCGGACTAATGGGCGTGGTACTCCCATAAAAAGTAATCGTTAAATGTCATATATCTGGGGTATTGTAGTTTCGAAAGCGTTGGGACTTTGTGTGAGTTCATAACTTATTAATGTCAACTAGCAGATTCCAGCCCTCGAAATTCGAGTGCAAATTCTAAGATATTTTATTTTTTCATTAAATAAAGACCCTAAAGTTATGCTTATCAATTATAGCCAATTAACAAATCAGCACAAAAAAAACAAACTCATTTTTATTACAAACACATTAATAAGTTTAATAAACACACACATAGCATTGTATAATTTCATGCATGTGTTAGTAGCAACTTTAAATGCAGTTTACTCAAAATAAGGGAAAAAATTTTAAAATCTGTAAATCTGAAAATCGTCTAAAAAGAAATACCTTTCAAATAATATACGTTTGGTCAAAATCGGGATAAAACGGTAGAACAAAACATCAGTCAAAAGAAATCACCTAGCCTATTAATTAATGTCAATACTCAGACAAAAAATGGGCGGGATCGGACTAATGGGCATGTCACCCACATACAAAGTATATATTTATTATCATATAACTGTAGTAATATAAAAGAAAAAGCCTTGGGACTTTGTCTGAGTTCATGAGTTATTAATGTGAGTATTTGCCCAAAAATAGGCGGGATCGGACCAATGGGCATAGCACCTCCTATAAAAAATATGAAGTACTATGAAAATGACAGTTTTGAAACTTTTGACAAGAACATTAATTACTAATGTGAGTAGTCGTGGAAAATATGGGCGGAATAGCCAAAAATCAAATATCGCCAAAACCGAAAATGGCGAATAACAAAAATCGCTAAAATAAAAAATCGTCAAAATCAAAAATTGCAAAAAACGAAAATGACAAAAATCTTCAAAGTCAAAAATAGCCAAAACCGAAAATCGCTAATCACAAAAATCGCTAAAGTCAAAAATCGCCATAACGTAAAATCGCGAATAACAAAAATCCCAGAAAAAAAAATACGCTAAAATGAAAAATCGCCAAAAGCAAAAATCGCGAATAACAAAAATCGCCAAAAAAAAAGAAAGAATACAAAAATCAAAAATCGCCAAAACCGAAAATGGCGAATAACAAAAATCGCTAAAAAAAAAAAAAAAAAAAAAATGCCAAAATCAAAAATCGCAAAAAACAAAAATGGCCAAAATCAAAAACCACAATAAACAAAAATCTTCAAGTCAAAAATCGCCATAACATAAAATCGCGAATAACAAAAATCCCAACAAAAAAAAAACACGCTAAAATCAAAAATCGCTAAAACCAAAAATTGGGAATAACGAAAATCGCCAAAATAAAAAAAAAAAAATACAAAAATCAAAAATCACCAAAAACAAAAATCGCTCAAATCAAAAATCAAAAAAGAATAATCGCCAAAGTCAAAAAACGCCAAAATCAAAAAACGCCCAAATCAAAAAACGCCAAAACAAAATCATATATGGCCAAAATTTTCTACAAAATGTTTTCCCAGTTTATTTTATATCGTTACGATGGGTGTAGCGAATCGCATCGGGTTACAGCTAGTTTTCCATACAAATAAAAAATCTTATTTTCTTCTTTGGTAAGACACATCCAGAAATATTTTGTGTAAGTTTTAAAGGCTTCAAAATTTATTGGTTTCTGTTTATTTTCTTAAATAACGTATTAAAATTTTAAATTGTTTTCCGAAGTCAAGCTCAACGCTAATGCGATTAAAGAATGAATGTCCAAATTTAAATAAAAACAAGTAAGAAAATTATAGCCGGTCTAGACTGCCTATACGATACCCTATACCTTGGCTTAAGACCCTATCTCTTCGGTCCAACTAAGTGGATATAGAAAATAAGCATAAACCAAATTTGATTGGCATTGTTATTAATTTTTTTGGCTGCAGATATGAAGAAGATCATATCGGAAGCTATATTTATATGGGGGCTAGGTCGAAAAATGGACCGATCCTGACCATATCTGGTAAAATCACTTACCAAACAAAATTTGAGAAAAGACTGCAACATTTTTGTTTTTTGATAGATTTAAGTGAAAATCGGGAAGCAGTTTTATATGGGGGCTATGACAAAGTATTGCCATATGGGGTTTATTTTTGGACAACTGACAAATGGATGTAATAAACACACATATGATAATTTGGATCTTATGGCAATTTAAGTCGATTACATAGGGGTCATTTATAACATGGACCGAATTTCACCAATTTCAGGTTGAGAAATTCTAAGTCAGGGTGAAAGTATAGCCTAATACAGTAAAACCTCCAAAGGGTTTGGCATTCTCAAGCCAAGCTTTTTTTTATTACCCTTTTTATTTTTCCTTATCTTGATGTTTGTTTGCTTAGTTCTTCAGCTATAACTCAAAAACCATTGATGATTTCTCAGTTCATTCTTCTGCAAATAGCTTCAGCAAATCAACTTGGACTAATTTTATCGAATAAAATCTTAAAAAATTTTAGTTATTCATCATTTTTAAATTAATTTTTTGAATACCAGGGCGTGTGATTATTATTTATTAATAGATTAGAGTGATATTTTTAATATTAAATCAAACATACATCAGCATTTTTTTTACAATTTATTTAAGCCTTAGCTACAATTTGAATTTTCTGAAGAATGAAATGAGAAATTATCAATGGTTTTTGAGTTATAGTTGAAAAACTAAGCAAACAAATATCAATATAAGGAAAACTTATATAAAGGCATAAAAAAGTTTGGCCTAAGAATGCCAAATGCTTTGGAGGTTTTACTATACTATACCAGTACTTACACCATAACTTGGAATTTTTAGCATCCACCCCCACCCGAATAATGACCCTAAAAATATTTCACAGGGTAATCATTCCTTTTTACCATCGTGATGGCCATTTTAGGGCTTAGGAACCAGGTCTAGTCAACAAAGCTTTTAAATACTATTTATTGTATTAAGGTTTACAAGTCGCTTTATTTTGCATTTTTTTTTTTACTTTTTGTAGCCCTTCTAAGCGAAATATATTTGTTCAGCCAAAAAATGATAAGACTTTGAATACATTTTGTAGTATTCCAATTATAATAATTTCGCGACATTTTTTCTTTCCAGACATCTTAACTTGATGATTGTTAATCAGACTTTATGGTTGTGTGAATATTGTGCAAAGCTTTCTTGACGTTGCTAGACAGCCATTACCCCTTTGCTATGGCTGGCATTAAAAGTTTTAGAGAAAAAACAGCTTCTACTGCTACTTTTAAACCTTTCTTTTCTTATATTTTAAGTCTATTTATTTTAGCCATTTAAGGTTAAATTGATGTTCTGTTACATTAAATCTTTTCGATTTAAGTTAAAAAAGCTTTTTTGCAATTAAGTGGTATTTGAAAAATCTACAATGATATTGAGTAGAAAACATGATTTATGCTCTACAATACAATACAATTCAGAAAGGCAACAAACAGCCAGTCAAACAGCCAATATATGAGTTGTAGCAAGTACTGGTACTTCTTTAAGCCACATAGAAAAATATATTGAACAAATTTTTTTCTCAACAGACTTGTTAAACATTGTGGGGATGTTGTAGAACATGAATGTTAAGGTCTTAAGTAAACAACTACATAGTTGATATTTGTTTTTTTGCTGCTTTCTTTTTTTTTTTTTTTTTGTAAATACTTCTTTGGAAATAAATACTTTAAGAGGTTTTCTTGTAACAAGTACAATGGTTTGTAGTTTGTAGACGAGTACATAATGTATACTTTCGTAATAGTTTAAACTTATTTCAAGTTGGGTGTTACATTATTACGATACTGATAGTGATACTGATACTGATATTGATGTGGCTGCTGCTGCTGCTGCTGCTGGTGATGATTATCCGTTTTGTTTTGAAAAGAATTTTTTTGCTATCAAAAATATTTTGAAATGGAAATATTAAACACAAATTTCCCAGAAAATCAGTAATTTAAAAATTTGGTGAATAACCCATGAAATTGAAAGACTTTTTAAATATAAAAAAATAATGGCCCGAAAGCCTGGATTATAGAATTCTAAGGAATTTTTATTACGGCTATGAATTGTAATTTGGAAAACTTTATTTACTACCAAAAATACTTGATCTAGACCTAGATATAAAACATAATTAAAAATTTCAAAAACCGTTTTCCTGTTAACCGAGAATTAAAAATCCGGCTTACCTTCATTAGTTTCAGAATATATTAAGAGTCCAGAAGAAATCCCTAAATATTTAAAAAACCGCGCTTCCGATAACCGCGGTTAAAAAAGTCGGTTAACCGGCGTTATTTTAAAAATGTATTAAAAATAAGGAAAACTAATCATATTACCAAAACAAATTCATAAAAAAAAACACTTAAAAAATCGGGTTCTGATTAAAAAAGAATGAAAGAAGCTCGTTAAACGACATTAATATTAAAATAAATTAGAAATCAAGAAAAACAATTAATTTTACAAAAAAATCTGTTGTTGTTATTTTCGATTGCAGTTATATTCGGTTAACCGCATTAATTTAAGACTGTGTTGAAAATCAGGAAAGCGAAATAATTTTTACAAAAAAATAATCAAAAAATTAAAAGGCCGATTAACAAAGAATGAAAAAATCAGGTTAACTGACATTTATATAAAAATAAACTAGCAGATTCCAGGGCTCGAAATTCGAGTGCAATTTCTAGGCAACTTAGCCAATTCACAAACCAACACTTTTTTTGGTTTATTATTATTGTGAATGAAGATGACAAACTCATTAACAAATTTAATAAATACACACACAGCATTGTATAATTTTATGTATGTGTTAGTAGCAACTTTTAATGCAATTTACTCAAAATAAAGGAAAAATTTAAAAATCTGTAAATCTGCAAAACGGCTAAAAATAAATACCTTTCAAATAATATATGATTGGTCAAAATCGGGATAAAACGGTAGAACAAAACTTCGGTAACAAAAAATCTCCTGGCCTATTTATATTATAGATTAGAAATTAGGAAAAACAATTATTAAAAAAAAATCCGTTATTGTTTTAAAAAAAAAAAAAAAATAACTAAATAAACAATTAAAAAAACTGTTTTCGGTTAACAGAGAACAAAATAACGCTTAACGGGTTATTATTAATTCTTTGTTGTTTAATTTTTGTAAAGTGGTTTTCGGTGGTAATTGACCTTAATTTTTAAATCTATACTAGCAAATTCCAGCGCTCGAAATTCGAGTGCAATTTCTAGACAGCTTAATTTTTCAACTTAGCCAATTCACAAACCAACACTTTTATAGTTTATTATTGTTGTGAATGAAGATAGCAAACTCATTAACAAACACATTAACAAATTTAATAAAACACACATAGCATACATATAATTTTATGTATGTGTTAGTAGCAACTTTAAATGCAATTTACTCAAAATGGAGGAAAAAATTTAAAAATCTGTAAATCTGCAAGCGGCTAAAAACAAATACCTTTCAAATAATATACGTTTGGTCAAAATCAGGATAAAATGGTAGAACAAAACATCGATCACAAGAATTCGCCTAGCCTATTAATATTATGGTTAAAAAAAAATATAGGGGAAAAATTTAGATATCTGTAAATCTGCAATCGGCTAAAAAGAAATTCCTTTCAAATATTATACATTTGCTCAAAATCAGTATTAAATGGTAGAACAAAACATCGATCACAAGAAATCGCCTAGCCTCTTAATATTATGGATTTAAAAAAAATATATACAGTAAAGAATATTTCAAAAATTTAAATAACCAATTTTCCGTTCACTGAAAATTAAAAAAATTATTGAACGGACTTTAATTTGAAAATAACTTGAGAAAAGAAAAAATATTTAGCTGTTAAAAAAAATTCATAAAAACATATTAAGAAACCGGTTTTTGGTTAACTGGAAATGAAAAAAATCCGGTTAACCGATATTCAAAATGTATAAAAATTAAAAAAATAATTTAAAAAAATCGCTCAACCGACATTAATTTAAAAAATATATATAAGAAATCAAGAAAAGGAAAATAATATATATACGCATATAATAAATTAATGTCGGTTAACCGGATTTTTTCATACAAATCGATTTTCGGTTAGCCGCTATTCAGAAACTCTGACTAGGCGACGTTATTTTAAAAATATATTAAAAACCGGAAAGACAAAATTAATTAAAAAAGGATAATAAGACAGTTAACAATGTTTTTCGGTTAATCGAGCTTGGTATTTAAATCTATAAAAAAAATTTTTTTTGACTGAAAATAAAATTTAAAAAAGCCAAGAACGAAAAAATCCGTTGAACCTACACTAATTTCAAAATAAATTAAAAAAAGGAAAAATAGATAAAATTACCCAAATATAATAATAAATAAATATTAAAAATATGTTAAAAACCCGGTTTTGGTTAACCGGAAATGAAAATATCCGGTTAACATTAAAAATTTAAAAGTATATAACAGATACAAAAAAAATCGGTTAACCGGCATTAATTTAAATTTAAGTAAGAAATAAAAAAAAATAATAATTAAAAAAAATAATAAATAAATAAATAAATAATTAAATAAATAAATGAAAAATAAAAAAACGAGTTTCAGTTAACTGATAATCAAAAACTGTGATTCGCCCACATTATTTTAAAAATATAATAAACAACCCAAAAAATTACTAATTAAACAAAAAAAAGGTTAAACAAAAATGATATCCCGTTAACATTAATTTAAAAATAAGTAAAAAATCAGAAAACAAATTATTTAAAAAAAAATTATTGATAAAATTAAAAAAAAAAAATGGGGAATTGGTTAAACGAGAATAAAAGTTCGGTCAAACGACAGTGATTAAAATTAAGAAAAACTAACTTTACAAAAGAAACCTAAAAAAATTCTTGGAAAATAAAACTCTTGAGTTTAGGAAGAATACAAATTTTTTTTACATCAATTCAACGTCATCTTCGTATATATTCGAACTTCGAAAGATTCTATTCTCGAAGATTCTTTGAAGGATTCTGATTTTCAATTGAACTAAACACAAATATTATTTTTATATAAATAAAAAAAAAAAAATTCAGTTTTTAGTTAACCGGATTCCATATAATAAAAATGTATTAAAATTCACAAAATAATTTATTTTATATGTCTATATACATTAGGGTGGGTCGATTTGTAACTCGGCAAAAAAATCGCTCAAGTGACAAGGAAAATCATATTCTAGGGATCAAAATAACAAACTTTGCCCAAGGAACCATACCTCTAAAACGAATTCTGATGTCCCGACTTTTGACCTGTCTGTCTGCCATGGGGCAACCCCATTCCCCCCTCATGCAACTGATCTGAAACTTGACCCATAGTCTTGTTGTGACTTCAGATTAAGTTTGGGGTAGTCACGCAGAGTCACGCATAGTCACGGAGTGATCTAAAAGTTATTTACCCTCATCCGATCGATCTTTTCGAATAACACAACATAGTCGAGGCGTATGATTATTTATTAGCAGAGTAGATGATACGTATACGTACGAGTATGAGTGTTAATTTTAATATTAAATCAAGCATAGTCAGCCCAATTCTAAACAAAAAATTGTGATTTTCTGAAATGTTTGTGTGGGGAACCCCCCAGGGGTGTGCCACTGGTATGGGTGGGTCGACCCTCCAAAGTAAGTGGGGGTCGATCATACATTTGGACTCGATTGGGGCACTCTAAATTGGTCAAAGTGAGATAGACAGACAGACAGCTCAAAAGTCGGGACATCAGAATTCGTTTTAGAGGTATGGTTCCTCGGGCAAAGTTTCTTATTTTAATCCCTAGAATACAATTTTAATTGTCACTTGGGCAATTTTTAAATCGACCTGCCCTAATATACATATATCACTTTATATCCAAAATAAAACATTTGATTTTTTTTTTTTTTGGCATTTTCTGTTTTGGTAAAAAATTACGTTAACCGAAATTAATTTAAAAATATATTAAAAATTGAGAAAAAAAAATATGTAAATAAGAAAATAAAAAAGTAGAATTTTGGTTAACCGATATCCAAGAATTCTAATAAATTTATTAAAAATATATAAGAATGCAGAAAATCTAAATAGATAGATTGTGTATAATGCGCCATTCGAAATTTGAAAAACTTAACTCCTTGAAGACTCTACAGAAGATTTTTATTTTCAATTTAACTAAGCACAAATGTTATTTTTAAATAATAAAACATGGCTTAAAAAACCGAATAACCGAAAAAAGAAATTCAGTTTTTGGTTAACGGATTTCCATATTATAAAAAAGTATTAAAATTTAAAAAAAAAAACTTCAAAAAATTAATGAATCGGGTACGGTTGACCCAGAATGAAAAATTCGGTTAGTCATATTTTTTTTTTATTTTTTTTTATTTTATTGTACATAAGTATTTAATATTCATACATAATAATGGCCCCATCAATATTCACAGTAAAATCGTCAGAACTAGAGCTAGGCCCAAAACGAACCAATCTTGTCTTATACGGGTTAACAACAAGGCCATTGATACGAGCAAACTCAAATACTAAAGCCATATCCCTCTCAATATAAATTTTCAACACCAAGTCGTGCTTAAAAGGATAAAATATGCATTCATCATCCGCAAAAATTGAAATATTTCCTGTTAAATCAAGATTACCTATGTCATTTAAGTAAATAGAAAAAAGCAGGGGACCCAGTCCACTTCCTTGGGGTATTCCATATTTAACCGTACTAATAAAGCTCGAGGACTGATTGACCTGAACATATTGTTTCCTTTCCGAGAAATAACTTTCAAACAGCAATAGTTCTTTACCCTTTACTCCATACAATGACAATTTTTTTAGTAATATTTTATGATCAACAAGATCAGAAGCCTTCGAAAAGTCTAAAAATACTCCTGCAACACCATTAAAGCCATCATCCAAACCTTTGCATATACAGTTTATTACATTTAAAACAGCATCCTCTGCACCACATCCTTTCCTAAAACCAAATTGAAAATCATACAATAGCTTGTTTTCCTCTACATAAAATAATAATTTGTCATAAATAATTTTCTCAAATATTTTATATATTGAAGATAAAACTGCAATTGGTCGATATTTCTCTAAGTGGAAGATCTAATTTCCTTCGGTATTGGAATTATTTTATGAACTTTCTCGAACATTGGGGTACACTGAGGTAGTTATCATTTTACAAAAAATGTCGCATAACAATGGTGCAATTTCATCTCCACATTCTTTAATAAATTTAGGTGATATGTTATCGTATCCAGCACTTTTGTTTATTTTAATAGTATTTATAGCTTCAGAGATGTCATTTAAATTAACATCTCCAAAATTGAAACGGTGAGGAAGTTGAGAAATTGTTCTCAATGAAGTAAATACATCGCCCAACTGCACATCAATTTGTTGTTTAAGATTTCCCTGAGAATCAGTAAGAACTACCTTACGCTCTCTTGACCGACCAAGAGTAGAGTTTATAAACTTCCAACATTTCCTCTGATCATTTCCAGCCTCATTCAAACCATCAGCATAGTAGTTATCTCTACATATCTTAATGGCTACCTTAATGACCCTGCTCAACCTTTTTAACATGTCATTCAATCTATGACCATTCTTGCATTTACGTCTTTCCTTCAGCAAATTTTTCTTGAGTAAAATAAGTTAATGTAAGTTCTTATTCACCCAAGGAGTCATCTCAAAACGAAGCTGCTTTTTACAACTTGAAACAACTGTGTAATTACTTAACGCATTTCCCATACACGAAACTAAATTTTCTTTTTGATCAGATACATCCAATTTTGAGAAAATAAATGGTTTATTATTTTGTAAATATTCTTTGGCTTTCATATAATTACAATGAATTTTTGATTTGTCAATAAAATCATTGACTTGTCTTTTACTACCAATTTTACAGCACAATATATTGTGATCTGAAAGATCACACTCAATCGAATCAACATAAATTTGTTCAGAAAAATTACTAAAAATGTGGTGTTAATTAAAAAAAATTTATATTTGTCATAAGAAAAAAAGAATATTTTAACAAATAAATATTTATAAAAATTAAAAAAACTAGGTTTCGGTTAAGGGATAATAATATATAATTTATCGGTTATAAAAAAAATATTTATAAAATTAAAAAAATAGTTTTTGGTTAACTGAAAAAAATATATTCAGTTATCCGTTATATATATGGGGCGTTTCATGTCAAGTGACCCAAGTTTTGAAACCGATTGTCTTCCGATCGGGAACAAATTGCACCAAGCTTAGTCCTATTAGATATTAATTTAGACACAATTTTTCAACAAGATCGGTTCAGAACTCTCTGAGTTAGAGGGGGTCAAAATTTGACATTTTTGCCAAACAGGTGTTTTTTCTTATCCATGTAACTTTTTACCTATTGTTCTTAGCAAAATTTATCCCAAATAGTTTAAATAGCTATTTCTTCAATTTTTTGAAAAAAAAAAATAAAAAAAAAATAAAAAATTTTTTTTGACTTTTTTTCAAAAAAGCCCTATTTATTTTATCAAAAGAAAGCTTAGGTTTTTCCTTTAAGAGCTGTTTGGTCGCTTAGTGGGTTGCGAGTGGGGTATCTATAAAAAAAAAATGTTTTGTAACTCAAGACAAATGTTTTTAAATTTTTAGCATACGCACTAATTAGAATTTGTCCTATTAAGTGTTTCTAAAACCTTAAAACTAAATCATATGCTGAGAAACTAGACAAATTAATATTTTCGACAGTATGTATCATACCCAACTTAAAGTTCATACTTTCGATACCGTAATACCGGCAATATGTTAACCTCAGGAAAAAATCACTTATTTTCTATAGAAATGTTGAAAAATTATTTTTTTTATTTATTTGTAATAATAATTATTAATAATTAAATTAAAATATAATAATAATAACTAGCAGATTCCAGCGCTCGAAATTCGAGTACAATTTCTAGCCAACTTTACTTTTCAACTTAGCTAATTCACAAACCAACAATTTCATGGTTTATTATTATTGTGAATGAATATAGCAAACTCATTAGCAAACACATTAACATAGTTAATAAAACACATTGCATATGTACAATTTTATGTATATGTTAGTAGCAACTTTAAATGCAATTTACTCAAAATAAAGGAAAAAATTAAAAAATCTGTAAATCTAGAAAACGGCGAAAAAGAAATACCTTTCAAATAATATACGTTTGCTCAAAATCGGGATAAAACGGTAGAACAAAACATCGGCCACAAGAAATCACCTAGCCTATTAATATTATAGATAAAAATAAAAAAATAAAAATTTAATGAAATTTAGTCTTAATCACACTCGATCCATTTATAACAGAACTATTTTTTAATTAATTTATTGTAGCTGATGAATTATTTAAGTTTTGTAAATTTTTAAATACCCAGTTTTCCATCCAGCTAATTTATCGCATTTATTTGCTGCTTTTTTGCTAATCTTTTCGTGGCGTTGCTAAGTTCAGCTGTTGATTAACTGATGCGCCGCAATTGCCTTAAATTGACTATGTGTCCTAATGCAACAACTTCTTGCAACTTAGGTGAATGTTCAAATTGCCCGAAAACCACATTCACCAAATAGAATTAAATCAACTCTTGTGATCGCGAATATATAGAGGAGGTCAAATTTGAATCTTGGATTCAGACTGACAGATGTACATTGAAAATAATAATTTTAAATGTGGATGATTTTGTGTAAGAAATGTGTACAGGATTGCTAAACTTGAAAATTGCGTTAATTATAAGTAAATCCAATTTTGGTTAAAAAGGTATTTTTCCCATGTTAATTAAATGGGAAACTAAAATTAAAGTAGCGACCTCTTAGAGTTGAGCGGGAACGCCCATCTTTGGTGAGGATTTTTTTTATATTAAATATAAACATTTGAGGGTGTAAGAACAAAAAAATAAAATTAAATTTTTTTTATATGGTTTGAAACTAATACTTTATTGAAACGATTTCTATTTAAAATTTTATTAAAATTTAGCAAAACAAAAAATTCCAGTTTTTAGGAAACCTATTTGTTTTAATTTAAAATTTATATTTTATTGTTATTATTTTATTTTTTAAATAAATTTTTGTGTTTTCTAAACAATTTAAAAATATTTTAAACGAAATCCCCATATAGTCTAAATCCTAAGTAAAATCTTGTTTACTTTGTGTTTTAAAAATGCTTGTTTTTATAAGTATAGGATTATAAAATTGAAATTTCATTTTCGATTGAAACGATTTTCAAAAAAGATTAATTAATAACTGGTTAACCGACACAAAAAACTCGGGTTCAGTTAAAATTTAAACTATGATTTTCAGTAAATCGGTGTAAAAACAAAAACAAAAATTTTTTTTTGAGAAAAACCAGGGTTTTTCGAATAACCGGTTAACCGGTTTGAAATCACAAACACTTCCTATTTCTTCATTTAAATTGAAATAATCTTGAAACACTTCTTTCGTCAATTTAATTTTAAGCCATAAATATTACTACCATATTCCAGCGCTCGAAATTCGAGTGCAATTTCTAGGCAACTTTATTTCTCAACTTAGTCAATTCACAAACCAATAATTTTAGGGTTTATTATTATTGTCAATGAATATAACAAACTCATTAGCAAACACATTAACAAAGTTAATAAAACACACATAGCATATGTATAATTTTATATATGTGTTAGTAGCAACTTTAAATGCAATTTACTCAAAATAAAGGAAAAAATTGAAAAATCTGTAAATCTAGAAAACGGCGAAAAAGAACTACCTTTCAAATAATATACGTTTGGTCAAAATCGGTATAAAACGGTAGAACAAAACATCGGTCACAAGAAATAGCCTAGCCTATTAATATTATAATATATGCCTCTCTAATGTCATTTTGGTGCTGAGGCATTAAACAAAAAAAAAAAAAAAAAAATTAATGTTGCTCGTATATTTTTTGTAAATAATTATAAATAAAAAAAAAAGTTTTAAAAAAAATTCTTATTTTTACTAACCCGATACACGATTTTTCTTAAATGACCGGTTTTGAATACTCTAGTGAGTTTGAAATTACTATTTATTTATTTACATTTATTTAGATTAATAAAAAAGACACCCATTTTTTTTGTTAAACATATATTTGTTTAAAACTAAATTTGTTTTAATTTTTAAAGAATTTATAAAGATTTTAAACAAAGTATTTATTACAGCTTTTTCTTCCAATCCCCTTGTCGCTTTAAATCCAAAGTAAAACCTTTAATTTTTTTATTTTGGTATTTTGTTGCTGTTTTCAAAATGTCTGTTACTTTATTTTATTATATATTTCTATATGCGAATGATTTTAAAATTCAAAAAGTTCAAAAAACTCCATAGTTTTCTTCTATGTTTTGAATTAAACAAAGATAAACTCAGACATTCTCTCCACCCACTTGACACATGAACAGGAATGGCACAAAAGTTTAAACTTTAAGTGAATATTTGTTGAAGTAGCTAAAGGAATGTGTTTGCATGTATGTATGTGTGGAACTAAGGCAAACTGTTCCACAAACTGAAAATGCAGATTGGTAAAGCAGGAAGGCTTATCTGTGTTTAAGTATATAGAAAATAAATGGCTAAAGGTATTTAATGGGATTTGCAAAAAAGAGAAGAAATATATAACTAGAAATAAAGTAAAACAAAAATGTTAGAAAAGTTAAATGGAAGATTATTGTATTGTTTTAATTCAACAAGTATAAAATAAAAAATAAATAAATAAATAGTTCTAAACAAAGATGAAACGATTAAAGGTTTTTAGTTTTAAACCACGTGCAATTATGGCAACTTTAGGCAATATTTACTGTACTTTAAATAAAAGTTAAATAACTTCTTTAAGTAAACACTTGAAATTATGACAACTTTAGTTGTTGGTCTTTAAATAAAAATTAAATAAATTTTTTAAGTCACCTGAAAAAAAAAATAAAAAAATCTCTTATTTCAAAGTCGTACAGTGGCTTAGAATCGATTTACGTTGGCCAATTTAGCTATTTCAATATTTTTTTTATTGGGCAGATAATTCCTTGAACTTTTCTCCAATTTTAATTTAATTATTGGGGAATTCAAGGCCATTACATATAATTTAGCATTAATATACCATGGTGTGCTTCGCTACGACTCACCAAGACTTATTAATTTGTGAAATGTACTGGTAGCGTCAAAAGAAAGTGAACATGTTACTGTACTATTTTTTCAACTTTATTTGAGTATTTTGCAATACAATTTCATTCAATATTTTGTGGTTTTTGAAAATTTATTTTCCAATTTATAAAAAAACAAATAAGAAAATTATAGTCGGTCGAGTCCGACTATAAGATACCCTATAATATGCGTTTAGAGACCTCATCTCTTGGGTCCAACTAATTAGATATAGAAAATTTGCATAAACCAAATTATAGTGGTATTGTTATTAATATTTTTGCTTTCGGATATGAAAAAGTTCAAATCGGATGCTTTATTTATATGGGGACTAGGTCGAAAAATGGGCCGATCCTGACCCTATTTGCTGAGGTCATTTATTTTTTTCAAAAACATATACAAACCAAATTTCAGAAAAATCTGTGCAATATTTTTGTTTTTTGAAAGATTTAAATGAAAATCGGAAAACAGCTTCATATGGGGGCTATGACTATAAATTGTCCTATAGGTTTTATTTTTGGACTACTGATAAATGTATGTAATAAACATACACAAAGCCAATTTGACCGTGATCTATGTATAATTTGGATATTATGGTAATTTAAGTCGATCTCGTAGGGGTCATTTGTATGGATACTAGGTCTGTCCATGAACCGATTTTTACAAATTTTTATTCTATGGGCGATAGAAGCTTATATACCAAAAGTCATTAAAACATATTCATATTTGCGACCTGTACTTTGGTTATAAAGTTTATATGGACACGCAGACGGACGGAAGAACGGACGGAAGAACGGACGGACGGACATCGCTAACTCAACTCAGAAAGTGATTATGAGTCGATCGGTATAATAAAAGGTGGGTCTAAATGAAATATTTTTGGTAGTTACACACAAAATCATGATACTCTGACCACATAAAATTAAAAAAAAATTATAACAAAAACCAAAAATACTGCATTTGCGTAGCGTCAAAAGAAAATGTACATTTAAAAAGAACTAGTAAAAGTAACGTAAATTTTTTAAAAAGGCACCGAATTTAAACCTTTCATACCCGAATTAATTGGGGCGTGGTTAAACATTTTTATACCCTATACCACTATGTCGTTTGGGTATAATGACCTTGTGCTGCTGTTTGTAACTACCAAAAATATTTGACCTAGACCCATCTTTAATTATACCGATCGAATCAGAATAACTATCTGAATCACTATCTGATTCGATTTAACGATGTCCGTCCGTCCGTCCGTCCGTTCGTCTGTGTGTCCATGTAAAGCTTGTAATCAAACTTCAGGTCGCAAATATGAATATATTTTGATGAAATTTTGTATATACGCTTTTATCAGACATAGAATGAACATTATTGAAATTGGTGAGAATCGGTCCATGTTCAGACCTAGCCCCCTACAAATGACCCATATGAAATCGATTTAAAGTGCCATAAGATCCAAATTATCATATAAATCTTAGTCAAATTGGGTTTGTATGTGTTTATTACATCGATTAATCAGTATTCCAAAAATGATCCCTATGGGACAACTCTTATTCATAGGCCCCATATAGAGCTGCTTCCCGATCTTCACTTAAATCTATCAAAAAACAAAAATATTGCACTGATTCTTCTCAAATTTTGTTTGTATATATTTTTGCAAAATACAAGAGACCTTACCAAACATGGTCAAGATCGGTCCATTTTTGGTCCTAGTTCCCATATAGATATAGCATCCTATATGAACTTTATCATATCTGCAGGCAAAAAATTAATAAAAATCCCACTCAAATTTGCTTTATGCTTATTTTTTATATGCAGTTAGTTGTGCCTGAGAGATAGGGTCTCTAAACGCATGGTATAGGGTATCGTATAGGCGGTCTAGACCGACTATAATTTTCTTACTTGTTAAAGTTTATGTAGTTGTGAGTGTAGTCCTAAATATGAATTGACATCAATTTCACAGTCCTATGTATCCTGGTTCTACCGTGTAGCAGAAAGATAAATGCAAAACAAATTTGGAGAGTACGCTAATAAAACAGCTATACTTTATAATGAAAAATACTCTTGGAGATATATGCCATCCACAGTTCATAAAATTTTGTACCATGGAGAACAAATAATTCAAAATAATATGCTACCAATAGGAGATCTATCTGAAGAAGCGCAAGCAAAAAGGAACAAAGACTACAGATTCCTTCTCGAGCACAACACAAGAAAAATGTCCAGATGTTGCACTAATGAAGACCTTATCACTATTTTGTTGTGCACTTCAGATCCATATATGTCCAACATTCGACATAAATGGAAAACTACCTCTATTGAATTATTACAAACACATTAACAAATTTTATAAACACACACATAGCATTGTATAATTTTATGTATGTGTTAGTAGAAATTTTAAACGCAATTACTCAAAATAAAGGAAAAAAATTTAAAAATCTGTAAGTGTGCAAAACGGTTAAAAAGAAATACCTTTCAAATAATATACGTTTGGCCAAAATCGGGATAAAATGGTAGAATAAAGCATCGTTCACAAGGAATCGCCTACCCTATTAATATTATAGATTTTAACTCGGGCTCTTTCAAAAAAAAAAAAAAAAATTAGGACTAAGAAGTTTACGAAGCCAAAGTTTGGCATTTTCTGACAAAATTTAACTTACAAAATTTTTAAAAAGTATTAGTTGTAAAATTAACTGAAAAAATAAGACATTATATAAAAGAAAAACCTTTAGTAACCTTTTAACACTTCACTTTTGTACTAAAATTCAACTAAAAACAAGTAAGAAAATTATAGTCGGTCTAGACCGACTATACGATACCCTATACCATGCGTTTAGAGACCCTATCTCTTAGGCCAAACTAACTGGACATAGAAGGTAAGATAAACCAAATTTGAGTGGGATTTTTATTAATTTTTTTGGCTGCAGATATGAAAAAGTTCATATCGGATGCTATATCTATATGCGGACTAGGCCCAAAAATGGACCGATCCTGACCATGTTTGGTAAAGTCTCTTGTATTTCGCAAAAATATATACAAACAAAATTTGAGAAGAATCAGTGCAATATTTTTGTTTTTTGATAGATTTAAGTGAAGATCGGGAAGCATCTCTATATGGGGCCTATGACTAAGAGTTGTCCAATAGGGATCATATTTGGATTACTGATTAATGGATGTAATATATACATACAAACCCAATTTGACTAAGATTTCTATGATAATTTGGATCTTATGGCAATATATGTTGATTTCATAAGGGTCATTTGTATGGGGGCTAGGTCTGAACATGGACCGATTCTCATGAATTTCAATAGCGTTCATCCCATGGCGGATAGATCAAATACCAAATTTCGTCAAAATATATTCATATTTGCGACCTGCAGTTTGATTACAAGCTTTACATGGACACACAGACGGACGGACGGACGGACGGACGGACGGACGGACGGACATTGTTAAATCGAATCAGATAGTGATTCTGATTCGATCGGTATAATTAAAGATGGGTGTAGGTCAAATATTTTTGGTTGTTACAAACAGCAGCACAAAGTCATTATACCCAAACCACATAGTGGTATAGGGTATAATTATAACAAAAACCAAAAATACTGCATTTGCGTAGCGTCAAAAGAAAATGTACATTTAAAAAGAACTAGTAAAAGTAACGTAATTTTTTTAAAAAGGCACCGAATTTAAACCTTTCATACCCGAATTAATTGGGGCGTGGTTAAACATTTGTATACCCTATACCACTATGTGGTTTGGGTATAATGACTTTGTGCTGCTGTTTCTAACTACCAAAAATATTTGACCTAGACCCATCTTTAATTATACCGATCGAATCAGAATCACTATCTGATTCGATTTAACGATGTCCGTCCGTCCGTCCGTCTGTGTGTCCATGTAAAGCTTGTAATCAAACTGCAGGTCGCAAATATGAATATATTTTAATGAAGTTTTGTATATAAGCTTTTATCAGACATAGAATGAATATTATTGAAACTGGTGAGAATCGGTCCATGTTCAGACCTAGCCCCCATACAAATGACCCCTATGAAATCGATTTAAAGTGCCATAAGATCCAAATTATCATATAAATCTTAGTCAAATTGGGTTTGTATGTGTTTATTACATCGATTAATCAGTATTCCAAAAATGATCCCTATGGGACAACTCTTATTCATAGGCCCCATATAGAGCTGCTTCCCGATCTTCACTTAAATCTATCAAAAAACAAAAATATTGCACTGATTCTTCTCAAATTTTGTTTGTATATATTTTTGCAAAATACAAGAGACCTTACCAAACATGGTCAAGATCGGTCCATTTTTGGTCCTAGTTCCCATATCAATATAGCATCCTATATGAACTTTATCTTATCTGCAGGCAAAAAAATTAATAAAAATCCCACTCAAATTTGCTTTATGCTTATTTTTTATATGCAGTTAGTTGTGCCTGAGAGATAGGGTCTCTAAACGCATGGTATAGGGTATCGTATAGGCAGTCTAGACCGACTATAATTTTCTTACTTGTTAAAGTTTATGTAGTTGTGAGTTTAGTCCTAAATATGAATTGATATCAATTTCACAGTCCTATGTATCCTGGTTCTACCGTGTAGCAGAAAGATAAATGCAAAAAAATTTGGAGAGTACGCTAATAAAACAGCTATACTTTATAACGAAAAATACTCTTGGAGATATATGCCATCCTCAGTTCATAAAATTTTGTACCATGGAGAAAAATAATTCAAAACAATATGCTACCAATAGGAGATCTATCTGAAGAAGCGCAAGAAAAAAGGAACAAAGACTACAGATTCTTTCGCGAGCACAACACAAGAAAAATGTTCAGATGTTGCACTAATGAAGACCTTATCACTATTTTGCTCTGCACTTCAGATCCATATATGTCCAACATTCGACAAAAATGGAAAACTACCTCTATTGAATTATTACAAACACATTAACAAATTTTATAAACAAACACATAGCATTGTATAATTTTATGTATGTGTTAGTAGAAATTTTAAACGCAATTACTCAAAACAAAGGGAAAAATTTAAAAATCTGTAAGTCTGCACAACGGTTAAAAAGAAATACCTTTCAAATAATATACGTTTGGCCAAAATAGGGATAAAATGGTAGAATAAAGCATCGTTCACAAGGAATCGCCTAGCCCATTAATATTATAGATTTTAACTCGGGCTCTTTCAAAAAAAAAAAACGTTAGGACTAAAAAGTTTACGGTGCCAAAGTTTGGTATTTTCTGACAAAATTTAGCTTACAAAATTTTTAAAAAGTATTAGTTGTAAAATTAACTGAAAAAATAAGACATTATATAAAAAAAAACCTTTATTAACCTTTTAACACTTCACTTTTGTACTAAAATTCAACTAAAAATGAAAATGTATTTTAAACCCTCCATAACTTTTTTTTAGTATCGGTCGAAATTTACGTTTTATAGCAAAAATTAAAGGCTAAAGTCCCACCTACCAAACAAAATTCCAACCCAATCAAAAGTTATAGATTTTTAACCGCCCTTTGTGACATGGTCCATTGTGCGTCGGTTAGCTGAGTTTTCACTCTTGTTAAGGAATCTCAACTTTAATCCTTCATTAATCTCTGCTTTATAACTGTAATTGTTTTTGTTTCTCAATGTGGACATTCCAAATTTTTTTATTGCCCTTAAATTATCTTAACAAATTTTCTACATTGTTCTGTGTGTTTGGTTTTTTTTTTGATGGGGCTTTAATCTTTAGTTTATGTTAAAATATCTTTCTTTCATGTTGAACTGTTAAGTACCGTAGTCAACGAGTGCACGAAATCTAACAAACACACACATTTAAACATCGTTTTAATGTCACCACTTGTCTTAAGTACTTACTTATGTTATGTTATGTTGGCACAGTAATAATATAAGTGTTTAAATATTGGTATATATATATATATGTATGTGTGTGTGTGTGCGTGTGTAATTATAAATATTATGATGTCTTCTATAATTTCTTTTTTTTTTGACTTGGTCGTTTTATACAATATAAATAGTTTGTGCAAAATGTTACACCCATAAAGTTGTTGCTGTAGCAGTTAAATGTTTTTATGTTTGCCAAGAGAACATTTATACCTCGTTTTGTTGAGATAATTTTTGGAAACAATTTAAAATTTTTATTTTGTACCTTAGATTAAATAGATTAAATGAACACTTTTATTCCATTAATAATTATGAATTTTTAATTTAAAACTTTTATTTTTTTCTACAGAGTCTATTAAGGGATAGGTGTTGTCACATTTACAGTGTTATAAACTACGATTTTATTTGTGTCTGTTTTTTCTTTTTCATTAGTATTGTAGTGTCAACAACAAGTTGTAATAACTAAAGTTAAATGATTATGTATGTGTTTAAGATGTTTATGCGAGTACCAACTGCTTTTTTCTACTCTCAGTGTTACCAATTGCAACAATTTTGACTTCTTATATATATCACTGAAATGGTTAAAAAGTAATTCAATAAATCTAAGAACAATTAAGAGGGTCACGCTCAATAATGGTCAAATCCCAACTATAGGTTTATATGAAATATGAGTAAAAATTATAATTTTTTTGTCAAAAATTTACAAAATTTCGTGACATGTTCGAAAATTTATACAAAACAAAATTTGAATAAGAGCCTAAAATTTCGTAGAATATAAGAAAATTTACTTTTTTAAGAGAAGTTAATTTTTTAAGGAAAATTAACTGTTTTAAGAAAAGGTAATTTTTTTTAAAGAAAATTTACATTTTTAAGAGAGTAAAATGTTCTTTTCTAAAAAAATGTACTATTTTTAACAAAAGAAATTTTTTTATAAAAGGTACTTTTTTTTTAACAAAAAGGTACTTTTTCAACAAAAGGTACTATTTTAGAGAAGGAACATTGTTTAAGAAAAGGTTATTTTTAAGAAAAAGTATGTTTTTATAAAAAAAAACTTTTTACTAAAATATACTTTTTTAAGAAAAAGTTCTTTATGTAGAAAAGCTACTTTTTAAGAACAGGTACTTTTTTCCGAAAAGACACTGTTTTAAGAAAAGATACTTTTTTTTACAAAAAAAAAACTTTTTTTTTAATAAAAGGTACTTTTTGAAAAAATTTACTTTTTATGAAAAAACATTTTTTTTTAAGAAAAAGTGTTTTTTAAAAACAATGTACTTTTTAAGAAAAAGCAAGAAAAAGCATTTTTTTTTCAAAAAACAAAATATATTTTTTTAAGTAAACGTGCTTTTCTAAGAAATGATGCTATTTGAAGAACACTTTTTTGAGAAATGTACTTTTTTTAAAAAAAGGTACTTGTTTACTTTACTTTTTTAAGAAAAGGTACTTTTTTTTTTTAGAAATTGTGCGTTCTTAATAAAATGTTCTTTTTTTTTTAAAGAGGTACTATTTTTAACAAAAGACATTTTTTTAGAAAAGGTACTTTTTTTTTTAACAAAAAGGTACTTTTTAACAAAAGGTACTATTTTAGAGAAGGTACATTGTGTTCTTTTTAAGAAAAAGTATGTTTTTATAAAAAAACTTTTTACTAAACTATACTTTTTTAAGAAAAAGTCCTTTTTGTAGAAAAGCTACTTTTTTAAGAACAGGTACTTTTTTCCGAAAAGACACTGTTTTAAGAAAAGATACTTTTTTTTTTAGTAAAAAGTACTTTTGAAATAATTTACTTTTTATGAAAAAACATTTTGTTTTTAAGAAAAAGTGTTTTAAAAAAGGTACTTTTTAAGAAAAAGCAAGAAAAAGCATTTTTTTTTTCAAAAAAAAAAAAAACTTTTTTTGAAAACAAAATATATTTTTTTAAGTAAATGTGCTTTTCTAAGAAATTATGCTATTTGTTTTAAGAAAAGGTATTTACTTTTTCAAGAAAAGGTACTTTTTTTTAGAAATTCTGCGTTCTAAATAAATTTTCTTTTTTTTAAAAAGGTACTATTTTTAACAAAAGACATTTTTTAGAAAAGGTACTTTTTTTTAACAAAAAGGTACTTTTTAACAAAAAGGTACTTTTTTAACAAAAGGTACTATTTTAGAGAAGGTACATTGTTTAAGAAAAGGTTCTTTTTAAGAAAAAGTATGTTTTTATAAAAAAACTTTTTACTAAACTATACTTTTTTAAGAAAAAGTCCTTTTTGTAGAAAAGCTACTTTTTAAGAACAGGTACTTTTTTCTGAAAAGACACTGTTTTAGGAAAAGATACTTTTTTTTAAAAAAAAAACTTTTTTTTTAATAAAAGGTACTTTTTGAAAAAATTTACTTTTTATGAAAAAACATTTTGTTTTTAAGGAAAAGTGTTTTAAAAAAAGGTACTTTTTAAGAAAAAGCAAGAAAAAGCATTTTTTTTCAAAAAAAAACTTTTTTTGAAAACAACATATTTTTTTTTAAGTAAATGTGCTTTTCTAAGAAATGATGCTATTTGAAGAACACTTTTTTGAGAAATGTATTTTTTTTAACAAAAAGTTCCTTGTTTAAGAAAATGTACTTTTTAAGAAATGGAACTTTTTAGAAAAGACAATTTTTTCAGATAATGTAGACCGTTAAGAAAAAAATAAATTTTTAAGAAAAAATTATTTTTTAAGAAAAAGTCCTTTTTAGAAAAGGTACTTTTTAAAAAATTATACTTTTATAAGAAAAGTATTTTTTAAGAAAATTTATTTTTTTAAGGAAATGTACTTTTTGAAGAAAATGCACTTTTTATGAAAAAATATTCTTTTAAGGAAATGTGTTTTTTTTAAGAAAAAGTACTTTTTTAAGAAAAGACACATTTCGAAGGATATTTTTTTTACAAAAGGCAGTTTTTAAGAAAATTGAGTTTTTTTTTAAACAAGCGTACTTTTTTTTGTAAGAAATGTTACTTTATTAGAAAAGTCACTTTTTTAAGAAATTTTATTTTTTAAAAAGGACCTTTTTAAGAAAATGTGCTTCCTAAGGAAAAAGTATTTAATTGAGAAATTGTACTTTTTTAGAAAAGTTACTTTTGTACGAAAAAGATACTTTTCTAAAAAAGGTACTTTTCAAAAAAGGTACTTTTTTAAAATGGTACATTTTTAAGAATATGTACTTCTTTAAGGAAAGTATTTTGTTTTTTTTTTTTTTTTTTGAGAAAATGTACTTTTTAAAGAATTAACAATTTTATGAGAAGTTACGATTTAGAGATTTCAGATTTAAGAAAATGTACTTTTTTAAGAAAATCTAATTTTTTAAGAAAATTTAGTTTTTTTAAGAAAATGCTTCCCTTTAAAAAAGGTACTATTTGAAAAATGTAAATTTTGAGAAAATCTACTTTAAAGAGAAAATGTTTTTTTAAGAATAGGTACTTTTTTACGAAGGGGTACTTTTTTAAAAAAATAACGCTTTTTACAAAAGAATTAATTTTTTAAGCAAATGAACTTTTTTAAGAAAAGGTACTTTTTTATAAAAGATATTTTTTTAAGAAATTAAAATTTTTAAGAAAAGTGACTTTCTAGAAAATATTTGAAAAAAGTCAGTTTCTTAAGGGAAGGTACTTTATTAAGAACAGGTATTTTTTTTAAAGAAAAAGGTACTTATTTTACGAAAACTTTCTTTTTACTGAAATGTACTTTTTTAAGAGAAAAGACTTTTTAAAAAAATTGCACTTTTTAAAGAAAATTTACGTTTCTAAGAAATGATACTTTTTAAAAAAAATTTCCTTATTTAAGAAAAAGGCACATTTTTAAGAATATGTAGTTTTTTGTAGAAAAAGGTACTTTCTTTAAGAAGGAGCACTTAATCAAACAAATTTACTATTTTAGGACAAGGGTAAAGAGTACTTCATGAAGAATTGGTACTTTTTTGGTAAATTTTTTGGTAAATTTTTAAAAGAAATATTATAAGAAAAGGTACTTTTTAAGATAAGAAAAAATACTATTCTGAGAAATATAACTCTTTCAGAAAAGGTACTTTTATGAGAAAAGATACTGGTTTTGTAAAATGTAATTTTTTAGGAAAACTTACTTATTTTTTAAGAATATATGCATTTAAAAAAAAAAAGTTGGTATTTACAGAATAAGCACTTTTTTCAGAAATGGTACTTTTTTCAGAAAAGTTACTAAAAAAGGTCATAGTTCTTCTTATATAACTTTATTATTCAATCGTAATATTTGTAAATTATTTTTCTTTGGAATCGTAATTATATATATTAAGATTAAATTTTATTAAATTATTTATCTATTTAATATTATTATTATTATTATTATATATTAATTTAATTATTATTGCAAATAAATAAAAAAAAATTTTTTTTCAACATTTCTATAGAAAAAAAGTGATTTTCTTCCTGACATTAACATATGTGGATATTACAGTATCGAAGGAATGAAATTTTAGTTAGGTATGTTACATACCGTCGGAAAGGTTAATTTGTCTAGTTTCTCAGTATATGCTTTATTTTTAAGGGTTTAGAAACACTTAGACACTAATAGGAAAAAATTAAAATTAGTGCATATGGTAAAAATTGAAAAACCGTTGCCTTGAGTTACAAACCATTTTTTTTATAGATATCCCACTCACATCCCACTAAGCGATCAAAAAGCTTTTAAAGGAAAAAACCTTAGCTTTCTTTGGAGCAAAAAAGAAAATTTTTCCTTTGTTGAAAAAAAGTAAGAAAAATTTTTGATTTTGCAAAAAAAAGTCAAATATTTCTTTTTTATTTTTTTTTTAAATTTTTTTCCGAAACACTGAAGAAATAGCTATCTAAACTATTTGGGACACATTTTGCTAACAGCAATAGGTATAAAGTTATATCGATGAGAAAAAAAACCTGTTTGGTCAAAATGTCAAATTTTGACCCCCTCTAACTCAGATAGTTCTGTACTGTTCTTGTTGAAAAATTGTGTCTGTCTATCGGACGACATCGGTCTCAAGAGTTGGATCACTTGACATGAAACGCCCCATATATATGTTGTCGCTACCACTAAAGTCTTAAGCCTATTGAACATAGTTTAAAAATTAAAATTAAGAAATTAAATTTAAATTTAATAACAAGTTGTCTACGTTTTTCAAAAAAAAGTTTGGTATTTTTTAATAAAGAAGTGGTGACTCCATATAAAACATATGTTTGAAAAATAAATTTTGTATGTTTCTTAAATGATTTACAAATATTTTAAACAAAATCCTCTTGTGGCCTTAATAAATTTTTTTCTGGCCTATGTTTTTTAAATTTCTACCTAAGAAATTAAATTTAAAATCTTATATATTAAAAGAATTTATGAATAAACTTCAAGATTTTTTTCAATATTTTTCTTCTCTCAAACCTCTATAACTAGAGTTCTAATTAACGTAGGCTGTTGACAAAGGCCTAAGAACACTCAGTGGATCAAGCTCCTTCTTGTGAGCTATTAACTGCTTAAATTCGTTGGGTTTGGAGGAAAGTTATGCGTGGAGAATCAACTTTGCTTTTACTGTACGTTGACTTCTCTTGGCAAATTTTGGTATTACTGTACGTTAACTTCTCTTGGCATATTTTGGTATTACTGTACGTTAACTTCTCTTGGCAAATTTTGGTATTATATTATAAAAATTAATATAATATAATATAATGCTGCGGAGCAGCAGGGGTCCTCTAGTTAAATTTAAAAAAATTATTTTTACAGAAATTAAAAAATAAATCTTTTGTATTAATAAGCAAGGCCATTTTTGTTGCTGATATAAAAATTTTAGTTACCAACCGATTTCCACCAAAATTACTTCATTTGATAGTTATTGCTTTTTAGCTATCCACTATATTTACAGATTTACAGAAAACACATACCGTATGTATGTTTATTATAAATATCAAAAGCCCTGTGTTGATTTGTGAATTGGCTAAAATTGATTAGTATACCTTTAGGCTCTTGTAAATTTCTTTATTAACAAACCCATTTATATTTTTTCTGTGTGTTCAACAAATATTTATAATGAAATTTAATGAGTTTTATATAAAAAGTGTTGAATTGTGAATTGGATAAAATTGATTAGCATACTTTTCGGCTTTTATAAAATTGTTTGTTAAATGAAACAATATTATTTCCTAGAATTTGCACTCGAATTTCGAGGGCTGGGCTCTGCTAGTAATTATTAATTGAATTGTGAATTGGATAAAATTGATTAGCATACCTTTAGGGTTTTATAAAATTATTTGTTCAAAGAAACAATATTATTTCCTAAAATTTGCACTTGAATTTCGAGAGCTGGGCTCTGTTAGTAATTATTAATTAAATAATTATTTTATAAAAAGGTACCCCCTCGGGTAAACTCAGAAGTAATTTAAAATTTTAAATAGATTTTGTTCATAAAATAAAATATAATTTACTTCTACATTAAATGAACCATTAAAATGATGTTAATCGTTAGAATATTATTTTCTTTAAATTTTAATTTGGCTTCTTTCTAGCACAAAGCCATAACACTACGACAATAGAGTGATGTAGGATTAAAAAGAAACAGTTAACTCTCCCTCGAAAAAGCTAAGTTGTCAACGGCGATTTTATTTTAACTATTGCTGCTGCTATTACCACCACTTCTGCGTTCAGATTCATGTACAACTCTTCCATCTACACGCTTGTATTGTTATGATAGTAAAGTACGAGTATGAGTACGTTGTTTGTTATAAGTAGTATTGTGTATGTTGTATGTTTAAGGAAGTAACAAACACATCATTATGTTGAGTTTGTTGTAATCATTTTAAGATTTTTGTTGTTTTGTTTGAATGTTTGCATTTTTTCCTGATGCAGCAAAACCATCAAGAAATCATATAACACATCATTAAAAACTTGAATTTATAAATGTGTTAAGCAGAAAAAACCCTTCTGTTACTAATGTTGTTCTTAGTCTAAAGATTTTAAAGAAAAAAAAGAAAAAAGACATTAAAGTAATGTCCTTTTAATGTATATATTTTTTTATATACTGCTTTGTAGTTTTAGTGTTTATTTTCTTGCAGCAGTTTTATAAGATATTTTATATTTTTTGCATTTTATAGAGATTTTAGTTTAACTCGATTCTTAGTTGTTCTAGAATCTTGTTAAAAATCTTTAGCAAGAAGATGATTTAATTTCAAGTTTTAATTAAATATGAGAAACTATTTAATAGTGGTTGTTTGTTGTTATTTGCTTTAGTTAAATATTTTTTAACATCACGTAATAATAAGAGGACAGACGGAAAAGTTCTTTATAATCTATATAATAAATTTTCGAATTTAATTTTGCCATTTTTTTTTGTCTCTTCCAAATAATAAAATTTTTTACACCACATCGTTGGAGTCAACTATTTCTCCGCTGATCCAAATCTTCAGTTTTGGAAACAGGAAATAGTCAAAAGGGGCTAAATCTGGTGCAAGCGGTAGCTGAAACAATATATACCCTAATATATGAAATTTTGGCTGGAAATGATACAACGGTATAGAGGCGCATTTAACTAAGTAACACCACTGTGGAACATTTTCGGGGTCAATGATGACTTCTCATTTAATTCTTCAGCCAAATTGTAGCTATGGCTTAAACAAATATTTTTTTTTAATATGTCTATGTAAAAATATAATAAAAAATGCTGATGTATGTTTGATTTAATATTAAAAAAAATTAAACCAATACGTCTATGTCTCTACTACTCTACTAATAAATAATAATCATACATCCTGAATATGTCACGTTAACAAAAAGTGGGAAAAATTACAATACTTTGAAGATTTCAGTCGATAAAATTATTTCTACTTGACTTGCTGAAGCTATTTGCTGAAGAATTATATGAGAAATCATCAATGGTTAATGGAATATAATTAAAAAAACTAAGCAAACAAACATCAAGATAATTAACAAGTAAGAGTGTTAAATTCGGCTGTGCCGAATCTTTGATACCCTCCACCTCGGTTTGTGGCAATACTATTAACATAGCTCATGGTAGTTGTGTTCTTGTTATTGTTAATATGTATGAATCACATTTTTTTTGTGGCTTTTTTTATGTTGTTGTATGTTCAACCACTAAACTATTACAAGAAAACACTAGGTTTCATGTTTTTTTTAGAGGTATCTATAAACTTTTGTTCATTTCTCAGCGCAGAGGCTCCCGATTTACTCCGATTTCAATACCAACCTGGTGGGAATTATGGCAAATAATTTTTTCGTAACCTGACCTAAGTAAATGCTTTTTTTTTTGAATGAGCGTGATTTCAACAGACACACGGACAGACGGACAGACGGACAGACGGACAGACGGACATCGCTATATCGACTCGAGCTGTGATAAGGATCAAGAATATATATACTTTATTGGGTCGGAAATTAGTTTTTCGATGCGTTACAAACGGAATGACAAACCTATATATACCCTCTGCCACTGAGATGTGGAGGGTATAAAAATTAGAATAGCTTGGTCTGAGGACGCCAAACAATTTGAAGGTTTTACAATACTGGCTGGCACTTTTAGTACCTTTTTTAAAAGTATTTTAATTCAGAAAAGGTATTTTCGAAAGAAAAAAATACTTTTTTAAGAAAAATATTTTTCTTTTTTTTAAGAAAAATATTTTTCTTAAGAAAAGGCACTTTTTAAGAAAATGACCTTTTTAAGAAAAGCTACTTTTTTTTTAGGAAAAAGTACGTTTTTAAGAAAAGTTAATTTTTAAGAAATGGTACTTTTTGAAGAAACTTTCCTTTTTTAAAAATAGTTACTTTTTTGACAAAAGAGTACTTATTTAATAAGATGCTAAGTATATATATATATATATATATATATATTTTTTAAAGAAAAGGCACGTTTTTAAGAAAACATACTTTTTTATGAAAAAAAAAATTTCTTTAGGAAAATGTACTTTTTAGAAAATATAGGTACTGTTTTAAGAATTTTTTTCTTTTTAAGAAATGGTCAATTTCTTTAAGAAATGTTACTTTTTAGGAAAATGTACGTTCGCCAGAAACGGTACTTTTTATATATATATATATATATTTTTTTTTAAGAAATTGTACTTTTAAAAAAAGGTAGGAAAGGTATTCGGTTGCCGCATACCAATGAACATATGCATACCAATGGAAAGCTAGATACGTTAGATAATAACTGGTGAAGGAATTGTGTTTATTCTGTCCATTAGAAAATGTTTACTAATAGTTTAGTGAAATGTTGTTTTTTTTGCCAATATAGAAAAATGTGGTCGGTTGTCGGCACCCTAGGAAAATCCACTAAAAATGGATGGATATGAATAAAACCACCAGTATTCAAAGAAATTAAAAAAAGGAAATTTATTTATTTTAATGACTATCAATTTCACTTTTCCCATCAATCATTATGAGAATGGAGTAGGCTGCAGCAGTCCATTTTATTGACAGCTTTTCTCCAAACATCGTTTGATTGCTTTAATCATGGCATCACAATCAATTTTCGAAAAATTTCTTAAGAATAACACTGAAATTATTTATATTTAGATCCCTGATGAAATTTCAGCATTTGTCATGAAATAAAAGGGGTGCCGACAACCGATTTTAGGAGCCATTTTGAAAAATAAAAAAAAAATTGGTTGCGAACACTTTAGTGGCGTTTATATGTTATATATGTTTATGTTTATGTTTATGTTTATGTTTATGTTTATGTTTATGTTTATGTTTATGTTTATGTTTATGTTTATGTTTATGTTTATGTTTATGTTTATGTTTATGTTTATGTTTATGTTTATGTTTATGTTTATGTTTATGTTTATGTTTATGTTTATGTTTATGTTTATGTTTATGTTTATGTTTATGTTTATGTTTATGTTTATGTTTATGTTTATGTTTATGTTTATGTTTTTGTTTATGTTTATGTTTATGTTTATGTTTATGTTTATGTTTATGTTTATGTTTATGTTTATGTTTATGTTTATGTTTATGTTTATGTTTATGTTTATGTTTATGTTTATGTTTATGTTTATGTTTATGTTTATGTTTATGTTTATGTTTATGTTTATGTTTATGTTTATGTTTATGTTTATGTTTATGTTTATGTTTATGTTTATGTTTATGTTTATGTTTATGTTTATGTTTATGTTTATGTTTATGTTTATGTTTATGTTTATGTTTATGTTTATGTTTATGTTTATGTTTATGTTTATGTTTATGTTTATGTTTATGTTTATGTTTATGTTTATGTTTATGTTTATGTTTATGTTTATGTTTATGTTTATGTTTATGTTTATGTTTATGTTTATGTTTATGTTTATGTTTATGTTTATGTTTATGTTTATGTTTATGTTTATGTTTATGTTTATGTTTATGTTTATGTTTATGTTTATGTTTATGTTTATGTTTATGTTTATGTTTATGTTTATGTTTATGTTTATGTTTATGTTTATGTTTATGTTTATGTTTATGTTTATGTTTATGTTTATGTTTATGTTTATGTTTATGTTTATGTTTATGTTTATGTTTATGTTTATGTTTATGTTTATGTTTATGTTTATGTTTATGTTTATGTTTATGTTTATGTTTATGTTTATGTTTATGTTTATGTTTATGTTTATGTTTATGTTTATGTTTATGTTTATGTTTATGTTTATGTTTATGTTTATGTTTATGTTTATGTTTATGTTTATGTTTATGTTTATGTTTATGTTTATGTTTATGTTTATGTTTATGTTTATGTTTATGTTTATGTTTATGTTTATGTTTATGTTTATGTTTATGTTTATGTTTATGTTTATGTTTATGTTTATGTTTATGTTTATGTTTATGTTTATGTTTATGTTTATGTTTATGTTTATGTTTATGTTTATGTTTATGTTTATGTTTATGTTTATGTTTATGTTTATGTTTATGTTTATGTTTATGTTTATGTTTATGTTTATGTTTATGTTTATGTTTATGTTTATGTTTATGTTTATGTTTATGTTTATGTTTATGTTTATGTTTATGTTTATGTTTATGTTTATGTTTATGTTTATGTTTATGTTTATGTTTATGTTTATGTTTATGTTTATGTTTATGTTTATGTTTATGTTTATGTTTATGTTTATGTTTATGTTTATGTTTATGTTTATGTTTATGTTTATGTTTATGTTTATGTTTATGTTTATGTTTATGTTTATGTTTATGTTTATGTTTATGTTTATGTTTATGTTTATGTTTATGTTTATGTTTATGTTTATGTTTATGTTTATGTTTATGTTTATGTTTATGTTTATGTTTATGTTTATGTTTATGTTTATGTTTATGTTTATGTTTATGTTTATGTTTATGTTTATGTTTATGTTTATGTTTATGTTTATGTTTATGTTTATGTTTATGTTTATGTTTATGTTTATGTTTATGTTTATGTTTATGTTTATGTTTATGTTTATGTTTATGTTTATGTTTATGTTTATGTTTATGTTTATGTTTATGTTTATGTTTATGTTTATGTTTATGTTTATGTTTATGTTTATGTTTATGTTTATGTTTATGTTTATGTTTATGTTTATGTTTATGTTTATGTTTATGTTTATGTTTATGTTTATGTTTATGTTTATGTTTATGTTTATGTTTATGTTTATGTTTATGTTTATGTTTATGTTTATGTTTATGTTTATGTTTATGTTTATGTTTATGTTTATGTTTATGTTTATGTTTATGTTTATGTTTAAGTTTATTATGTTATATTCTATATTGCAATTAAGCTAGTAGGGCCTGTATACATTAGGGTGGACCTTGTGTCGATATTTTGGTAGATGAGGGCTCTATTCCGTGCCTTTTTGAAAAAAAATGACAATGCGGAAAAAAAAAATTAAAAAAAAAAAAATTAGGGGTTGCGCACGAGCCGAGAAAAAGGTCCACTTTGCCAAAATTAGGGGGGAAATTGCCATAGGTCATCAGGGGTCACCCGTAGGGGGGAAGAATGTATGGCCGACCCCCATTAACTTTTTACCGCCAACATTTTCCCCCCAGACACCCACCGCCTATCTCCTCCCCTTAGGGGGGTCACCATACAAAAATGGAGGTTGCTCAGTATTTTCGAAAAACACCATAGGTCATCAGGGGTCACCCCTAAGGGGGCAAAATATATGACCGACCCCCATTAACTTTTCATCCCCAACATCTTTTCCGAACAAACTTACCCTTTATCTCCACTCCTTGAGGGACTCCCCATACAAAAATAAAAGAAGCTGTAATTGAGTAGTACTACTAAGCACTTTTAATATAATATAGTCAAATTAACATATTTTTGTTCGCTGATGGGTATTTCTTGCGGTAAGAATCGATAACATGTAGTAAATACTGTTTCTCTTCTTCGCCTTGACACAGTATTCTATTATAATCTTGTATCATTTTTACTCCTCTTTCGGCAGTGTCGTTCACAACGCGCAAGTTATTTACAATTCTACGACCTTCTTGATAGTCTGCGCGAGATTTCCAGGTTGCTGGATTTGCAAGAATGAAATCTTGCGATATTCCAAATCGTACAAATAAATTTTTGGTATTATGAGAGACGAAGTTGCTCAAGTCTTTAGCCAAGAATTCCTCATTCACATCTTTGAATTTTACCTCGATTTTTTTAACGCTGGTGCTTTTGATTACGACGCGAGGAGCTGGGGGAACCGGGTCGTCTTCTTCATCTTCTTCACCTTCTTCGTCTTCTTCATCTTCTTCACCTTCTTCGTCTTCTTCATCTTCTTCACCTTCGTCATTCTCATTTTCTAGCAATGCTTGGGCCATTTTGGCCTTCAACTCATTTGAAACCTTGTCATCGAAAAAGGCAAGGGCTATGTGCTCATCGGCGAGATACCATAGGTGACCGATAAATTTCTTTATCATTACCCGAGATAAATCCTGGTCAACGGACTTGTACTCGACGATGTCCTTCAAAAACTTCCAATCTTGATTCGGCGCCTCAGCTGCTCGAGAAGAACCAAACCATGCTTTGACGTAAAGTCGCACCACAAAAATACAAACGTGTCGAATACCATTCAATTCACATACAGATAAGTGAAAAGTTCTCCGAAACAAAAACATCTTGAGGCTGTAAATGGCTTTTGCCATCCATCGAGCATGGGAAACGGGTCCTGGAGGTCGGAAATGGTAATTCTCAAGTTTTTCAGCCAGAAACAAAAGAATTAATTGTAGCATTTCTTTGTAGTCATCGCGAGGGTGTTTCTCCTTCAATTGATCTAAGCAAAACTCCTTTATGCCGACTTGCATTGCCACAGGAATTTTTCTGACGACTTGATCATCTATCAAGCCAGAATGGAATGGTTTAACCTTTCCAGCGTCCCATTCCTGGAACGCCTGGTGCAAGGAACGCCTGGTGCACTGGTCTTTCCCATTTTTGTCTCAAAAACTTCCCTTAGCACCAGTTCGTATACGTGGTGTCTGCAAGTAAATATAAGATTTCTCTCTCCAACAGCCGCTCAAGAGCAACTGCGGCTCCGGAGAATGGGCCACTGTTCGTTGATGTCGTGTCGAAAGAAAGTCCTTGTATTCGATGTGTCATATGCCAAGATGCCAACAGTTGATAAACGGCATGTGCTATTCTCCGGCCTTTTCCTTTCCCATCTTCTACTTTGGGAACTCCAAGAAGTTGTTCTTTTTCTCCGTACGAGACAATTACCGGTAGACGGTCCACCTTCTTTGTACCCACAAAATCCAAAAGCATTTTGCCATCCCATTGGACTACGAAGGATTTAGCTGCGACAAGCTGGAGATAAATGAAACGCGTTGAAGAATAAGAATTCTGAATGAGAGCAAATAAATCTATGCGATCTTACTTCTGGATTGTCTTTCACATAACTCAGCATGTTCTCTCGATTTGAACGCCGACATCTCCGAAGCGACGTACGGTTTATTGTGTATTGTTGAGGATCGCGTCCAAATGCTTCTGCCGCCGCTATCATAATGCCGACCGCGTCTCGGTCAGTCACTTTGCACTTGTCCAAAGCTGATAGGACTCGTTCAGTAAAACATGTTTGTATCCTCTTCTGTCACCAACATTTGATGGGCCAGCTTCTGCCGGGAAGTTTTCGTCCTGTCTCCCATTATCATCGCTTGAATCACTGCTTGAAAATTTAACCACTGCAATTGAAAGAATTTCATTTGAATATAAACATTGGACGAACACACAAAGCGCGAAATAGCTTACCGCCTTTAGCGAACTGATCTCTACTAGATTCCGTTGCACGTTTGCGTCGCAACTCTTCTTGTTCTTCGCGCTCAGCTTTTCTTTTCCTCGTTCGAGTATCAGTAGCGTCCACACCTCCCATAGTTCCTGGCCGGCCATCTTCTCTTTGCTTTAGCAAAAACTCAATGTCTTCGATATTTGTCATTTTCTCAAGGGCGTTGGCGTGTGCGATGTCGAAAAGATTATCCAAGCTATCAGAAAACTTATTCTCTTTTTCTCTAGTGGACTCAGTCTTTCTGTGAGATGACTTTCTTAAAGCATCCCACTCATCGTGCAGCGCAGCTATTTTTCTTGTAACATCTCCTCTGGCTTTCGTCGGAATAGCTGCTTGGCGCCAAAAAATCATCACTGCGTCCGCGACTATAACCGCACTATTTTTCTTCGACATGTTTCGTTTGCGAATGTTGAAGAAATGCATTCTTAGCACTTGCTTCTTCGACGGTAATTTGTTCCCCGTAATATTCATGCTTGGATAACCAATCAAAAAAATATCGTCGCGCGATCTAAGTTGTGTTGTCATCTTAACTTTTAAAAAACGGGAGAAAAATCAATTTACTTTTCGCGGTCGTCGGCACTTGTTGAATGACAACAATCGATGAATGAACTGCTATTTATAACTACTACGTATTTTGCAATATTTTACTGCCAGGTACTGATGAATGGGGGCATCTGCTACGTGTGCGTTTCAAATTTTTCAAGACTTTCCAAACAATGACCACTCTTGAATATTGGTGGAATTTCTGTAAAAAAATCAAAATAATCAAAAAAATCTCGATATTGTGCAACTGTAAATACATAGATTTTCAGTATTTTTGTATGGGGAGTCCCTCAAGGAGTGGAGATAGAGGGTAAGTTTGTTCGGAAAAGATGTTGGGGATGAAAAGTTAATGGGGGTCCGTCATATATTTTGCCCCCCTAGGGGTGACCCCTGATGACCTATGGTGTTTTTCGAAAATACTGAGCAACCTCCATTTTTGTATGGTGACCCCCCTAAGGGGAGGAGATAGGGGGTGGGTGTCTTGGGGGAAAATGTTGGCGGTAAGAAGTTAATGGGGGTCGGCCATACATTCTTCCCCCCTACGGGTGACCCCTGATGACCTATGGCAATTTCCCCCCTAATTTTGGCAAAGTGGACCTTTTTCTCGGCTCGTGCGCAACCCCTAATTTTTTTTTTTTTAATTTTTTTTTTCGGCATTGTCATTTTTTTTCAAAAAGGCACGGAATAGAGCCCTCATCTACCAAAATATCGCAAAAATTTCATTTCAAGGTCCACCTTAGTATACATATATATAATGCAAATAAAAAATGTTATCTCTTGTTATATTTTTCCCAACATTTCGTAAATTTTTTGTTGACTTTTTCGAGGGACGTCTATTTAAATAAAAACATCATATTATTACAGAATAATTGTACTATACAACAATTTCAACCTACAGTAACATGATATTTTCTTATTACATTAAATTTAAATATACACATAACATAAAACAAAATTTACATTGAACATAAAATTTAAATTTAAACAACAATTTTTTTATAAACAACACAGCTTAAAATTAATATCACACTTAATTTTTGTTTATGGTAACTCTGTAGCTCGCATTAATATTGTCGGTATCTGCTTTTAAGTTCATCGTATTCTTAATATTTGCTGAATAGAGAGCTCAAGAATTCAACAGACCTTTTTAAGGAAATGCAGTTTTATCAGAAATGGTGCTTTTTTAAAAAAGGTTTTTTTTAAAGAAAATTTACCTTTTATTTTAAAAATATACTTTTTTAAAAAGGTACTTTTTATTTTTTTAAAATGTATTTTTGAAAAGAATTGCTGTTTTTTTAAAGGTACTTTTTGAAGTAAAGGTACTTTTTTACGATAATGTACTTTTTTTTTACGAAAATTAACTCTTTAAAAAGGTACTTTCTTAAGAAATATACTTTTTTAAGAAAATGTTCTTATTAAAAACGCACTTTTTGCACCCTCCACACCAATGTGCATAGGGTATATTATGTAAGGATACCTACCATTCCGTTTGAAATAATTAGAAAAAAAACTAGACCTTATAACAAGCGGAGTTGAAGTAGCGAAGTCCGTCTTTCTATCTTTCTCTATGTGGTAGTTACGACGATGCCCTTAATAGATGAGATGTCTTGCTTGTTTGTAGTGAAAATGATTCACTAAATTCCAGAGCAGGTTATTATTTAAAATCAGCAATGTCGGTTTAGGAGGTCCCAAGATTTCAATAAAAAAATGAAAAAATATGATTTTTCTTGTTATTGTTATTACACTTTAGATGTAAGCGGATTTTTTTGAGGTATCTAAATATGAATTTATAGAAAAATGTTCAAGTTACAAGCTTTTTCATTTAAAAACATTTCCAGTTTTCTTAATTTAAAATTTTTTGTATACAATTTATCATGTTTTGATGAATTCATGATATATACTTTGTAGGAAAACTGTCAGATTAGAAAAGTTAGGCATTTGAAACATATTTTCTATTAAATACGTTTAAATGTTGTTCTTTAATATTTGTCACTCTAATATGTTTACTATTTTTTCCGCAAATCTAGCAAACCTTAAGACAAGCTTATTAAAATTTATTTTCTGTAGACTTGACGAAAAAAATTCACTTGGAATGGCAACCCTGGCTTTAAGACAATATACACATACATTCTCTAACTCTTACAAAATTGTTAGTGACACGTTTAATTTTTTGACGGTTAACTTGTGAATCGGATTTTATCAATTGATTTTTATCTTTTATTTTAGAAAATGGTTTTAATGAAAATGGAATTGTTAAAAAAATATATATTAACCTTAAAAAGCGTAGAAAAATCAATAAAATTGATATACATATTTTTGAATAGCTTTTATAATAATTGATTTTGCAAATAATCGAATACCTGTAGCGCGATTCAGTAAGTTGTTTGTAACGATAATCGAATCGTTAAAAAAAGAAAATAACAAAATTAACGGTTTTGGTATTCAGTAAAATTTTTAAATGATATTCGCTATTGTTTAATGGCGTTTTCTTTTCTGGCAAAAATGTTACACGTTTTTCCCACTTCGCACTTCTTTTTCTCTTTTTGTATTCTTTTCTAAAAAAATGTCAAGCTTGCGAAAGGGTAACGTGTTATTTTCTAAAAATGCCGCACTATAAATATGTGAAAAAGGTGAATTTTCGCACTCTAAAAAATCAGAGGGGGAGAATAACACGATAAAACAGCTGACATTTGTGTTGTTTATAAATGTGTATTTGTGTGAAGAAACAAAAAAAATAAGGAAAAGTGTAATTTTTATTGTTTTGTTTAAAATAAATTATTAATATGGAAATTATCAATGTTTTTTTTTAAATTTTATTTTTCCTTTTTCGTGTCCAAGAATAAAAACGTCAACAAAATCAGCTGTTCATTAAAAAAGTGTTGCATAGTTATAATTTTATGTTCTATTCTGACCATTAAAAATGCAACAACTTTAATGTGTGAGGCAAACATTATAAAAATGTAACATTATAAAGTGTAACATTTCTTTCAGAAAAGAAAACGCCATATGTCAGCTGTTGTTGTTATCTAAACGACAACCATTTCTGTGTTGTTTATTCAATCGATAAAAAGTTAAAAAGGTTCAAATGTCGTCATACATAAATAAAAATCATAAAAAAGTGAAAATATTTTGCTTTTATTATAAAAAATTTTATATAAATAAAAAAATTAAATAGCATATTCAATTCAATATTTTATTTTTAGATAAATAAACAAAAATATTAATTAAAAAAATAAAGAAATTAAACATAAATATAAAATCATCCTGTCAAACACGAAGTAATTTGCTTTTTTTTTCTATTCTTCTTTGTATTTTTCGCTTATTTTGACAGAGATGCCACTCGTTTAAAATTTAAATAAATAGAAAAATAGATTTGTCGACTGTCGTTAAGATGTATGTACTTAGTGAATCACTTAATCGTTAGTGCAAACAACAATAGCTGTCAATATATTTTGTGATTGTCGGATCGTTAAAATTTACAGAATCGCACTACTGGTTTGTTTAAATTTTATATACATATCCAATTTTCGTCGATTGTTTTGATATTTATTTCTGCTACAAATTTGTTGTTTTTTTTTGGAAAAAATTTAAATAATTAGTTATTTATTGTTCGGTTTAAGATCATGTATAAATTTTTCTAATGAAAGAAAGATAATAATTTTTGTAAAGTAAGAGAAATATTGGAAAAAAAAATTGAAGACAGTGCTAGATGGAGTAGCTAATTTGGAACAAAGCGACTTGTTCATCGTCAGCATCCTTGTGCCTATTACTTCAACTCATACTTAATCAACTATTTAACTCAACATTTGAAAGAAAAGAACATGAGAAATGTTTTTTCTTTTTTTTATACACCGAGAGTTTGTACGAACAAGCTGAGCTTTTCCAATGTTTAGCTTTCTCTACATTAACACAGCCAGATCAATTACAAGTCTTGTAATGTGAACAGCTCTTTGTTTTTGCCATTGTCCTCTAGATGGAACTGTAATGGCATGTGAAATCTTAACAGATTACACAAATGCATTGTACCTAATGTGTTGTATGTTATTGTTATGTATTGTTGATCTGTATTGGAATAATTAGTTATTTATTGCTCGGTTTAAGATCATGTATATATTTTTCTAATGCAAGAAAATTTAAATTTTAAATGCGTAAAATAGTTTAGATATCTGAAAAATATATGTTCTTCTCAGCATGTAAAGATGAATTGTTTTTTCAAAACTTTTCACTTTTCTTAATTATAGAATGCTATTTCAGTAAAATGACATCCTCGGCTGGCCCTGCAGCGGCCCATATGATCAACCCAATTTTTCAATTCAGTTCAGTTTTCGACAATATGGAGCTGTGTTTTACCGATGACTGGACTAATTTCTTTTTTCAATCGATTCTGATTGATTAGCGTAACAATTATCCTTAACAGCTCCCCACAAATAATAGTACAACGGGGTCAAATCGCAGCTGCGCGTTGGCCCATGCACATCGCCAAAACGGCTAATAACGTGGTTTTCAAAATTGCCACGGAAAAGATCGATTGTTTCGAGGATTGTATGACACGGTGCGTCATCCTGTTGACAGCAAACGTTTTCCAGATCTGCATATTCGAAAATGGGCATGGTAGAGCTCATTGTTCGCTGTAACGCCATCGCCTTCCGCATCTTCGGAGAAAAGCGGCCCAAAAATCACACCAAAGAGTGCATAATGCAGGGTGCATTGGCTTTTCAACAGTCATCTGCGGATTTTCTGTGCCCCAGATGCGACAATTTTACTTGTTGACGTAACTACCGACAAGAAAATGAGCTTCATCAAAAAAATGTGTTTTAGTAAAAATGCCCACCTTCTTCCAAGCGTTTCGTACCCTAATTAGAGAACCGAAAATGTTGCGAATGGTCGTGCGGCACTAGCTCCTACACTAATTGATCTTTGTGTGTTGTCATAACGAGATCTTCATGTAAAATTCGCATCAAACCAGTGCGTAAAATGTTCAATTCCTGAGAACTTTGGCGCGTTAAGTTAGCCGCTTCTTATTGGATTGTTTCATTGGTAGTCAGTGAGTCAGTGATGAGCGTAAATATATATAAAGATATGGGATATAATTACTAATATCTTTATTTCTTGTCATGAGCAGTAACTTTTCATACAGTTCTCGTATGAAAACAAATAAGAAAATAACTAGCAGATTCCAGCCCTTGAAACTCGAGTGCAAATTCTAGGAAATTTTATTTTTCATTAAATAAAGGCCCTTAAGGTATGCTAATCAATTATAGCCAATTCACAAATCAACACAAAAAAACAAACTCATTTTTAAAACAAACACATTAACAAATTTAATAAACACACACATAGCATTGTATAATTTTATGTATGTCTTAGTAGCAACTTTAAATGCAATTTACTCAAAATAAAGGAAAAAATTTTAAAATCTGTTAATCTGCAAAACGGCTAAAAAGAAATATCTTTCAAATAATATACGTTTGGTCAAAATCGGGATAAAACGGTAGAACAAAACATCGGTCACAAGAAATCGCCTAGCCTATTAATATTACCGATATTGATGAAATTCATTTGGTGTGAGTTTTGCTTTCGGATGACACGCTTTTGATTCCTAGTTCGATTAACCAAACATTTTTTAAAATAAATTTATAAAACTTCCTAAAAGTGGTGAATATTTCTGACATTCCCCTTCATTGAAATAAATAATTTCAAAAAATTCTTTGAACGGTTCAACAGAGGAGGTCAGTACTAGCTATGAACCCCACGATATTAGTACACCACCGAATCTCTATTTATTGACAAACAACAATGACTGCCACTCCTTTCATATCTACTCCTTATATAGAAAGAAAGTTTTAGTAATTTATCCCCTCATCAATTTTATTTTTGCACATCTGTATTAAACATAAACGTTTTCATCCATTTAGTCGTAATTCCGTGAATAAAATTTAAATTATTTTTTCTACTTAAACTATAAATTTTTTTCTTTAATTATTGACAATTGCAGTGCAGTCTTTAAGGCCAACAACATTTTTATGTCTTCAACTATAATAAAAACGTCCAGGATTATTGAAAACGTTTTCAATGGCCAACACAACAATAAAAACCAACATTTAAAGTAAAAACCTTAAAACAACTATAACTTTGGCTTAAGTGGTTTAATAATGTATAAAAACAAAAAATACAACGGTAAAACGTAGACAGCGAAGACACCTGGGCTTAATAGTTGTTTGTGCGAGCATTTTACAAGGCAAACGACAAAAGACAAGAGACTTCGTAGTGAAATGCTTGCTATAGGTGCCATGCTTAAGATGGAATAAGCAACTGGAAACTAACGGAAAAAACAGCAGTTAATTGGATAATAACAATAAAGTCCATGTTATAAAAATGTTAAAGGAGAAAGTAGAAAGTTCATATAAAAAATAAAGACTTATAGCCATAAAAAGTATTAACTTTCAGAAGATATTTTGCTATAATATTACAAACAAAAAATTAAAAAAAAAATATTAAATATATAGACCTTAAGAAAAAATTTCTAACCGTGCCATTTTTATTATAAAATAATGTCTTGGCAAATTAGAATACTTTTATGCAATAATAAGTAGGGGGTAAACTTAATACCGGTTACTCGATTCAACGTAACTACTGGATATTTTCCGAGTTGTATTTTTTTTTTTTTGGAAAAATTATATAAAAATATTTCATATGAAAGTTAAACAAGAAAGAGTGCTAAATTCGGTCATGCCAAATTTACGGTTACATTAACATGTGGACTTATTGCACTATATATAACAACCTAGCAGAGCCCAGCCTCGAAATTAGAGTGCAAATTCTTTTTCATTTAATAAATAATTTTATAAGAGCCTAAAGGTATGCTAATCAATTTTAGCCAATTCAAAACAGCGCTTTTGGTATTTATACTAAACACACACACAGTATGTGTTAGTAGCAACTTTAAATGAGCATTACTCCAAAAAAGTGTTGCAGACGGTACAAATCTGTAAATCTGGCAGACAGCTAAAAAGAAATACTTTTCAAATGATGTATGTTTGTTCAAAATCGTTTATTAACTACAATTTTTATATTATTGATGTAAAAAAAATATTTGAAAAATCAAACAAATTGATAAATTTAATACTAAATTATTACAACAAGTACACTAAATTTTTAAAATTTTTTAGAGATGTCTTTATCACTATGATGCCCGATTTACCCAATTTTCAATAGTAGCCTGCTTGAAATAATGACAAATGATATTATCATAACTTTACCTAGGCAAATGGTTTATTTGGTGAATGAACGTGATTTCAACAGAGAGAAGAACAGACGGACAGACGGACATCGCTCTGCCGACTCGAGTTGTTATATTGATCAAGGATATATGCATATATTTATTGGGTCGCAACTGAATTTTTCGAACGCGAACGGAACGGAATGAGAAACTGCTATACACCCTCTGCACCATGGTGTGGAGGGTATAAACATAATTTTCGAATTTAATTCATCAATCCCAAAATTCTTGTGACATCTTCTACACTCTCAGCTACCAACCGATTTTGACAAATGATATACCATTTGAAAGGTATTT